>CATQFH010000047.1:0-444000 GCA_956483605.1 Tuberolachnus salignus | reverse complement strand
AAGGGGGGGTTGAAATTTTTAAATTCCTCTTAATATTCTTTCTTTATTTGTTCATTTTTGTCAAATTAAATATTTTGCTGGCATGTTAGTTGTTAAAACACTTAAGAAGCTTATTGTTTTATTATTTTTAGGGTTTTGTTGATTATAATGTAGAATTATAAAAAAATTAAAGGGGGGGTTGAAACTTTTAAATTCCTCTTAATATTCTTTCTTTATTTGCTCATTTTTGTCAAATTAAATATTTTGCTGGCATGTTGGTTGTCAAAACACTCAAGAAGCTTAATGTTTTAATATTTTTAGGGATTTGTTGAACATTAGGTAGAATTCAGCTAATTTAAAGGGGGGGTTGAAATTTTTAAATTCCTCTTAATATTCTTTCTTTATTTGCTCATTTTTGTCAAATTAAATATTTTGCTGGCATGTTGGTTGTCAAAACACTCAAGAAGCTTAATGTTTTAATATTTTTAGGGTTTTGTTGATCATAATGTAGAATTATAAAAAAATTAAATGGGGGGGTTGGAACTTTTAAATTCCTCTTAATATTCTTTCTTTATTTGTTCATTTTTGTCAAATTAAATATTTTCCTGGCATGTTTGGTGTCAAATCACTCAAAAGCTTAATGTTTTAATATTTTTAGGGTTTTATTGATCATAATGTAGAATTATAAAAAAATTAAATGGGGGGTTGGAACTTTTAAATTCCTCTTAATATTCTTTCTTTATTTGCTCATTTTTGTCAAATTAAATATTTTGCTGGCATGTTGGTTGTCAAAACACTCAAGAAGCTTAATGTTTTAATATTTTTAGGGTTTTGTTGATCATAATGTAGAATTATAAAAAAATTAAATGGGGGGTTGGAACTTTTAAATTCCTCTTAATATTCTTTCTTTATTTGCTCATTTTTGTCAAATTAAATTTTTTTTAGGCATGTTGGGTGTCAAATCACTCAACAAGCTTAATGTTTTAATATTTTTAGGGATTTGTTGAACATTAGGTAGAATTCAGCTAATTTAAAGGGGGGGTTGAAATTTTTAAATTCCTCTTAATATTCTTTCTTTATTTGCTCATTTTTGTCAAATTAAATATTTTGCTGGGATGTTGGTTGTCAAAACACTCATGAAGCTTAATGTTTTAATATTTTTAGGGATTTGTTGAACATTAGGTAGAATTCAGCTAATTTAAAGGGGGGGTTGAAATTTTTAAATTCCTCTTAATATTCTTTCTTTATTTGCTCATTTTTGTCAAATTAAATATTTTGCTGGCATGTTGGTTGTCAAAACACTCAAGAAGCTTAATGTTTTAATATTTTTAGGGTTTTGTTGATCATAATGTAGAATTATAAAAAAATTAAATGGGGGGTTGGAACTTTTAAATTCCTCTTAATATTCTTTCTTTATTTGCTCATTTTTGTCAAATTAAATTTTTTTTAGGCATGTTGGGTGTCAAATCACTCAACAAGCTTTATGTTTTAATATTTTTAGGGTTTTGTTGATCATAATGTAGAATTATAAAAAAATTAAATGGGGGGTTGGAACTTTTTAATTCCTCTTAATATTCTTTCTTTATTTGTTCATTTTTGTCAAATTAAATATTTTCCTGGCATGTTAGTTGTTAAAACACTTAAGAAGCTTATTGTTTTGATATTTTTAGGGTTTTGTTGATCATAATGTAGAATTATAAAAAAATTAAATGGGGGGTTGAACTTTTAAATTCCTCTTAATATTCTTTCTTTATTTGCTCATTTTTGTCAAATTAAATATTTTCCTGGCATGTTAGTTGTTAAAACACTTAAGAAGCTTACTGTTTTATTATTTTTAGGGTTTTGTTGAACATAATGTAGAATTATAAAAAAATTAAATGGGGGGTTGGAACTTTTAAATTCCTCTTAATATTCTTTCTTTATTTGCTCATTTTTGTCAAATTAAATATTTTGCTGGCATGTTGGTTGTCAAAACACTCAAGAAGCTTAATGTTTTAATATTTTTAGGGTTTTGTTGATCATAATGTAGAATTATAAAAAAATTAAATGGGGGGTTGGAACTTTTAAATTCCTCTTAATATTCTTTCTTTATTTCCTCATTTTTGTCAAATTAAATATTTTGCTGGGATGTTGGTTGTCAAAACACTCATGAAGCTTAATGTTTTAATATTTTTAGGGATTTGTTGAACATTAGGTAGAATTCAGCTAATTTAAAGGGGGGGTTGAAATTTTTAAATTCCTCTTAATATTCTTTCTTTATTTGCTCATTTTTGTCAAATTAAATATTTTGCTGGCATGTTAAATGTCAAAACACTCATGAAGCTTAATGTTTTAATATTTTTAGGGATTTGTTGAACATTAGGTAGAATTCAGCTAATTTAAAGGGGGGGTTGAAATTTTTAAATTCCTCTTAATATTCTTTCTTTATTTGCTCATT
The DNA here is from genome assembly GCA_956483605.1 of Tuberolachnus salignus. Classification (NCBI taxonomy): domain Eukaryota; kingdom Metazoa; phylum Arthropoda; class Insecta; order Hemiptera; family Aphididae; genus Tuberolachnus; species Tuberolachnus salignus. The sequence goes on along the minus strand of CATQFH010000047.1, from coordinate 441,584 downwards.
TTTGTCAAATTAAATATTTTGCTGGGATGTTGGTTGTCAAAACACTCATGAAGCTTAATGTTTTAATATTTTTAGGGATTTGTTGAACATTAGGTAGAATTCAGCTAATTTAAAGGGGGGGTTGAAATTTTTAAATTCCTCTTAATATTCTTTCTTTATTTGCTCATTTTTGTCAAATTAAATATTTTGCTGGCATGTTGGTTGTCAAAACACTCAAGAAGCTTAATGTTTTAATATTTTTAGGGTTTTGTTGATCATAATGTAGAATTATAAAAAAATTAAATGGGGGGTTGGAACTTTTAAATTCCTCTTAATATTCTTTCTTTATTTGCTCATTTTTGTCAAATTAAATTTTTTTTAGGCATGTTGGGTGTCAAATCACTCAACAAGCTTTATGTTTTAATATTTTTAGGGTTTTGTTGATCATAATGTAGAATTATAAAAAAATTAAATGGGGGGTTGGAACTTTTTAATTCCTCTTAATATTCTTTCTTTATTTGTTCATTTTTGTCAAATTAAATATTTTCCTGGCATGTTAGTTGTTAAAACACTTAAGAAGCTTATTGTTTTGATATTTTTAGGGTTTTGTTGATCATAATGTAGAATTATAAAAAAATTAAATGGGGGGTTGAACTTTTAAATTCCTCTTAATATTCTTTCTTTATTTGCTCATTTTTGTCAAATTAAATATTTTCCTGGCATGTTAGTTGTTAAAACACTTAAGAAGCTTATTGTTTTATTATTTTTAGGGTTTTGTTGAACATAATGTAGAATTATAAAAAAATTAAATGGGGGGTTGGAACTTTTAAATTCCTCTTAATATTCTTTCTTTATTTGCTCATTTTTGTCAAATTAAATATTTTGCTGGCATGTTGGTTGTCAAAACACTCAAGAAGCTTAATGTTTTAATATTTTTAGGGTTTTGTTGATCATAATGTAGAATTATAAAAAAATTAAATGGGGGGTTGGAACTTTTAAATTCCTCTTAATATTCTTTCTTTATTTCCTCATTTTTGTCAAATTAAATATTTTGCTGGGATGTTGGTTGTCAAAACACTCATGAAGCTTAATGTTTTAATATTTTTAGGGATTTGTTGAACATTAGGTAGAATTCAGCTAATTTAAAGGGGGGGTTGAAATTTTTAAATTCCTCTTAATATTCTTTCTTTATTTGCTCATTTTTGTCAAATTAAATATTTTGCTGGCATGTTGGTTGTCAAAACACTCATGAAGCTTAATGTTTTAATATTTTTAGGGATTTGTTGAACATTAGGTAGAATTCAGCTAATTTTTAAGGGGGGGTTGAAATTTTTAAATTCCTCTTAATATTCTTTCTTTATTTGCTCATTTTTGTCAAATTAAATATTTTGCTGGCATGTTGGTTGTCAAAACACTCATGAAGCTTAATGTTTTAATATTTTTAGGGATTTGTTGAACATTAGGTAGAATTCAGCTAATTTTTAAGGGGGGGTTGAAATTTTTAAATTCCTCTTAATATTCTTTCTTTATTTGCTCATTTTTGTCAAATTAAATATTTTGCTGGCATGTTAGTTGTTAAAACACTTAAGAAGCTTATTGTTTTGATATTTTTAGGGTTTTGTTGATCATAATGTAGAATTATAAAAAAATTAAATGGGGGGTTGAACTTTTAAATTCCTCTTAATATTCTTTCTTTATTTGCTCATTTTTGTCAAATTAAATATTTTCCTGGCATGTTAGTTGTTAAAACACTTAAGAAGCTTATTGTTTTATTATTTTTAGGGTTTTGTTGAACATAATGTAGAATTATAAAAAAATTAAATGGGGGGTTGGAACTTTTAAATTCCTCTTAATATTCTTTCTTTATTTGCTCATTTTTGTCAAATTAAATATTTTGCTGGCATGTTGGTTGTCAAAACACTCAAGAAGCTTAATGTTTTAATATTTTTAGGGTTTTGTTGATCATAATGTAGAATTATAAAAAAATTAAATGGGGGGTTGGAACTTTTAAATTCCTCTTAATATTCTTTCTTTATTTCCTCATTTTTGTCAAATTAAATATTTTGCTGGGATGTTGGTTGTCAAAACACTCATGAAGCTTAATGTTTTAATATTTTTAGGGATTTGTTGAACATTAGGTAGAATTCAGCTAATTTAAAGGGGGGGTTGAAATTTTTAAATTCCTCTTAATATTCTTTCTTTATTTGCTCATTTTTGTCAAATTAAATATTTTGCTGGCATGTTGGTTGTCAAAACACTCATGAAGCTTAATGTTTTAATATTTTTAGGGATTTGTTGAACATTAGGTAGAATTCAGCTAATTTTTAAGGGGGGGTTGAAATTTTTAAATTCCTCTTAATATTCTTTCTTTATTTGCTCATTTTTGTCAAATTAAATATTTTGCTGGCATGTTGGTTGTCAAAACACTCATGAAGCTTAATGTTTTAATATTTTTAGGGATTTGTTGAACATTAGGTAGAATTCAGCTAATTTTTAAGGGGGGGTTGAAATTTTTAAATTCCTCTTAATATTCTTTCTTTATTTGTTCATTTTTGTCAAATTAAATATTTTCCTGGCATGTTGGGTGTCAAATCACTCAAAAGCTTAATGTTTTAATATTTTTAGGGTTTTATTGATCATAATGTAGAATTATAAAAAAATTAAATGGGGGGTTGGAACTTTTAAATTCCTCTTAATATTCTTTCTTTATTTGCTCATTTTTGTCAAATTAAATATTTTGCTGGGATGTTGGTTGTCAAAACACTCATGAAGCTTAATGTTTTAATATTTTTAGGGTTTTGTTGATCATAATGTAGAATTATAAAAAAATTAAATGGGGGGTTGGAACTTTTAAATTCCTCTTAATATTCTTTCTTTATTTGCTCATTTTTGTCAAATTAAATATTTTGCTGGGATGTTGGTTGTCAAAACACTCATGAAGCTTAATGTTTTAATATTTTTAGGGATTTGTTGAACATTAGGTAGAATTCAGCTAATTTAAAGGGGGGGTTGAAATTTTTAAATTCCTCTTAATATTCTTTCTTTATTTGCTCATTTTTGTCAAATTAAATATTTTGCTGGCATGTTGGTTGTCAAAACACTCAAGAAGCTTAATGTTTTAATATTTTTAGGGTTTTGTTGATCATAATGTAGAATTATAAAAAAATTAAATGGGGGGTTGGAACTTTTAAATTCCTCTTAATATTCTTTCTTTATTTCCTCATTTTTGTCAAATTAAATATTTTGCTGGGATGTTGGTTGTCAAAACACTCATGAAGCTTAATGTTTTAATATTTTTAGGGATTTGTTGAACATTAGGTAGAATTCAGCTAATTTAAAGGGGGGGTTGAAATTTTTAAATTCCTCTTAATATTCTTTCTTTATTTGCTCATTTTTGTCAAATTAAATATTTTGCTGGCATGTTAAATGTCAAAACACTCATGAAGCTTAATGTTTTAATATTTTTAGGGATTTGTTGAACATTAGGTAGAATTCAGCTAATTTAAAGGGGGGGTTGAAATTTTTAAATTCCTCTTAATATTCTTTCTTTATTTGCTCATTTTTGTCAAATTAAATATTTTGCTGGGATGTTGGTTGTCAAAACACTCATGAAGCTTAATGTTTTAATATTTTTAGGGATTTGTTGAACATTAGGTAGAATTCAGCTAATTTAAAGGGGGGGTTGAAATTTTTAAATTCCTCTTAATATTCTTTCTTTATTTGCTCATTTTTGTCAAATTAAATATTTTGCTGGCATGTTGGTTGTCAAAACACTCAAGAAGCTTAATGTTTTAATATTTTTAGGGTTTTGTTGATCATAATGTAGAATTATAAAAAAATTAAATGGGGGGTTGGAACTTTTAAATTCCTCTTAATATTCTTTCTTTATTTGCTCATTTTTGTCAAATTAAATTTTTTTTAGGCATGTTGGGTGTCAAATCACTCAACAAGCTTTATGTTTTAATATTTTTAGGGTTTTGTTGATCATAATGTAGAATTATAAAAAAATTAAATGGGGGGTTGGAACTTTTTAATTCCTCTTAATATTCTTTCTTTATTTGTTCATTTTTGTCAAATTAAATATTTTCCTGGCATGTTAGTTGTTAAAACACTTAAGAAGCTTATTGTTTTGATATTTTTAGGGTTTTGTTGATCATAATGTAGAATTATAAAAAAATTAAATGGGGGGTTGAACTTTTAAATTCCTCTTAATATTCTTTCTTTATTTGCTCATTTTTGTCAAATTAAATATTTTCCTGGCATGTTAGTTGTTAAAACACTTAAGAAGCTTATTGTTTTATTATTTTTAGGGTTTTGTTGAACATAATGTAGAATTATAAAAAAATTAAATGGGGGGTTGGAACTTTTAAATTCCTCTTAATATTCTTTCTTTATTTGCTCATTTTTGTCAAATTAAATATTTTGCTGGCATGTTGGTTGTCAAAACACTCAAGAAGCTTAATGTTTTAATATTTTTAGGGTTTTGTTGATCATAATGTAGAATTATAAAAAAATTAAATGGGGGGTTGGAACTTTTAAATTCCTCTTAATATTCTTTCTTTATTTCCTCATTTTTGTCAAATTAAATATTTTGCTGGGATGTTGGTTGTCAAAACACTCATGAAGCTTAATGTTTTAATATTTTTAGGGATTTGTTGAACATTAGGTAGAATTCAGCTAATTTAAAGGGGGGGTTGAAATTTTTAAATTCCTCTTAATATTCTTTCTTTATTTGCTCATTTTTGTCAAATTAAATATTTTGCTGGCATGTTGGTTGTCAAAACACTCATGAAGCTTAATGTTTTAATATTTTTAGGGATTTGTTGAACATTAGGTAGAATTCAGCTAATTTTTAAGGGGGGGTTGAAATTTTTAAATTCCTCTTAATATTCTTTCTTTATTTGCTCATTTTTGTCAAATTAAATATTTTGCTGGCATGTTGGTTGTCAAAACACTCATGAAGCTTAATGTTTTAATATTTTTAGGGATTTGTTGAACATTAGGTAGAATTCAGCTAATTTTTAAGGGGGGGTTGAAATTTTTAAATTCCTCTTAATATTCTTTCTTTATTTGCTCATTTTTGTCAAATTAAATATTTTGCTGGCATGTTAGTTGTTAAAACACTTAAGAAGCTTATTGTTTTGATATTTTTAGGGTTTTGTTGATCATAATGTAGAATTATAAAAAAATTAAATGGGGGGTTGAACTTTTAAATTCCTCTTAATATTCTTTCTTTATTTGCTCATTTTTGTCAAATTAAATATTTTCCTGGCATGTTAGTTGTTAAAACACTTAAGAAGCTTATTGTTTTATTATTTTTAGGGTTTTGTTGAACATAATGTAGAATTATAAAAAAATTAAATGGGGGGTTGGAACTTTTAAATTCCTCTTAATATTCTTTCTTTATTTGCTCATTTTTGTCAAATTAAATATTTTGCTGGCATGTTGGTTGTCAAAACACTCAAGAAGCTTAATGTTTTAATATTTTTAGGGTTTTGTTGATCATAATGTAGAATTATAAAAAAATTAAATGGGGGGTTGGAACTTTTAAATTCCTCTTAATATTCTTTCTTTATTTCCTCATTTTTGTCAAATTAAATATTTTGCTGGGATGTTGGTTGTCAAAACACTCATGAAGCTTAATGTTTTAATATTTTTAGGGATTTGTTGAACATTAGGTAGAATTCAGCTAATTTAAAGGGGGGGTTGAAATTTTTAAATTCCTCTTAATATTCTTTCTTTATTTGCTCATTTTTGTCAAATTAAATATTTTGCTGGCATGTTGGTTGTCAAAACACTCATGAAGCTTAATGTTTTAATATTTTTAGGGATTTGTTGAACATTAGGTAGAATTCAGCTAATTTTTAAGGGGGGGTTGAAATTTTTAAATTCCTCTTAATATTCTTTCTTTATTTGCTCATTTTTGTCAAATTAAATATTTTGCTGGCATGTTGGTTGTCAAAACACTCATGAAGCTTAATGTTTTAATATTTTTAGGGATTTGTTGAACATTAGGTAGAATTCAGCTAATTTTTAAGGGGGGGTTGAAATTTTTAAATTCCTCTTAATATTCTTTCTTTATTTGTTCATTTTTGTCAAATTAAATATTTTCCTGGCATGTTGGGTGTCAAATCACTCAAAAGCTTAATGTTTTAATATTTTTAGGGTTTTATTGATCATAATGTAGAATTATAAAAAAATTAAATGGGGGGTTGGAACTTTTAAATTCCTCTTAATATTCTTTCTTTATTTGCTCATTTTTGTCAAATTAAATATTTTGCTGGGATGTTGGTTGTCAAAACACTCATGAAGCTTAATGTTTTAATATTTTTAGGGTTTTGTTGATCATAATGTAGAATTATAAAAAAATTAAATGGGGGGTTGGAACTTTTAAATTCCTCTTAATATTCTTTCTTTATTTGCTCATTTTTGTCAAATTAAATATTTTGCTGGGATGTTGGTTGTCAAAACACTCATGAAGCTTAATGTTTTAATATTTTTAGGGATTTGTTGAACATTAGGTAGAATTCAGCTAATTTAAAGGGGGGGTTGAAATTTTTAAATTCCTCTTAATATTCTTTCTTTATTTGCTCATTTTTGTCAAATTAAATATTTTGCTGGCATGTTGGTTGTCAAAACACTCATGAAGCTTAATGTTTTAATATTTTTAGGGATTTGTTGAACATTAGGTAGAATTCAGCTAATTTAAAGGGGGGGTTGAAATTTTTAAATTCCTCTTAATATTCTTTCTTTATTTGCTCATTTTTGTCAAATTAAATTTTTTTTAGGCATGTTGGGTGTCAAATCACTCAACAAGCTTTATTTTTTAATATTTTTAGGGTTTTGTTGATCATAATGTAGAATTATAAAAAAATTAAATGGGGGGTTGAAACTTTTAAATTCCTCTTAATATTCTTTCTTTATTTGCTCATTTTTGTCAAATTAAATATTTTGCTGGCATGTTGGTTGTCAAAACACTCAAGAAGCTTAATGTTTTAATATTTTTAGGGATTTGTTGAACATTAGGTAGAATTCAGCTAATTTAAAGGGGGGGTTGAAATTTTTAAATTCCTCTTAATATTCTTTCTTTATTTGCTCATTTTTGTCAAATTAAATATTTTGCTGGCATGTTGGTTGTCAAAACACTCAAGAAGCTTAATGTTTTAATATTTTTAGGGTTTTGTTGATCATAATGTAGAATTATAAAAAAATTAAATGGGGGGGTTGGAACTTTTAAATTCCTCTTAATATTCTTTCTTTATTTGTTCATTTTTGTCAAATTAAATATTTTCCTGGCATGTTGGGTGTCAAATCACTCAAAAGCTTAATGTTTTAATATTTTTAGGGTTTTATTGATCATAATGTAGAATTATAAAAAAATTAAATGGGGGGTTGGAACTTTTAAATTCCTCTTAATATTCTTTCTTTATTTGCTCATTTTTGTCAAATTAAATTTTTTTTAGGCATGTTGGGTGTCAAATCACTCAAGAAGCTTAATGTTTTAATATTTTTAGGGATTTGTTGAACATTAGGTAGAATTCAGCTAATTTAAAGGGGGGGTTGAAATTTTTAAATTCCTCTTAATATTCTTTCTTTATTTGCTCATTTTTGTCAAATTAAATATTTTGCTGGCATGTTGGTTGTCAAAACACTCAAGAAGCTTAATGTTTTAATATTTTTAGGGTTTTGTTGATCATAATGTAGAATTATAAAAAAATTAAATGGGGGGTTGGAACTTTTAAATTCCTCTTAATATTCTTTCTTTATTTGCTCATTTTTGTCAAATTAAATATTTTGCTGGCATGTTGGTTGTCAAAACACTCATGAAGCTTAATGTTTTAATATTTTTAGGGATTTGTTGAACATTAGGTAGAATTCAGCTAATTTTTAAGGGGGGGTTGAAATTTTTAAATTCCTCTTAATATTCTTTCTTTATTTGCTCATTTTTGTCAAATTAAATATTTTGCTGGCATGTTGGTTGTCAAAACACTCAAGAAGCTTAATGTTTTAATATTTTTAGGGTTTTATTGATCATAATGTAGAATTATAAAAAAATTAAATGGGGGGGTTGGAACTTTTAAATTCCTCTTAATATTCTTTCTTTATTTGCTCATTTTTGTCAAATTAAATATTTTGCTGGCATGTTGGTTGTCAAAACACTCAAGAAGCTTAATGTTTTAATATTTTTAGGGTTTTGTTGATCATAATGTAGAAGTATAAAAAAATTAAATGGGGGGGTTGGAACTTTTAAATTCCTCTTAATATTCTTTCTTTATTTGTTCATTTTTGTCAAATTAAATATTTTCCTGGCATGTTGGGTGTCAAATCACTCAAAAGCTTAATGTTTTAATATTTTTAGGGTTTTATTGATCATAATGTAGAATTATAAAAAAATTAAATGGGGGGTTGGAACTTTTAAATTCCTCTTAATATTCTTTATTTATTTGCTCATTTTTGTCAAATTAAATTTTTTTTAGGCATGTTGGGTGTCAAATCACTCAAGAAGCTTAATGTTTTAATATTTTTAGGGATTTGTTGAACATTAGGTAGAATTCAGCTAATTTAAAGGGGGGGTTGAAATTTTTAAATTCCTCTTAATATTCTTTCTTTATTTGCTCATTTTTGTCAAATTAAATATTTTGCTGGCATGTTGGTTGTCAAAACACTCATGAAGCTTAATGTTTTAATATTTTTAGGGATTTGTTGAACATTAGGTAGAATTCAGCTAATTTTTAAGGGGGGGTTGAAATTTTTAAATTCCTCTTAATATTCTTTCTTTATTTGCTCATTTTTGTCAAATTAAATATTTTGCTGGCATGTTGGTTGTCAAAACACTCATGAAGCTTAATGTTTTAATATTTTTAGGGATTTGTTGAACATTAGGTAGAATTCAGCTAATTTTTAAGGGGGGGTTGAAATTTTTAAATTCCTCTTAATATTCTTTCTTTATTTGTTCATTTTTGTCAAATTAAATATTTTCCTGGCATGTTGGGTGTCAAATCACTCAAAAGCTTAATGTTTTAATATTTTTAGGGTTTTATTGATCATAATGTAGAATTATAAAAAAATTAAATGGGGGGTTGGAACTTTTAAATTCCTCTTAATATTCTTTCTTTATTTGCTCATTTTTGTCAAATTAAATATTTTGCTGGGATGTTGGTTGTCAAAACACTCATGAAGCTTAATGTTTTAATATTTTTAGGGTTTTGTTGATCATAATGTAGAATTATAAAAAAATTAAATGGGGGGTTGGAACTTTTAAATTCCTCTTAATATTCTTTCTTTATTTGCTCATTTTTGTCAAATTAAATATTTTGCTGGGATGTTGGTTGTCAAAACACTCATGAAGCTTAATGTTTTAATATTTTTAGGGATTTGTTGAACATTAGGTAGAATTCAGCTAATTTAAAGGGGGGGTTGAAATTTTTAAATTCCTCTTAATATTCTTTCTTTATTTGCTCATTTTTGTCAAATTAAATATTTTGCTGGCATGTTGGTTGTCAAAACACTCATGAAGCTTAATGTTTTAATATTTTTAGGGATTTGTTGAACATTAGGTAGAATTCAGCTAATTTAAAGGGGGGGTTGAAATTTTTAAATTCCTCTTAATATTCTTTCTTTATTTGCTCATTTTTGTCAAATTAAATTTTTTTTAGGCATGTTGGGTGTCAAATCACTCAACAAGCTTTATTTTTTAATATTTTTAGGGTTTTGTTGATCATAATGTAGAATTATAAAAAAATTAAATGGGGGGTTGAAACTTTTAAATTCCTCTTAATATTCTTTCTTTATTTGCTCATTTTTGTCAAATTAAATATTTTGCTGGCATGTTGGTTGTCAAAACACTCAAGAAGCTTAATGTTTTAATATTTTTAGGGATTTGTTGAACATTAGGTAGAATTCAGCTAATTTAAAGGGGGGGTTGAAATTTTTAAATTCCTCTTAATATTCTTTCTTTATTTGCTCATTTTTGTCAAATTAAATATTTTGCTGGCATGTTGGTTGTCAAAACACTCAAGAAGCTTAATGTTTTAATATTTTTAGGGTTTTGTTGATCATAATGTAGAATTATAAAAAAATTAAATGGGGGGGTTGGAACTTTTAAATTCCTCTTAATATTCTTTCTTTATTTGTTCATTTTTGTCAAATTAAATATTTTCCTGGCATGTTGGGTGTCAAATCACTCAAAAGCTTAATGTTTTAATATTTTTAGGGTTTTATTGATCATAATGTAGAATTATAAAAAAATTAAATGGGGGGTTGGAACTTTTAAATTCCTCTTAATATTCTTTCTTTATTTGCTCATTTTTGTCAAATTAAATTTTTTTTAGGCATGTTGGGTGTCAAATCACTCAAGAAGCTTAATGTTTTAATATTTTTAGGGATTTGTTGAACATTAGGTAGAATTCAGCTAATTTAAAGGGGGGGTTGAAATTTTTAAATTCCTCTTAATATTCTTTCTTTATTTGCTCATTTTTGTCAAATTAAATATTTTGCTGGCATGTTGGTTGTCAAAACACTCAAGAAGCTTAATGTTTTAATATTTTTAGGGTTTTGTTGATCATAATGTAGAATTATAAAAAAATTAAATGGGGGGTTGGAACTTTTAAATTCCTCTTAATATTCTTTCTTTATTTGCTCATTTTTGTCAAATTAAATATTTTGCTGGCATGTTGGTTGTCAAAACACTCATGAAGCTTAATGTTTTAATATTTTTAGGGATTTGTTGAACATTAGGTAGAATTCAGCTAATTTTTAAGGGGGGGTTGAAATTTTTAAATTCCTCTTAATATTCTTTCTTTATTTGCTCATTTTTGTCAAATTAAATATTTTGCTGGCATGTTGGTTGTCAAAACACTCAAGAAGCTTAATGTTTTAATATTTTTAGGGTTTTATTGATCATAATGTAGAATTATAAAAAAATTAAATGGGGGGGTTGGAACTTTTAAATTCCTCTTAATATTCTTTCTTTATTTGCTCATTTTTGTCAAATTAAATATTTTGCTGGCATGTTGGTTGTCAAAACACTCAAGAAGCTTAATGTTTTAATATTTTTAGGGTTTTGTTGATCATAATGTAGAAGTATAAAAAAATTAAATGGGGGGGTTGGAACTTTTAAATTCCTCTTAATATTCTTTCTTTATTTGTTCATTTTTGTCAAATTAAATATTTTCCTGGCATGTTGGGTGTCAAATCACTCAAAAGCTTAATGTTTTAATATTTTTAGGGTTTTATTGATCATAATGTAGAATTATAAAAAAATTAAATGGGGGGTTGGAACTTTTAAATTCCTCTTAATATTCTTTATTTATTTGCTCATTTTTGTCAAATTAAATTTTTTTTAGGCATGTTGGGTGTCAAATCACTCAAGAAGCTTAATGTTTTAATATTTTTAGGGATTTGTTGAACATTAGGTAGAATTCAGCTAATTTAAAGGGGGGGTTGAAATTTTTAAATTCCTCTTAATATTCTTTCTTTATTTGCTCATTTTTGTCAAATTAAATATTTTGCTGGCATGTTGGTTGTCAAAACACTCAAGAAGCTTAATGTTTTAATATTTTTAGGGTTTTGTTGATCATAATGTAGAATTATAAAAAAATTAAATGGGGGGTTGGAACTTTTAAATTCCTCTTAATATTCTTTCTTTATTTGCTCATTTTTGTCAAATTAAATATTTTGCTGGCATGTTGGTTGTCAAAACACTCATGAAGCTTAATGTTTTAATATTTTTAGGGATTTGTTGAACATTAGGTAGAATTCAGCTAATTTTTAAGGGGGGGTTGAAATTTTTAAATTCCTCTTAATATTCTTTCTTTATTTGCTCATTTTTGTCAAATTAAATATTTAGCTGGCATGTTGGTTGTCAAAACACTCAAGAAGCTTAATGTTTTAATATTTTTAGGGTTTTATTGATCATAATGTAGAATTATAAAAAAATTAAATGGGGGGTTGGAACTTTTAAATTCCTCTTAATATTCTTTCTTTATTTGTTCATTTTTGTCAAATTAAATATTTTCCTGGCATGTTGGGTGTCAAATCACTCAAAAGCTTAATGTTTTAATATTTTTAGGGTTTTATTGATCATAATGTAGAATTATAAAAAAATTAAATGGGGGGTTGGAACTTTTAAATTCCTCTTAATATTCTTTCTTTATTTGCTCATTTTTGTCAAATTAAATATTTTGCTGGGATGTTGGTTGTCAAAACACTCATGAAGCTTAATGTTTTAATATTTTTAGGGTTTTGTTGATCATAATGTAGAATTATAAAAAAATTAAATGGGGGGTTGGAACTTTTAAATTCCTCTTAATATTCTTTCTTTATTTGCTCATTTTTGTCAAATTAAATATTTTGCTGGGATGTTGGTTGTCAAAACACTCATGAAGCTTAATGTTTTAATATTTTTAGGGATTTGTTGAACATTAGGTAGAATTCAGCTAATTTAAAGGGGGGGTTGAAATTTTTAAATTCCTCTTAATATTCTTTCTTTATTTGCTCATTTTTGTCAAATTAAATATTTTGCTGGGATGTTGGTTGTCAAAACACTCATGAAGCTTAATGTTTTAATATTTTTAGGGATTTGTTGAACATTAGGTAGAATTCAGCTAATTTAAAGGGGGGGTTGAAATTTTTAAATTCCTCTTAATATTCTTTCTTTATTTGCTCATTTTTGTCAAATTAAATTTTTTTTAGGCATGTTGGGTGTCAAATCACTCAACAAGCTTTATTTTTTAATATTTTTAGGGTTTTGTTGATCATAATGTAGAATTATAAAAAAATTAAATGGGGGGTTGAAACTTTTAAATTCCTCTTAATATTCTTTCTTTATTTGCTCATTTTTGTCAAATTAAATATTTTGCTGGCATGTTGGTTGTCAAAACACTCAAGAAGCTTAATGTTTTAATATTTTTAGGGATTTGTTGAACATTAGGTAGAATTCAGCTAATTTAAAGGGGGGGTTGAAATTTTTAAATTCCTCTTAATATTCTTTCTTTATTTGCTCATTTTTGTCAAATTAAATATTTTGCTGGCATGTTGGTTGTCAAAACACTCAAGAAGCTTAATGTTTTAATATTTTTAGGGTTTTGTTGATCATAATGTAGAATTATAAAAAAATTAAATGGGGGGGTTGGAACTTTTAAATTCCTCTTAATATTCTTTCTTTATTTGCTCATTTTTGTCAAATTAAATATTTTGCTGGCATGTTGGTTGTCAAAACACTCAAGAAGCTTAATGTTTTAATATTTTTAGGGTTTTGTTGATCATAATGTAGAATTATAAAAAAATTAAATGGAGGGGTTGGAACTTTTAAATTCCTCTTAATATTCTTTCTTTATTTGTTCATTTTTGTCAAATTAAATATTTTCCTGGCATGTTGGGTGTCAAATCACTCAAAAGCTTAATGTTTTAATATTTTTAGGGTTTTATTGATCATAATGTAGAATTATAAAAAAATTAAATGGGGGGTTGGAACTTTTAAATTCCTCTTAATATTCTTTCTTTATTTGCTCATTTTTGTCAAATTAAATTTTTTTTAGGCATGTTGGGTGTCAAATCACTCAAGAAGCTTAATGTTTTAATATTTTTAGGGATTTGTTGAACATTAGGTAGAATTCAGCTAATTTAAAGGGGGGGTTGAAATTTTTAAATTCCTCTTAATATTCTTTCTTTATTTGCTCATTTTTGTCAAATTAAATATTTTGCTGGCATGTTGGTTGTCAAAACACTCATGAAGCTTAATGTTTTAATATTTTTAGGGATTTGTTGAACATTAGGTAGAATTCAGCTAATTTAAAGGGGGGGTTGAAATTTTTAAATTCCTCTTAATATTCTTTCTTTATTTGCTCATTTTTGTCAAATTAAATATTTTGCTGGCATGTTGGTTGTCAAAACACTCATGAAGCTTAATGTTTTAATATTTTTAGGGATTTGTTGAACATTAGGTAGAATTCAGCTAATTTAAAGGGGGGGTTGAAATTTTTAAATTCCTCTTAATATTCTTTCTTTATTTGCTCATTTTTGTCAAATTAAATTTTTTTTAGGCATGTTGGGTGTCAAATCACTTAACAAGCTTTATGTTTTAATATTTTTAGGGTTTTGTTGATCATAATGTAGAATTATAAAAAAATTAAATGGAGGGGTTGGAACTTTTAAATTCCTCTTAATATTCTTTCTTTATTTGTTCATTTTTGTCAAATTAAATATTTTCCTGGCATGTTGGGTGTCAAATCACTCAAAAGCTTAATGTTTTAATATTTTTAGGGTTTTATTGATCATAATGTAGAATTATAAAAAAATTAAATGGGGGGTTGGAACTTTTAAATTCCTCTTAATATTCTTTCTTTATTTGCTCATTTTTGTCAAATTAAATTTTTTTTAGGCATGTTGGGTGTCAAATCACTCAAGAAGCTTAATGTTTTAATATTTTTAGGGATTTGTTGAACATTAGGTAGAATTCAGCTAATTTAAAGGGGGGGTTGAAATTTTTAAATTCCTCTTAATATTCTTTCTTTATTTGCTCATTTTTGTCAAATTAAATATTTTGCTGGCATGTTGGTTGTCAAAACACTCAAGAAGCTTAATGTTTTAATATTTTTAGGGTTTTGTTGATCATAATGTAGAATTATAAAAAAATTAAATGGGGGGTTGGAACTTTTAAATTCCTCTTAATATTCTTTCTTTATTTGCTCATTATTGTCAAATTAAATATTTTGCTGGGATGTTGGTTGTCAAAACACTCATGAAGCTTAATGTTTTAATATTTTTAGGGATTTGTTGAACATTAGGTAGAATTCAGCTAATTTAAAGGGGGGGTTGAAATTTTTAAATTCCTCTTAATATTCTTTCTTTATTTGCTCATTTTTGTCAAATTAAATATTTTGCTGGGATGTTGGTTGTCAAAACACTCATGAAGCTTAATGTTTTAATATTTTTAGGGATTTGTTGAACATTAGGTAGAATTCAGCTAATTTAAAGGGGGGGTTGAAATTTTTAAATTCCTCTTAATATTCTTTCTTTATTTGCTCATTTTTGTCAAATTAAATATTTTGCTGGCATGTTGGTTGTCAAAACACTCAAGAAGCTTAATGTTTTAATATTTTTAGGGTTTTGTTGATCATAATGTAGAATTATAAAAAAATTAAATGGGGGGTTGGAACTTTTAAATTCCTCTTAATATTCTTTCTTTATTTGCTCATTTTTGTCAAATTAAATATTTTGCTGGGATGTTGGTTGTCAAAACACTCATGAAGCTTAATGTTTTAATATTTTTAGGGATTTGTTGAACATTAGGTAGAATTCAGCTAATTTAAAGGGGGGGTTGAAATTTTTAAATTCCTCTTAATATTCTTTCTTTATTTGCTCATTTTTGTCAAATTAAATATTTTGCTGGGATGTTGGTTGTCAAAACACTCATAAAGCTTAATGTTTTAATATTTTTAGGGATTTGTTGAACATTAGGTAGAATTCAGCTAATTTAAAGGGGGGGTTGAAATTTTTAAATTCCTCTTAATATTCTTTCTTTATTTGCTCATTTTTGTCAAATTAAATATTTTGCTGGCATGTTGGTTGTCAAAACACTCAAGAAGCTTAATGTTTTAATATTTTTAGGGTTTTGTTGATCATAATGTAGAATTATAAAAAAATTAAATGGGGGGTTGGAACTTTTAAATTCCTCTTAATATTCTTTCTTTATTTGCTCATTTTTGTCAAATTAAATTTTTTTTAGGCATGTTGGGTGTCAAATCACTCAACAAGCTTAATGTTTTAATATTTTTAGGGATTTGTTGAACATTAGGTAGAATTCAGCTAATTTAAAGGGGGGGTTGAAATTTTTAAATTCCTCTTAATATTCTTTCTTTATTTGCTCATTTTTGTCAAATTAAATATTTTGCTGGGATGTTGGTTGTCAAAACACTCATGAAGCTTAATGTTTTAATATTTTTAGGGATTTGTTGAACATTAGGTAGAATTCAGCTAATTTAAAGGGGGGGTTGAAATTTTTAAATTCCTCTTAATATTCTTTCTTTATTTGCTCATTTTTGTCAAATTAAATATTTTGCTGGCATGTTGGTTGTCAAAACACTCAAGAAGCTTAATGTTTTAATATTTTTAGGGTTTTGTTGATCATAATGTAGAATTATAAAAAAATTAAATGGGGGGGTTGGAACTTTTAAATTCCTCTTAATATTCTTTCTTTATTTGTTCATTTTTGTCAAATTAAATATTTTCCTGGCATGTTTGGTGTCAAATCACTCAAAAGCTTAATGTTTTAATATTTTTAGGGTTTTATTGATCATAATGTAGAATTATAAAAAAATTAAATGGGGGGTTGGAACTTTTAAATTCCTCTTAATATTCTTTCTTTATTTGCTCATTTTTGTCAAATTAAATATTTTGCTGGGATGTTGGTTGTCAAAACACTCATGAAGCTTAATGTTTTAATATTTTTAGGGATTTGTTGAACATTAGGTAGAATTCAGCTAATTTAAAGGGGGGGTTGAAATTTTTAAATTCCTCTTAATATTCTTTCTTTATTTGCTCATTTTTGTCAAATTAAATATTTTGCTGGCATGTTGGTTGTCAAAACACTCAAGAAGCTTAATGTTTTAATATTTTTAGGGTTTTGTTGATCATAATGTAGAATTATAAAAAAATTAAATGGGGGGTTGGAACTTTTAAATTCCTCTTAATATTCTTTCTTTATTTGCTCATTTTTGTCAAATTAAATTTTTTTTAGGCATGTTGGGTGTCAAATCACTCAACAAGCTTTATGTTTTAATATTTTTAGGGTTTTGTTGATCATAATGTAGAATTATAAAAAAATTAAATGGGGGGTTGGAACTTTTTAATTCCTCTTAATATTCTTTCTTTATTTGTTCATTTTTGTCAAATTAAATATTTTCCTGGCATGTTAGTTGTTAAAACACTTAAGAAGCTTATTGTTTTGATATTTTTAGGGTTTTGTTGATCATAATGTAGAATTATAAAAAAATTAAATGGGGGGTTGAACTTTTAAATTCCTCTTAATATTCTTTCTTTATTTGCTCATTTTTGTCAAATTAAATATTTTCCTGGCATGTTAGTTGTTAAAACACTTAAGAAGCTTATTGTTTTATTATTTTTAGGGTTTTGTTGAACATAATGTAGAATTATAAAAAAATTAAATGGGGGGTTGGAACTTTTAAATTCCTCTTAATATTCTTTCTTTATTTGTTCATTTTTGTCAAATTAAATATTTTGCTGGCATGTTAGTTGTTAAAACACTTAAGAAGCTTATTGTTTTATGATTTTTAGGGTTTTGTTGATCATAAAGTAGAATTATAAAAAAATTAAAGGGGGGGTTGAAACTTTTAAATTCCTCTTAATATTCTTTCTTTATTTGCTCATTTTTGTCAAATTAAATATTTTGCTGGGATGTTGGTTGTCAAAACACTCATGAAGCTTAATGTTTTAATATTTTTAGGGATTTGTTGAACATTAGGTAGAATTCAGCTATTTTAAAGGGGGGGTTGAAATTTTTAAATTCCTCTTAATATTCTTTCTTTATTTGCTCATTTTTGTCAAATTAAATATTTTGCTGGCATGTTGGTTGTCAAAACACTCAAGAAGCTTAATGTTTTAATATTTTTAGGGTTTTGTTGATCATAATGTAGAATTATAAAAAAATTAAATGGGGGGTTGGAACTTTTAAATTCCTCTTAATATTCTTTCTTTATTTGTTCATTTTTGTCAAATTAAATATTTTCCTGGCATGTTAGTTGTTAAAACACTTAAGAAGCTTATTGTTTTGATATTTTTAGGGTTTTGTTGATCATAATGTAGAATTATAAAAAAATTAAATGGGGGGTTGAACTTTTAAATTCCTCTTAATATTCTTTCTTTATTTGCTCATTTTTGTCAAATTAAATATTTTGCTGGCATGTTGGTTGTCAAAACACTCATGAAGCTTAATGTTTTAATATTTTTAGGGTTTTGTTGATCATAATGTAGAATTATAAAAAAATTAAATGGGGGGTTGGAACTTTTAAATTCCTCTTAATATTCTTTCTTTATTTGCTCATTTTTGTCAAATTAAATATTTTCCAGTTATGTTAGTTGTCAAAACACTCAAGAAGCTTAATGTTTTAATATTTTTAGGGATTTGTTGAACATTAGGTAGAATTCAGCTAATTTAAAGGGGGGGTTGAAATTTTTAAATTCCTCTTAATATTCTTTCTTTATTTGTTCATTTTTGTCAAATTAAATATTTTGCTGGCATGTTAGTTGTTAAAACACTTAAGAAGCTTATTGTTTTATTATTTTTAGGGTTTTGTTGATTATAATGTAGAATTATAAAGAAATTAAAGGGGGGGTTGAAACTTTTAAATTCCTCTTAATATTCTTTCTTTATTTGCTCATTTTTGTCAAATTAAATATTTTCCAGTTATGTTAGTTGTCAAAACACTCAAGAAGCTTAATGTTTTAATATTTTTAGGGTTTTATTGATCATAATGTAGAATTATAAAAAAATTAAATGGGGGGTTGGAACTTTTAAATTCCTCTTAATATTCTTTCTTTATTTGCTCATTTTTGTCAAATTAAATATTTTGCTGGCATGTTGGTTGTCAAAACACTCAAGAAGCTTAATGTTTTAATATTTTTAGGGTTTTGTTGATCATAATGTAGAATTATAAAAAAATTAAATGGGGGGGTTGGAACTTTTAAATTCCTCTTAATATTCTTTCTTTATTTGTTCATTTTTGTCAAATTAAATATTTTCCTGGCATGTTGGGTGTCAAATCACTCAAAAGCTTAATGTTTTAATATTTTTAGGGTTTTATTGATCATAATGTAGAATTATAAAAAAATTAAATGGGGGGTTGGAACTTTTAAATTCCTCTTAATATTCTTTCTTTATTTGCTCATTTTTGTCAAATTAAATTTTTTTTAGGCATGTTGGGTGTCAAATCACTCAAGAAGCTTAATGTTTTAATATTTTTAGGGATTTGTTGAACATTAGGTAAAATTCAGCTAATTTAAAGGGGGGGTTGAAATTTTTAAATTCCTCTTAATATTCTTTCTTTATTTGCTCATTTTTGTCAAATTAAATATTTTGCTGGGATGTTGGTTGTCAAAACACTCATGAAGCTTAATGTTTTAATATTTTTAGGGATTTGTTGAACATTAGGTAGAATTCAGCTATTTTAAAGGGGGGGTTGAAATTTTTAAATTCCTCTTAATATTCTTTCTTTATTTGCTCATTTTTGTCAAATTAAATATTTTGCTGGCATGTTGGTTGTCAAAACACTCAAGAAGCTTAATGTTTTAATATTTTTAGGGTTTTGTTGATCATAATGTAGAATTATAAAAAAATTAAATGGGGGGGTTGGAACTTTTAAATTCCTCTTAATATTCTTTCTTTATTTGTTCATTTTTGTCAAATTAAATATTTTCCTGGCATGTTGGGTGTCAAATCACTCAAAAGCTTAATGTTTTAATATTTTTAGGGTTTTATTGATCATAATGTAGAATTATAAAAAAATTAAATGGGGGGTTGGAACTTTTAAATTCCTCTTAATATTCTTTATTTATTTGCTCATTTTTGTCAAATTAAATTTTTTTTAGGCATGTTGGGTGTCAAATCACTCAAGAAGCTTAATGTTTTAATATTTTTAGGGATTTGTTGAACATTAGGTAGAATTCAGCTAATTTAAAGGGGGGGTTGAAATTTTTAAATTCCTCTTAATATTCTTTCTTTATTTGCTCATTTTTGTCAAATTAAATATTTTGCTGGCATGTTGGTTGTCAAAACACTCAAGAAGCTTAATGTTTTAATATTTTTAGGGTTTTGTTGATCATAATGTAGAATTATAAAAAAATTAAATGGGGGGTTGGAACTTTTAAATTCCTCTTAATATTCTTTCTTTATTTGCTCATTTTTGTCAAATTAAATATTTTGCTGGCATGTTGGTTGTCAAAACACTCATGAAGCTTAATGTTTTAATATTTTTAGGGATTTGTTGAACATTAGGTAGAATTCAGCTAATTTTTAAGGGGGGGTTGAAATTTTTAAATTCCTCTTAATATTCTTTCTTTATTTGCTCATTTTTGTCAAATTAAATATTTTGCTGGCATGTTGGTTGTCAAAACACTCAAGAAGCTTAATGTTTTAATATTTTTAGGGTTTTATTGATCATAATGTAGAATTATAAAAAAATTAAATGGGGGGTTGGAACTTTTAAATTCCTCTTAATATTCTTTCTTTATTTGTTCATTTTTGTCAAATTAAATATTTTCCTGGCATGTTGGGTGTCAAATCACTCAAAAGCTTAATGTTTTAATATTTTTAGGGTTTTATTGATCATAATGTAGAATTATAAAAAAATTAAATGGGGGGTTGGAACTTTTAAATTCCTCTTAATATTCTTTCTTTATTTGCTCATTTTTGTCAAATTAAATATTTTGCTGGGATGTTGGTTGTCAAAACACTCATGAAGCTTAATGTTTTAATATTTTTAGGGTTTTGTTGATCATAATGTAGAATTATAAAAAAATTAAATGGGGGGTTGGAACTTTTAAATTCCTCTTAATATTCTTTCTTTATTTGCTCATTTTTGTCAAATTAAATATTTTGCTGGGATGTTGGTTGTCAAAACACTCATGAAGCTTAATGTTTTAATATTTTTAGGGATTTGTTGAACATTAGGTAGAATTCAGCTAATTTAAAGGGGGGGTTGAAATTTTTAAATTCCTCTTAATATTCTTTCTTTATTTGCTCATTTTTGTCAAATTAAATATTTTGCTGGGATGTTGGTTGTCAAAACACTCATGAAGCTTAATGTTTTAATATTTTTAGGGATTTGTTGAACATTAGGTAGAATTCAGCTAATTTAAAGGGGGGGTTGAAATTTTTAAATTCCTCTTAATATTCTTTCTTTATTTGCTCATTTTTGTCAAATTAAATTTTTTTTAGGCATGTTGGGTGTCAAATCACTCAACAAGCTTTATTTTTTAATATTTTTAGGGTTTTGTTGATCATAATGTAGAATTATAAAAAAATTAAATGGGGGGTTGAAACTTTTAAATTCCTCTTAATATTCTTTCTTTATTTGCTCATTTTTGTCAAATTAAATATTTTGCTGGCATGTTGGTTGTCAAAACACTCAAGAAGCTTAATGTTTTAATATTTTTAGGGATTTGTTGAACATTAGGTAGAATTCAGCTAATTTAAAGGGGGGGTTGAAATTTTTAAATTCCTCTTAATATTCTTTCTTTATTTGCTCATTTTTGTCAAATTAAATATTTTGCTGGCATGTTGGTTGTCAAAACACTCAAGAAGCTTAATGTTTTAATATTTTTAGGGTTTTGTTGATCATAATGTAGAATTATAAAAAAATTAAATGGGGGGTTGGAACTTTTAAATTCCTCTTAATATTCTTTCTTTATTTGCTCATTTTTGTCAAATTAAATATTTTGCTGGCATGTTGGTTGTCAAAACACTCATGAAGCTTAATGTTTTAATATTTTTAGGGATTTGTTGAACATTAGGTAGAATTCAGCTAATTTTTAAGGGGGGGTTGAAATTTTTAAATTCCTCTTAATATTCTTTCTTTATTTGCTCATTTTTGTCAAATTAAATATTTTGCTGGCATGTTGGTTGTCAAAACACTCAAGAAGCTTAATGTTTTAATATTTTTAGGGTTTTATTGATCATAATGTAGAATTATAAAAAAATTAAATGGGGGGTTGGAACTTTTAAATTCCTCTTAATATTCTTTCTTTATTTGCTCATTTTTGTCAAATTAAATATTTTGCTGGGATGTTGGTTGTCAAAACACTCATGAAGCTTAATGTTTTAATATTTTTAGGGATTTGTTGAACATTAGGTAGAATTCAGCTAATTTAAAGGGGGGGTTGAAATTTTTAAATTCCTCTTAATATTCTTTCTTTATTTGCTCATTTTTGTCAAATTAAATATTTTGCTGGGATGTTGGTTGTCAAAACACTCATGAAGCTTAATGTTTTAATATTTTTAGGGATTTGTTGAACATTAGGTAGAATTCAGCTAATTTAAAGGGGGGGTTGAAATTTTTAAATTCCTCTTAATATTCTTTCTTTATTTGCTCATTTTTGTCAAATTAAATTTTTTTTAGGCATGTTGGGTGTCAAATCACTCAACAAGCTTTATTTTTTAATATTTTTAGGGTTTTGTTGATCATAATGTAGAATTATAAAAAAATTAAATGGGGGGTTGAAACTTTTAAATTCCTCTTAATATTCTTTCTTTATTTGCTCATTTTTGTCAAATTAAATATTTTGCTGGCATGTTGGTTGTCAAAACACTCAAGAAGCTTAATGTTTTAATATTTTTAGGGATTTGTTGAACATTAGGTAGAATTCAGCTAATTTAAAGGGGGGGTTGAAATTTTTAAATTCCTCTTAATATTCTTTCTTTATTTGCTCATTTTTGTCAAATTAAATATTTTGCTGGCATGTTGGTTGTCAAAACACTCAAGAAGCTTAATGTTTTAATATTTTTAGGGTTTTGTTGATCATAATGTAGAATTATAAAAAAATTAAATGGGGGGGTTGGAACTTTTAAATTCCTCTTAATATTCTTTCTTTATTTGCTCATTTTTGTCAAATTAAATATTTTGCTGGCATGTTGGTTGTCAAAACACTCAAGAAGCTTAATGTTTTAATATTTTTAGGGTTTTGTTGATCATAATGTAGAATTATAAAAAAATTAAATGGAGGGGTTGGAACTTTTAAATTCCTCTTAATATTCTTTCTTTATTTGTTCATTTTTGTCAAATTAAATATTTTCCTGGCATGTTGGGTGTCAAATCACTCAAAAGCTTAATGTTTTAATATTTTTAGGGTTTTATTGATCATAATGTAGAATTATAAAAAAATTAAATGGGGGGTTGGAACTTTTAAATTCCTCTTAATATTCTTTCTTTATTTGCTCATTTTTGTCAAATTAAATTTTTTTTAGGCATGTTGGGTGTCAAATCACTCAAGAAGCTTAATGTTTTAATATTTTTAGGGATTTGTTGAACATTAGGTAGAATTCAGCTAATTTAAAGGGGGGGTTGAAATTTTTAAATTCCTCTTAATATTCTTTCTTTATTTGCTCATTTTTGTCAAATTAAATATTTTGCTGGCATGTTGGTTGTCAAAACACTCATGAAGCTTAATGTTTTAATATTTTTAGGGATTTGTTGAACATTAGGTAGAATTCAGCTAATTTAAAGGGGGGGTTGAAATTTTTAAATTCCTCTTAATATTCTTTCTTTATTTGCTCATTTTTGTCAAATTAAATTTTTTTTAGGCATGTTGGGTGTCAAATCACTCAACAAGCTTTATGTTTTAATATTTTTAGGGTTTTGTTGATCATAATGTAGAATTATAAAAAAATTAAATGGGGGGTTGAAACTTTTAAATTCCTCTTAATATTCTTTCTTTATTTGCTCATTTTTGTCAAATTAAATATTTTGCTGGCATGTTGGTTGTCAAAACACTCATGAAGCTTAATGTTTTAATATTTTTAGGGATTTGTTGAACATTAGGTAGAATTCAGCTAATTTAAAGGGGGGGTTGAAATTTTTAAATTCCTCTTAATATTCTTTCTTTATTTGCTCATTTTTGTCAAATTAAATATTTTGCTGGCATGTTGGTTGTCAAAACACTCAAGAAGCTTAATGTTTTAATATTTTTAGGGATTTGTTGAACATTAGGTAGAATTCAGCTAATTTAAAGGGGGGGTTGAAATTTTTAAATTCCTCTTAATATTCTTTCTTTATTTGCTCATTTTTGTCAAATTAAATTTTTTTTAGGCATGTTGGGTGTCAAATCACTCAACAAGCTTTATTTTTTAATATTTTTAGGGTTTTGTTGATCATAATGTAGAATTATAAAAAAATTAAATGGGGGGTTGAAACTTTTAAATTCCTCTTAATATTCTTTCTTTATTTGCTCATTTTTGTCAAATTAAATATTTTGCTGGCATGTTGGTTGTCAAAACACTCAAGAAGCTTAATGTTTTAATATTTTTAGGGATTTGTTGAACATTAGGTAGAATTCAGCTAATTTAAAGGGGGGGTTGAAATTTTTAAATTCCTCTTAATATTCTTTCTTTATTTGCTCATTTTTGTCAAATTAAATATTTTGCTGGCATGTTGGTTGTCAAAACACTCAAGAAGCTTAATGTTTTAATATTTTTAGGGTTTTGTTGATCATAATGTAGAATTATAAAAAAATTAAATGGGGGGGTTGGAACTTTTAAATTACTCTTAATATTCTTTCTTTATTTGCTCATTTTTGTCAAATTAAATATTTTGCTGGCATGTTGGTTGTCAAAACACTCAAGAAGCTTAATGTTTTAATATTTTTAGGGTTTTGTTGATCATAATATAGAATTATAAAAAAATTAAATGGAGGGGTTGGAACTTTTAAATTCCTCTTAATATTCTTTCTTTATTTGTTCATTTTTGTCAAATTAAATATTTTCCTGGCATGTTGGGTGTCAAATCACTCAAAAGCTTAATGTTTTAATATTTTTAGGGTTTTATTGATCATAATGTAGAATTATAAAAAAATTAAATGGGGGGTTGGAACTTTTAAATTCCTCTTAATATTCTTTCTTTATTTGCTCATTTTTGTCAAATTAAATTTTTTTTAGGCATGTTGGGTGTCAAATCACTCAAGAAGCTTAATGTTTTAATATTTTTAGGGATTTGTTGAACATTAGGTAGAATTCAGCTAATTTAAAGGGGGGGTTGAAATTTTTAAATTCCTCTTAATATTCTTTCTTTATTTGCTCATTTTTGTCAAATTAAATATTTTGCTGGCATGTTGGTTGTCAAAACACTCATGAAGCTTAATGTTTTAATATTTTTAGGGATTTGTTGAACATTAGGTAGAATTCAGCTAATTTAAAGGGGGGGTTGAAATTTTTAAATTCCTCTTAATATTCTTTCTTTATTTGCTCATTTTTGTCAAATTAAATATTTTGCTGGCATGTTGGTTGTCAAAACACTCATGAAGCTTAATGTTTTAATATTTTTAGGGATTTGTTGAACATTAGGTAGAATTCAGCTAATTTAAAGGGGGGGTTGAAATTTTTAAATTCCTCTTAATATTCTTTCTTTATTTGCTCATTTTTGTCAAATTAAATTTTTTTTAGGCATGTTGGGTGTCAAATCACTCAACAAGCTTTATGTTTTAATATTTTTAGGGTTTTGTTGATCATAATGTAGAATTATAAAAAAATTAAATGGGGGGTTGAAACTTTTAAATTCCTCTTAATATTCTTTCTTTATTTGCTCATTTTTGTCAAATTAAATATTTTGCTGGCATGTTGGTTGTCAAAACACTCAAGAAGCTTAATGTTTTAATATTTTTAGGGATTTGTTGAACATTAGGTAGAATTCAGCTAATTTAAAGGGGGGGTTGAAATTTTTAAATTCCTCTTAATATTCTTTCTTTATTTGCTCATTTTTGTCAAATTAAATATTTTGCTGGCATGTTGGTTGTCAAAACACTCAAGAAGCTTAATGTTTTAATATTTTTAGGGTTTTGTTGATCATAATGTAGAATTATAAAAAAATTAAATGGGGGGGTTGGAACTTTTAAATTCCTCTTAATATTCTTTCTTTATTTGCTCATTTTTGTCAAATTAAATATTTTGCTGGCATGTTGGTTGTCAAAACACTCAAGAAGCTTAATGTTTTAATATTTTTAGGGTTTTGTTGATCATAATGTAGAATTATAAAAAAATTAAATGGAGGGGTTGGAACTTTTAAATTCCTCTTAATATTCTTTCTTTATTTGTTCATTTTTGTCAAATTAAATATTTTCCTGGCATGTTGGGTGTCAAATCACTCAAAAGCTTAATGTTTTAATATTTTTAGGGTTTTATTGATCATAATGTAGAATTATAAAAAAATTAAATGGGGGGTTGGAACTTTTAAATTCCTCTTAATATTCTTTCTTTATTTGCTCATTTTTGTCAAATTAAATTTTTTTTAGTCATGTTGGGTGTCAAATCACTCAAGAAGCTTAATGTTTTAATATTTTTAGGGATTTGTTGAACATT
The DNA here is from genome assembly GCA_956483605.1 of Tuberolachnus salignus. Lineage (NCBI taxonomy): Eukaryota > Metazoa > Arthropoda > Insecta > Hemiptera > Aphididae > Tuberolachnus > Tuberolachnus salignus. Next base: position 415,525 of record CATQFH010000047.1, on the reverse strand, counting down.
AGGTAGAATTCAGCTAATTTAAAGGGGGGGTTGAAATTTTTAAATTCCTCTTAATATTCTTTCTTTATTTGCTCATTTTTGTCAAATTAAATATTTTGCTGGCATGTTGGTTGTCAAAACACTCAAGAAGCTTAATGTTTTAATATTTTTAGGGTTTTGTTGATCATAATGTAGAATTATAAAAAAATTAAATGGGGGGTTGGAACTTTTAAATTCCTCTTAATATTCTTTCTTTATTTGCTCATTTTTGTCAAATTAAATATTTTGCTGGCATGTTGGTTGTCAAAACACTCATGAAGCTTAATGTTTTAATATTTTTAGGGATTTGTTGAACATTAGGTAGAATTCAGCTAATTTAAAGGGGGGGTTGAAATTTTTAAATTCCTCTTAATATTCTTTCTTTATTTGCTCATTTTTGTCAAATTAAATATTTTGCTGGGATGTTGGTTGTCAAAACACTCATGAAGCTTAATGTTTTAATATTTTTAGGGATTTGTTGAACATTAGGTAGAATTCAGCTAATTTAAAGGGGGGGTTGAAATTTTTAAATTCCTCTTAATATTCTTTCTTTATTTGCTCATTTTTGTCAAATTAAATATTTTGCTGGCATGTTAAATGTCAAAACACTCATGAAGCTTAATGTTTTAATATATTTAGGGATTTGTTGAACATTAGGTAGAATTCAGCTAATTTAAAGGGGGGGTTGAAATTTTTAAATTCCTCTTAATATTCTTTCTTTATTTGCTCATTTTTGTCAAATTAAATATTTTGCTGGCATGTTAAATGTCAAAACACTCATGAAGCTTAATGTTTTAATATTTTTAGGGATTTGTTGAACATTAGGTAGAATTCAGCTAATTTAAAGGGGGGGTTGAAATTTTTAAATTCCTCTTAATATTCTTTCTTTATTTGCTCATTTTTGTCAAATTAAATATTTTGCTGGCATGTTGGTTGTCAAAACACTCATGAAGCTTAATGTTTTAATATTTTTAGGGATTTGTTGAACATTAGGTAGAATTCAGCTAATTTTTAAGGGGGGGTTGAAATTTTTAAATTCCTCTTAATATTCTTTCTTTATGTGCTCATTTTTGTCAAATTAAATATTTTGCTGGCATGTTGGATGTCAAAACACTCATGAAGCTTAATGTTTTAATATTTTTAGGGATTTGTTGAACATTAGGTAGAATTCAGCTAATTTAAAGGGGGGGTTGAAATTTTTAAATTCCTCTTAATATTCTTTCTTTATTTGCTCATTTTTGTCAAATTAAATATTTTGCTGGCATGTTGGTTGTCAAAACACTCATGAAGCTTAATGTTTTAATATTTTTAGGGATTTGTTGAACATTAGGTAGAATTCAGCTAATTTTTAAGGGGGGGTTGGAACTTTTAAATTCCTCTTAATATTCTTTCTTTATTTGTTCATTTTTGTCAAATTAAATATTTTCCTGGCATGTTGGGTGTCAAATCACTCAAAAGCTTAATGTTTTAATATTTTTAGGGTTTTATTGATCATAATGTAGAATTATAAAAAAATTAAATGGAGGGTTGGAACTTTTAAATTCCTCTTAATATTCTTTCTTTATTTGCTCATTTTTGTCAAATTAAATATTTTGCTGGGATGTTGGTTGTCAAAACACTCATGAAGCTTAATGTTTTAATATTTTTAGGGATTTGTTGAACATTAGGTAGAATTCAGCTAATTTAAAGGGGGGGTTGAAATTTTTAAATTCCTCTTAATATTCTTTCTTTATTTGCTCATTTTTGTCAAATTAAATATTTTGCTGGGATGTTGGTTGTCAAAACACTCATGAAGCTTAATGTTTTAATATTTTTAGGGATTTGTTGAACATTAGGTAGAATTCAGCTAATTTAAAGGGGGGGTTGAAATTTTTAAATTCCTCTTAATATTCTTTCTTTATTTGCTCATTTTTGTCAAATTAAATATTTTGCTGGCATGTTGGTTGTCAAAACACTCAAGAAGCTTAATGTTTTAATATTTTTAGGGTTTTGTTGATCATAATGTAGAATTATAAAAAAATTAAATGGGGGGTTGGAACTTTTAAATTCCTCTTAATATTCTTTCTTTATTTGCTCATTTTTGTCAAATTAAATTTTTTTTAGGCATGTTGGGTGTCAAATCACTCAACAAGCTTTATGTTTTAATATTTTTAGGGTTTTGTTGATCATAATGTAGAATTATAAAAAAATTAAATGGGGGGTTGGAACTTTTTAATTCCTCTTAATATTCTTTCTTTATTTGTTCATTTTTGTCAAATTAAATATTTTCCTGGCATGTTAGTTGTTAAAACACTTAAGAAGCTTATTGTTTTGATATTTTTAGGGTTTTGTTGATCATAATGTAGAATTATAAAAAAATTAAATGGGGGGTTGAACTTTTAAATTCCTCTTAATATTCTTTCTTTCTTTGTTCATTTTTGTCAAATTAAATATTTTGCTGGCATGTTAGTTGTTAAAACACTTAAGAAGCTTATTGTTTTATTATTTTTAGGGTTTTGTTGATTATAATGTAGAATTATAAAAAAATTAAAGGGGGGGTTGAAACTTTTAAATTCCTCTTAATATTCTTTCTTTATTTGCTCATTTTTGTCAAATTAAATATTTTGCTGGCATGTTGGTTGTCAAAACACTCAAGAAGCTTAATGTTTTAATATTTTTAGGGATTTGTTGAACATTAGGTAGAATTCAGCTAATTTAAAGGGGGGGTTGAAATTTTTAAATTCCTCTTAATATTCTTTCTTTATTTGCTCATTTTTGTCAAATTAAATATTTTGCTGGCATGTTGGTTGTCAAAACACTCAAGAAGCTTAATGTTTTAATATTTTTAGGGTTTTGTTGATCATAATGTAGAATTATAAAAAAATTAAATGGGGGGTTGGAACTTTTTAATTCCTCTTAATATTCTTTCTTTATTTGTTCATTTTTGTCAAATTAAATATTTTCCTGGCATGTTAGTTGTTAAAACACTTAAGAAGCTTATTGTTTTGATATTTTTAGGGTTTTGTTGATCATAATGTAGAATTATAAAAAAATTAAATGGGGGGTTGAACTTTTAAATTCCTCTTAATATTCTTTCTTTATTTGCTCATTTTTGTCAAATTAAATATTTTCCTGGCATGTTAGTTGTTAAAACACTTAAGAAGCTTATTGTTTTATTATTTTTAGGGTTTTGTTGAACATAATGTAGAATTATAAAAAAATTAAATGGGGGGTTGGAACTTTTAAATTCCTCTTAATATTCTTTCTTTATTTGTTCATTTTTGTCAAATTAAATATTTTGCTGGCATGTTAGTTGTTAAAACACTTAAGAAGCTTATTGTTTTATGATTTTTAGGGTTTTGTTGATCATAAAGTAGAATTATAAAAAAATTAAAGGGGGGGTTGAAACTTTTAAATTCCTCTTAATATTCTTTCTTTATTTGCTCATTTTTGTCAAATTAAATATTTTGCTGGGATGTTGGTTGTCAAAACACTCATGAAGCTTAATGTTTTAATATTTTTAGGGATTTGTTGAACATTAGGTAGAATTCAGCTATTTTAAAGGGGGGGTTGAAATTTTTAAATTCCTCTTAATATTCTTTCTTTATTTGCTCATTTTTGTCAAATTAAATATTTTGCTGGCATGTTGGTTGTCAAAACACTCAAGAAGCTTAATGTTTTAATATTTTTAGGGTTTTGTTGATCATAATGTAGAATTATAAAAAAATTAAATGGGGGGTTGGAACTTTTAAATTCCTCTTAATATTCTTTCTTTATTTGTTCATTTTTGTCAAATTAAATATTTTCCTGGCATGTTAGTTGTTAAAACACTTAAGAAGCTTATTGTTTTGATATTTTTAGGGTTTTGTTGATCATAATGTAGAATTATAAAAAAATTAAATGGGGGGTTGAACTTTTAAATTCCTCTTAATATTCTTTCTTTATTTGCTCATTTTTGTCAAATTAAATATTTTCCTGGCATGTTAGTTGTTAAAACACTTAAGAAGCTTATTGTTTTATTATTTTTAGGGTTTTGTTGAACATAATGTAGAATTATAAAAAAATTAAATGGGGGGTTGGAACTTTTAAATTCCTCTTAATATTCTTTCTTTATTTGTTCATTTTTGTCAAATTAAATATTTTGCTGGCATGTTAGTTGTTAAAACACTTAAGAAGCTTATTGTTTTATTATTTTTAGGGTTTTGTTGATCATAAAGTAGAATTATAAAAAAATTAAAGGGGGGGTTGAAATTTTTAAATTCCTCTTAATATTCTTTCTTTATTTGTTCATTTTTGTCAAATTAAATATTTTGCTGGCATGTTAGTTGTTAAAACACTTAAGAAGCTTATTGTTTTATTATTTTTAGGGTTTTGTTGATTATAATGTAGAATTATAAAAAAATTAAAGGGGGGGTTGAAACTTTTAAATTCCTCTTAATATTCTTTCTTTATTTGCTCATTTTTGTCAAATTAAATATTTTGCTGGCATGTTGGATGTCAAAACACTCATGAAGCTTAATGTTTTAATATTTTTAGGGATTTGTTGAACATTAGGTAGAATTCAGCTAATTTAAAGGGGGGGTTGAAATTTTTAAATTCCTCTTAATATTCTTTCTTTATTTGCTCATTTTTGTCAAATTAAATATTTTGCTGGCATGTTGGTTGTCAAAACACTCAAGAAGCTTAATGTTTTAATATTTTTAGGGTTTTGTTGATCATAATGTAGAATTATAAAAAAATTAAATGGGGGGGTTGGAACTTTTAAATTCCTCTTAATATTCTTTCTTTATTTGTTCATTTTTGTCAAATTAAATATTTTCCTGGCATGTTTAGTGTCAAATCACTCAAAAGCTTAATGTTTTAATATTTTTAGGGTTTTATTGATCATAATGTAGAATTATAAAAAAATTAAATGGGGGGTTGGAACTTTTAAATTCCTCTTAATATTCTTTCTTTATTTGCTCATTTTTGTCAAATTAAATATTTTGCTGGCATGTTGGTTGTCAAAACACTCAAGAAGCTTAATGTTTTAATATTTTTAGGGTTTTGTTGATCATAATGTAGAATTATAAAAAAATTAAATGGGGGGGTTGGAACTTTTAAATTCCTCTTAATATTCTTTCTTTATTTGTTCATTTTTGTCAAATTAAATATTTTCCTGGCATGTTGGGTGTCAAATCACTCAAAAGCTTAATGTTTTAATATTTTTAGGGTTTTATTGATCATAATGTAGAATTATAAAAAAATTAAATGGGGGGTTGGAACTTTTAAATTCCTCTTAATATTCTTTCTTTATTTGCTCATTTTTGTCAAATTAAATTTTTTTTAGGCATGTTGGGTGTCAAATCACTCAAGAAGCTTAATGTTTTAATATTTTTAGGGATTTGTTGAACATTAGGTAAAATTCAGCTAATTTAAAGGGGGGGTTGAAATTTTTAAATTCCTCTTAATATTCTTTCTTTATTTGCTCATTTTTGTCAAATTAAATATTTTGCTGGGATGTTGGTTGTCAAAACACTCATGAAGCTTAATGTTTTAATATTTTTAGGGATTTGTTGAACATTAGGTAGAATTCAGCTATTTTAAAGGGGGGGTTGAAATTTTTAAATTCCTCTTAATATTCTTTCTTTATTTGCTCATTTTTGTCAAATTAAATATTTTGCTGGCATGTTGGTTGTCAAAACACTCAAGAAGCTTAATGTTTTAATATTTTTAGGGTTTTGTTGATCATAATGTAGAATTATAAAAAAATTAAATGGGGGGGTTGGAACTTTTAAATTCCTCTTAATATTCTTTCTTTATTTGTTCATTTTTGTCAAATTAAATATTTTCCTGGCATGTTGGGTGTCAAATCACTCAAAAGCTTAATGTTTTAATATTTTTAGGGTTTTATTGATCATAATGTAGAATTATAAAAAAATTAAATGGGGGGTTGGAACTTTTAAATTCCTCTTAATATTCTTTATTTATTTGCTCATTTTTGTCAAATTAAATTTTTTTTAGGCATGTTGGGTGTCAAATCACTCAAGAAGCTTAATGTTTTAATATTTTTAGGGATTTGTTGAACATTAGGTAGAATTCAGCTAATTTAAAGGGGGGGTTGAAATTTTTAAATTCCTCTTAATATTCTTTCTTTATTTGCTCATTTTTGTCAAATTAAATATTTTGCTGGCATGTTGGTTGTCAAAACACTCAAGAAGCTTAATGTTTTAATATTTTTAGGGTTTTGTTGATCATAATGTAGAATTATAAAAAAATTAAATGGGGGGTTGGAACTTTTAAATTCCTCTTAATATTCTTTCTTTATTTGCTCATTTTTGTCAAATTAAATATTTTGCTGGCATGTTGGTTGTCAAAACACTCATGAAGCTTAATGTTTTAATATTTTTAGGGATTTGTTGAACATTAGGTAGAATTCAGCTAATTTTTAAGGGGGGGTTGAAATTTTTAAATTCCTCTTAATATTCTTTCTTTATTTGCTCATTTTTGTCAAATTAAATATTTTGCTGGCATGTTGGTTGTCAAAACACTCAAGAAGCTTAATGTTTTAATATTTTTAGGGTTTTATTGATCATAATGTAGAATTATAAAAAAATTAAATGGGGGGTTGGAACTTTTAAATTCCTCTTAATATTCTTTCTTTATTTGTTCATTTTTGTCAAATTAAATATTTTCCTGGCATGTTGGGTGTCAAATCACTCAAAAGCTTAATGTTTTAATATTTTTAGGGTTTTATTGATCATAATGTAGAATTATAAAAAAATTAAATGGGGGGTTGGAACTTTTAAATTCCTCTTAATATTCTTTCTTTATTTGCTCATTTTTGTCAAATTAAATATTTTGCTGGGATGTTGGTTGTCAAAACACTCATGAAGCTTAATGTTTTAATATTTTTAGGGTTTTGTTGATCATAATGTAGAATTATAAAAAAATTAAATGGGGGGTTGGAACTTTTAAATTCCTCTTAATATTCTTTCTTTATTTGCTCATTTTTGTCAAATTAAATATTTTGCTGGGATGTTGGTTGTCAAAACACTCATGAAGCTTAATGTTTTAATATTTTTAGGGATTTGTTGAACATTAGGTAGAATTCAGCTAATTTAAAGGGGGGGTTGAAATTTTTAAATTCCTCTTAATATTCTTTCTTTATTTGCTCATTTTTGTCAAATTAAATATTTTGCTGGGATGTTGGTTGTCAAAACACTCATGAAGCTTAATGTTTTAATATTTTTAGGGATTTGTTGAACATTAGGTAGAATTCAGCTAATTTAAAGGGGGGGTTGAAATTTTTAAATTCCTCTTAATATTCTTTCTTTATTTGCTCATTTTTGTCAAATTAAATTTTTTTTAGGCATGTTGGGTGTCAAATCACTCAACAAGCTTTATTTTTTAATATTTTTAGGGTTTTGTTGATCATAATGTAGAATTATAAAAAAATTAAATGGGGGGTTGAAACTTTTAAATTCCTCTTAATATTCTTTCTTTATTTGCTCATTTTTGTCAAATTAAATATTTTGCTGGCATGTTGGTTGTCAAAACACTCAAGAAGCTTAATGTTTTAATATTTTTAGGGATTTGTTGAACATTAGGTAGAATTCAGCTAATTTAAAGGGGGGGTTGAAATTTTTAAATTCCTCTTAATATTCTTTCTTTATTTGCTCATTTTTGTCAAATTAAATATTTTGCTGGCATGTTGGTTGTCAAAACACTCAAGAAGCTTAATGTTTTAATATTTTTAGGGTTTTGTTGATCATAATGTAGAATTATAAAAAAATTAAATGGGGGGTTGGAACTTTTAAATTCCTCTTAATATTCTTTCTTTATTTGCTCATTTTTGTCAAATTAAATATTTTGCTGGCATGTTGGTTGTCAAAACACTCATGAAGCTTAATGTTTTAATATTTTTAGGGATTTGTTGAACATTAGGTAGAATTCAGCTAATTTTTAAGGGGGGGTTGAAATTTTTAAATTCCTCTTAATATTCTTTCTTTATTTGCTCATTTTTGTCAAATTAAATATTTTGCTGGCATGTTGGTTGTCAAAACACTCAAGAAGCTTAATGTTTTAATATTTTTAGGGTTTTATTGATCATAATGTAGAATTATAAAAAAATTAAATGGGGGGTTGGAACTTTTAAATTCCTCTTAATATTCTTTCTTTATTTGCTCATTTTTGTCAAATTAAATATTTTGCTGGGATGTTGGTTGTCAAAACACTCATGAAGCTTAATGTTTTAATATTTTTAGGGATTTGTTGAACATTAGGTAGAATTCAGCTAATTTAAAGGGGGGGTTGAAATTTTTAAATTCCTCTTAATATTCTTTCTTTATTTGCTCATTTTTGTCAAATTAAATATTTTGCTGGGATGTTGGTTGTCAAAACACTCATGAAGCTTAATGTTTTAATATTTTTAGGGATTTGTTGAACATTAGGTAGAATTCAGCTAATTTAAAGGGGGGGTTGAAATTTTTAAATTCCTCTTAATATTCTTTCTTTATTTGCTCATTTTTGTCAAATTAAATTTTTTTTAGGCATGTTGGGTGTCAAATCACTCAACAAGCTTTATTTTTTAATATTTTTAGGGTTTTGTTGATCATAATGTAGAATTATAAAAAAATTAAATGGGGGGTTGAAACTTTTAAATTCCTCTTAATATTCTTTCTTTATTTGCTCATTTTTGTCAAATTAAATATTTTGCTGGCATGTTGGTTGTCAAAACACTCAAGAAGCTTAATGTTTTAATATTTTTAGGGATTTGTTGAACATTAGGTAGAATTCAGCTAATTTAAAGGGGGGGTTGAAATTTTTAAATTCCTCTTAATATTCTTTCTTTATTTGCTCATTTTTGTCAAATTAAATATTTTGCTGGCATGTTGGTTGTCAAAACACTCAAGAAGCTTAATGTTTTAATATTTTTAGGGTTTTGTTGATCATAATGTAGAATTATAAAAAAATTAAATGGGGGGGTTGGAACTTTTAAATTCCTCTTAATATTCTTTCTTTATTTGCTCATTTTTGTCAAATTAAATATTTTGCTGGCATGTTGGTTGTCAAAACACTCAAGAAGCTTAATGTTTTAATATTTTTAGGGTTTTGTTGATCATAATGTAGAATTATAAAAAAATTAAATGGAGGGGTTGGAACTTTTAAATTCCTCTTAATATTCTTTCTTTATTTGTTCATTTTTGTCAAATTAAATATTTTCCTGGCATGTTGGGTGTCAAATCACTCAAAAGCTTAATGTTTTAATATTTTTAGGGTTTTATTGATCATAATGTAGAATTATAAAAAAATTAAATGGGGGGTTGGAACTTTTAAATTCCTCTTAATATTCTTTCTTTATTTGCTCATTTTTGTCAAATTAAATTTTTTTTAGGCATGTTGGGTGTCAAATCACTCAAGAAGCTTAATGTTTTAATATTTTTAGGGATTTGTTGAACATTAGGTAGAATTCAGCTAATTTAAAGGGGGGGTTGAAATTTTTAAATTCCTCTTAATATTCTTTCTTTATTTGCTCATTTTTGTCAAATTAAATATTTTGCTGGCATGTTGGTTGTCAAAACACTCATGAAGCTTAATGTTTTAATATTTTTAGGGATTTGTTGAACATTAGGTAGAATTCAGCTAATTTAAAGGGGGGGTTGAAATTTTTAAATTCCTCTTAATATTCTTTCTTTATTTGCTCATTTTTGTCAAATTAAATTTTTTTTAGGCATGTTGGGTGTCAAATCACTCAACAAGCTTTATGTTTTAATATTTTTAGGGTTTTGTTGATCATAATGTAGAATTATAAAAAAATTAAATGGGGGGTTGAAACTTTTAAATTCCTCTTAATATTCTTTCTTTATTTGCTCATTTTTGTCAAATTAAATATTTTGCTGGCATGTTGGTTGTCAAAACACTCATGAAGCTTAATGTTTTAATATTTTTAGGGATTTGTTGAACATTAGGTAGAATTCAGCTAATTTAAAGGGGGGGTTGAAATTTTTAAATTCCTCTTAATATTCTTTCTTTATTTGCTCATTTTTGTCAAATTAAATATTTTGCTGGCATGTTGGTTGTCAAAACACTCAAGAAGCTTAATGTTTTAATATTTTTAGGGATTTGTTGAACATTAGGTAGAATTCAGCTAATTTAAAGGGGGGGTTGAAATTTTTAAATTCCTCTTAATATTCTTTCTTTATTTGCTCATTTTTGTCAAATTAAATTTTTTTTAGGCATGTTGGGTGTCAAATCACTCAACAAGCTTTATTTTTTAATATTTTTAGGGTTTTGTTGATCATAATGTAGAATTATAAAAAAATTAAATGGGGGGTTGAAACTTTTAAATTCCTCTTAATATTCTTTCTTTATTTGCTCATTTTTGTCAAATTAAATATTTTGCTGGCATGTTGGTTGTCAAAACACTCAAGAAGCTTAATGTTTTAATATTTTTAGGGATTTGTTGAACATTAGGTAGAATTCAGCTAATTTAAAGGGGGGGTTGAAATTTTTAAATTCCTCTTAATATTCTTTCTTTATTTGCTCATTTTTGTCAAATTAAATATTTTGCTGGCATGTTGGTTGTCAAAACACTCAAGAAGCTTAATGTTTTAATATTTTTAGGGTTTTGTTGATCATAATGTAGAATTATAAAAAAATTAAATGGGGGGGTTGGAACTTTTAAATTACTCTTAATATTCTTTCTTTATTTGCTCATTTTTGTCAAATTAAATATTTTGCTGGCATGTTGGTTGTCAAAACACTCAAGAAGCTTAATGTTTTAATATTTTTAGGGTTTTGTTGATCATAATATAGAATTATAAAAAAATTAAATGGAGGGGTTGGAACTTTTAAATTCCTCTTAATATTCTTTCTTTATTTGTTCATTTTTGTCAAATTAAATATTTTCCTGGCATGTTGGGTGTCAAATCACTCAAAAGCTTAATGTTTTAATATTTTTAGGGTTTTATTGATCATAATGTAGAATTATAAAAAAATTAAATGGGGGGTTGGAACTTTTAAATTCCTCTTAATATTCTTTCTTTATTTGCTCATTTTTGTCAAATTAAATTTTTTTTAGGCATGTTGGGTGTCAAATCACTCAAGAAGCTTAATGTTTTAATATTTTTAGGGATTTGTTGAACATTAGGTAGAATTCAGCTAATTTAAAGGGGGGGTTGAAATTTTTAAATTCCTCTTAATATTCTTTCTTTATTTGCTCATTTTTGTCAAATTAAATATTTTGCTGGCATGTTGGTTGTCAAAACACTCATGAAGCTTAATGTTTTAATATTTTTAGGGATTTGTTGAACATTAGGTAGAATTCAGCTAATTTAAAGGGGGGGTTGAAATTTTTAAATTCCTCTTAATATTCTTTCTTTATTTGCTCATTTTTGTCAAATTAAATATTTTGCTGGCATGTTGGTTGTCAAAACACTCATGAAGCTTAATGTTTTAATATTTTTAGGGATTTGTTGAACATTAGGTAGAATTCAGCTAATTTAAAGGGGGGGTTGAAATTTTTAAATTCCTCTTAATATTCTTTCTTTATTTGCTCATTTTTGTCAAATTAAATTTTTTTTAGGCATGTTGGGTGTCAAATCACTCAACAAGCTTTATGTTTTAATATTTTTAGGGTTTTGTTGATCATAATGTAGAATTATAAAAAAATTAAATGGGGGGTTGAAACTTTTAAATTCCTCTTAATATTCTTTCTTTATTTGCTCATTTTTGTCAAATTAAATATTTTGCTGGCATGTTGGTTGTCAAAACACTCAAGAAGCTTAATGTTTTAATATTTTTAGGGATTTGTTGAACATTAGGTAGAATTCAGCTAATTTAAAGGGGGGGTTGAAATTTTTAAATTCCTCTTAATATTCTTTCTTTATTTGCTCATTTTTGTCAAATTAAATATTTTGCTGGCATGTTGGTTGTCAAAACACTCAAGAAGCTTAATGTTTTAATATTTTTAGGGTTTTGTTGATCATAATGTAGAATTATAAAAAAATTAAATGGGGGGGTTGGAACTTTTAAATTCCTCTTAATATTCTTTCTTTATTTGCTCATTTTTGTCAAATTAAATATTTTGCTGGCATGTTGGTTGTCAAAACACTCAAGAAGCTTAATGTTTTAATATTTTTAGGGTTTTGTTGATCATAATGTAGAATTATAAAAAAATTAAATGGAGGGGTTGGAACTTTTAAATTCCTCTTAATATTCTTTCTTTATTTGTTCATTTTTGTCAAATTAAATATTTTCCTGGCATGTTGGGTGTCAAATCACTCAAAAGCTTAATGTTTTAATATTTTTAGGGTTTTATTGATCATAATGTAGAATTATAAAAAAATTAAATGGGGGGTTGGAACTTTTAAATTCCTCTTAATATTCTTTCTTTATTTGCTCATTTTTGTCAAATTAAATTTTTTTTAGTCATGTTGGGTGTCAAATCACTCAAGAAGCTTAATGTTTTAATATTTTTAGGGATTTGTTGAACATTAGGTAGAATTCAGCTAATTTAAAGGGGGGGTTGAAATTTTTAAATTCCTCTTAATATTCTTTCTTTATTTGCTCATTTTTGTCAAATTAAATATTTTGCTGGCATGTTGGTTGTCAAAACACTCAAGAAGCTTAATGTTTTAATATTTTTAGGGTTTTGTTGATCATAATGTAGAATTATAAAAAAATTAAATGGGGGGTTGGAACTTTTAAATTCCTCTTAATATTCTTTCTTTATTTGCTCATTTTTGTCAAATTAAATATTTTGCTGGCATGTTGGTTGTCAAAACACTCATGAAGCTTAATGTTTTAATATTTTTAGGGATTTGTTGAACATTAGGTAGAATTCAGCTAATTTAAAGGGGGGGTTGAAATTTTTAAATTCCTCTTAATATTCTTTCTTTATTTGCTCATTTTTGTCAAATTAAATATTTTGCTGGGATGTTGGTTGTCAAAACACTCATGAAGCTTAATGTTTTAATATTTTTAGGGATTTGTTGAACATTAGGTAGAATTCAGCTAATTTAAAGGGGGGGTTGAAATTTTTAAATTCCTCTTAATATTCTTTCTTTATTTGCTCATTTTTGTCAAATTAAATATTTTGCTGGCATGTTAAATGTCAAAACACTCATGAAGCTTAATGTTTTAATATATTTAGGGATTTGTTGAACATTAGGTAGAATTCAGCTAATTTAAAGGGGGGGTTGAAATTTTTAAATTCCTCTTAATATTCTTTCTTTATTTGCTCATTTTTGTCAAATTAAATATTTTGCTGGCATGTTAAATGTCAAAACACTCATGAAGCTTAATGTTTTAATATTTTTAGGGATTTGTTGAACATTAGGTAGAATTCAGCTAATTTAAAGGGGGGGTTGAAATTTTTAAATTCCTCTTAATATTCTTTCTTTATTTGCTCATTTTTGTCAAATTAAATATTTTGCTGGCATGTTGGTTGTCAAAACACTCATGAAGCTTAATGTTTTAATATTTTTAGGGATTTGTTGAACATTAGGTAGAATTCAGCTAATTTTTAAGGGGGGGTTGAAATTTTTAAATTCCTCTTAATATTCTTTCTTTATGTGCTCATTTTTGTCAAATTAAATATTTTGCTGGCATGTTGGATGTCAAAACACTCATGAAGCTTAATGTTTTAATATTTTTAGGGATTTGTTGAACATTAGGTAGAATTCAGCTAATTTAAAGGGGGGGTTGAAATTTTTAAATTCCTCTTAATATTCTTTCTTTATTTGCTCATTTTTGTCAAATTAAATATTTTGCTGGCATGTTGGTTGTCAAAACACTCATGAAGCTTAATGTTTTAATATTTTTAGGGATTTGTTGAACATTAGGTAGAATTCAGCTAATTTTTAAGGGGGGGTTGGAACTTTTAAATTCCTCTTAATATTCTTTCTTTATTTGTTCATTTTTGTCAAATTAAATATTTTCCTGGCATGTTGGGTGTCAAATCACTCAAAAGCTTAATGTTTTAATATTTTTAGGGTTTTATTGATCATAATGTAGAATTATAAAAAAATTAAATGGAGGGTTGGAACTTTTAAATTCCTCTTAATATTCTTTCTTTATTTGCTCATTTTTGTCAAATTAAATATTTTGCTGGGATGTTGGTTGTCAAAACACTCATGAAGCTTAATGTTTTAATATTTTTAGGGATTTGTTGAACATTAGGTAGAATTCAGCTAATTTAAAGGGGGGGTTGAAATTTTTAAATTCCTCTTAATATTCTTTCTTTATTTGCTCATTTTTGTCAAATTAAATATTTTGCTGGGATGTTGGTTGTCAAAACACTCATGAAGCTTAATGTTTTAATATTTTTAGGGATTTGTTGAACATTAGGTAGAATTCAGCTAATTTAAAGGGGGGGTTGAAATTTTTAAATTCCTCTTAATATTCTTTCTTTATTTGCTCATTTTTGTCAAATTAAATATTTTGCTGGCATGTTGGTTGTCAAAACACTCAAGAAGCTTAATGTTTTAATATTTTTAGGGTTTTGTTGATCATAATGTAGAATTATAAAAAAATTAAATGGGGGGTTGGAACTTTTAAATTCCTCTTAATATTCTTTCTTTATTTGCTCATTTTTGTCAAATTAAATTTTTTTTAGGCATGTTGGGTGTCAAATCACTCAACAAGCTTTATGTTTTAATATTTTTAGGGTTTTGTTGATCATAATGTAGAATTATAAAAAAATTAAATGGGGGGTTGGAACTTTTTAATTCCTCTTAATATTCTTTCTTTATTTGTTCATTTTTGTCAAATTAAATATTTTCCTGGCATGTTAGTTGTTAAAACACTTAAGAAGCTTATTGTTTTGATATTTTTAGGGTTTTGTTGATCATAATGTAGAATTATAAAAAAATTAAATGGGGGGTTGAACTTTTAAATTCCTCTTAATATTCTTTCTTTCTTTGTTCATTTTTGTCAAATTAAATATTTTGCTGGCATGTTAGTTGTTAAAACACTTAAGAAGCTTATTGTTTTATTATTTTTAGGGTTTTGTTGATTATAATGTAGAATTATAAAAAAATTAAAGGGGGGGTTGAAACTTTTAAATTCCTCTTAATATTCTTTCTTTATTTGCTCATTTTTGTCAAATTAAATATTTTGCTGGCATGTTGGTTGTCAAAACACTCAAGAAGCTTAATGTTTTAATATTTTTAGGGATTTGTTGAACATTAGGTAGAATTCAGCTAATTTAAAGGGGGGGTTGAAATTTTTAAATTCCTCTTAATATTCTTTCTTTATTTGCTCATTTTTGTCAAATTAAATATTTTGCTGGCATGTTGGTTGTCAAAACACTCAAGAAGCTTAATGTTTTAATATTTTTAGGGTTTTGTTGATCATAATGTAGAATTATAAAAAAATTAAATGGGGGGTTGGAACTTTTTAATTCCTCTTAATATTCTTTCTTTATTTGTTCATTTTTGTCAAATTAAATATTTTCCTGGCATGTTAGTTGTTAAAACACTTAAGAAGCTTATTGTTTTGATATTTTTAGGGTTTTGTTGATCATAATGTAGAATTATAAAAAAATTAAATGGGGGGTTGAACTTTTAAATTCCTCTTAATATTCTTTCTTTATTTGCTCATTTTTGTCAAATTAAATATTTTCCTGGCATGTTAGTTGTTAAAACACTTAAGAAGCTTATTGTTTTATTATTTTTAGGGTTTTGTTGAACATAATGTAGAATTATAAAAAAATTAAATGGGGGGTTGGAACTTTTAAATTCCTCTTAATATTCTTTCTTTATTTGTTCATTTTTGTCAAATTAAATATTTTGCTGGCATGTTAGTTGTTAAAACACTTAAGAAGCTTATTGTTTTATGATTTTTAGGGTTTTGTTGATCATAAAGTAGAATTATAAAAAAATTAAAGGGGGGGTTGAAACTTTTAAATTCCTCTTAATATTCTTTCTTTATTTGCTCATTTTTGTCAAATTAAATATTTTGCTGGGATGTTGGTTGTCAAAACACTCATGAAGCTTAATGTTTTAATATTTTTAGGGATTTGTTGAACATTAGGTAGAATTCAGCTATTTTAAAGGGGGGGTTGAAATTTTTAAATTCCTCTTAATATTCTTTCTTTATTTGCTCATTTTTGTCAAATTAAATATTTTGCTGGCATGTTGGTTGTCAAAACACTCAAGAAGCTTAATGTTTTAATATTTTTAGGGTTTTGTTGATCATAATGTAGAATTATAAAAAAATTAAATGGGGGGTTGGAACTTTTAAATTCCTCTTAATATTCTTTCTTTATTTGTTCATTTTTGTCAAATTAAATATTTTCCTGGCATGTTAGTTGTTAAAACACTTAAGAAGCTTATTGTTTTGATATTTTTAGGGTTTTGTTGATCATAATGTAGAATTATAAAAAAATTAAATGGGGGGTTGAACTTTTAAATTCCTCTTAATATTCTTTCTTTATTTGCTCATTTTTGTCAAATTAAATATTTTCCTGGCATGTTAGTTGTTAAAACACTTAAGAAGCTTATTGTTTTATTATTTTTAGGGTTTTGTTGAACATAATGTAGAATTATAAAAAAATTAAATGGGGGGTTGGAACTTTTAAATTCCTCTTAATATTCTTTCTTTATTTGTTCATTTTTGTCAAATTAAATATTTTGCTGGCATGTTAGTTGTTAAAACACTTAAGAAGCTTATTGTTTTATTATTTTTAGGGTTTTGTTGATCATAAAGTAGAATTATAAAAAAATTAAAGGGGGGGTTGAAATTTTTAAATTCCTCTTAATATTCTTTCTTTATTTGTTCATTTTTGTCAAATTAAATATTTTGCTGGCATGTTAGTTGTTAAAACACTTAAGAAGCTTATTGTTTTATTATTTTTAGGGTTTTGTTGATTATAATGTAGAATTATAAAAAAATTAAAGGGGGGGTTGAAACTTTTAAATTCCTCTTAATATTCTTTCTTTATTTGCTCATTTTTGTCAAATTAAATATTTTGCTGGCATGTTGGATGTCAAAACACTCATGAAGCTTAATGTTTTAATATTTTTAGGGATTTGTTGAACATTAGGTAGAATTCAGCTAATTTAAAGGGGGGGTTGAAATTTTTAAATTCCTCTTAATATTCTTTCTTTATTTGCTCATTTTTGTCAAATTAAATATTTTGCTGGCATGTTGGTTGTCAAAACACTCAAGAAGCTTAATGTTTTAATATTTTTAGGGATTTGTTGAACATTAGGTAGAATTCAGCTAATTTAAAGGGGGGGTTGAAATTTTTAAATTCCTCTTAATATTCTTTCTTTATTTGCTCATTTTTGTCAAATTAAATATTTTGCTGGCATGTTGGTTGTCAAAACACTCAAGAAGCTTAATGTTTTAATATTTTTAGGGTTTTGTTGATCATAATGTAGAATTATAAAAAAATTAAATGGGGGGGTTGGAACTTTTAAATTCCTCTTAATATTCTTTCTTTATTTGTTCATTTTTGTCAAATTAAATATTTTCCTGGCATGTTTAGTGTCAAATCACTCAAAAGCTTAATGTTTTAATATTTTTAGGGTTTTATTGATCATAATGTAGAATTATAAAAAAATTAAATGGGGGGTTGGAACTTTTAAATTCCTCTTAATATTCTTTCTTTATTTGCTCATTTTTGTCAAATTAAATATTTTGCTGGCATGTTGGTTGTCAAAACACTCAAGAAGCTTAATGTTTTAATATTTTTAGGGTTTTGTTGATCATAATGTAGAATTATAAAAAAATTAAATGGGGGGTTGGAACTTTTAAATTCCTCTTAATATTCTTTCTTTATTTGCTCATTTTTGTCAAATTAAATTTTTTTTAGGCATGTTGGGTGTCAAATCACTCAACAAGCTTTATGTTTTAATATTTTTAGGGTTTTGTTGATCATAATGTAGAATTATAAAAAAATTAAATGGGGGGTTGGAACTTTTTAATTCCTCTTAATATTCTTTCTTTATTTGTTCATTTTTGTCAAATTAAATATTTTCCTGGCATGTTAGTTGTTAAAACACTTAAGAAGCTTATTGTTTTGATATTTTTAGGGTTTTGTTGATCATAATGTAGAATTATAAAAAAATTAAATGGGGGGTTGAACTTTTAAATACCTCTTAATATTCTTTCTTTATTTGCTCATTTTTGTCAAATTAAATATTTTCCTGGCATGTTAGTTGTTAAAACACTTAAGAAGCTTATTGTTTTATTATTTTTAGGGTTTTGTTGAACATAATGTAGAATTATAAAAAAATTAAATGGGGGGTTGGAACTTTTAAATTCCTCTTAATATTCTTTCTTTATTTGTTCATTTTTGTCAAATTAAATATTTTGCTGGCATGTTAGTTGTTAAAACACTTAAGAAGCTTATTGTTTTATTATTTTTAGGGTTTTGTTGATTATAATGTAGAATTATAAAAAAATTAAAGGGGGGGTTGAAACTTTTAAATTCCTCTTAATATTCTTTCTTTATTTGCTCATTTTTGTCAAATTAAATATTTTGCTGGCATGTTGGATGTCAAAACACTCATGAAGCTTAATGTTTTAATATTTTTAGGGATTTGTTGAACATTAGGTAGAATTCAGCTAATTTAAAGGGGGGGTTGAAATTTTTAAATTCCTCTTAATATTCTTTCTTTATTTGCTCATTTTTGTCAAATTAAATATTTTGCTGGCATGTTGGTTGTCAAAACACTCATGAAGCTTAATGTTTTAATATTTTTAGGGATTTGTTGAATATTAGGTAGAATTCAGCTAATTTTTAAGGGGGGGTTGGAACTTTTAAATTCCTCTTAATATTCTTTCTTTATTTGTTCATTTTTGTCAAATTAAATATTTTCCTGGCATGTTGGGTGTCAAATCACTCAAAAGCTTAATGTTTTAATATTTTTAGGGTTTTATTGATCATAATGTAGAATTATAAAAAAATTAAATGGGGGGTTGGAACTTTTAAATTCCTCTTAATATTCTTTCTTTATTTGCTCATTTTTGTCAAATTAAATTTTTTTTAGGCATGTTGGGTGTCAAATCACTCAAGAAGCTTAATGTTTTAATATTTTTAGGGATTTGTTGAACATTAGGTAGAATTCAGCTAATTTAAAGGGGGGGTTGAAATTTTTAAATTCCTCTTAATATTCTTTCTTTATTTGCTCATTTTTGTCAAATTAAATATTTTGCTGGGATGTTGGTTGTCAAAACACTCATGAAGCTTAATGTTTTAATATTTTTAGGGATTTGTTGAACATTAGGTAGAATTCAGCTAATTTAAAGGGGGGGTTGAAATTTTTAAATTCCTCTTAATATTCTTTCTTTATTTGCTCATTTTTGTCAAATTAAATATTTTGCTGGCATGTTGGTTGTCAAAACACTCAAGAAGCTTAATGTTTTAATATTTTTAGGGTTTTGTTGATCATAATGTAGAATTATAAAAAAATTAAATGGGGGGTTGGAACTTTTAAATTCCTCTTAATATACTTTCTTTATTTGCTCATTTTTGTCAAATTAAATATTTTGCTGGGATGTTGGTTGTCAAAACACTCATGAAGCTTAATGTTTTAATATTTTTAGGGATTTGTTGAACATTAGGTAGAATTCAGCTAATTTAAAGGGGGGGTTGAAATTTTTAAATTCCTCTTAATATTCTTTCTTTATTTGCTCATTTTTGTCAAATTAAATATTTTGCTGGGATGTTGGTTGTCAAAACACTCATGAAGCTTAATGTTTTAATATTTTTAGGGATTTGTTGAACATTAGGTAGAATTCAGCTAATTTAAAGGGGGGGTTGAAATTTTTAAATTCCTCTTAATATTCTTTCTTTATTTGCTCATTTTTGTCAAATTAAATATTTTGCTGGCATGTTGGTTGTCAAAACACTCAAGAAGCTTAATGTTTTAATATTTTTAGGGTTTTGTTGATCATAATGTAGAATTATAAAAAAATTAAATGGGGGGTTGGAACTTTTAAATTCCTCTTAATATTCTTTCTTTATTTGTTCATTTTTGTCAAATTAAATATTTTCCTGGCATGTTAGTTGTTAAAACACTTAAGAAGCTTATTGTTTTGATATTTTTAGGGTTTTGTTGATCATAATGTAGAATTATAAAAAAATTAAATGGGGGGTTGAACTTTTAAATTCCTCTTAATATTCTTTCTTTATTTGCTCATTTTTGTCAAATTAAATATTTTCCTGGCATGTTAGTTGTTAAAACACTTAAGAAGCTTATTGTTTTAATATTTTTAGGGTTTTGTTGAACATAATGTAGAATTATAAAAAAATTAAATGGGGGGTTGGAACTTTTAAATTCCTCTTAATATTCTTTCTTTATTTGTTCATTTTTGTCAAATTAAATATTTTGCTGGCATGTTAGTTGTTAAAACACTTAAGAAGCTTTTTGTTTTATGATTTTTAGGGTTTTGTTGATCATAAAGTAGAATTATAAAAAAATTAAAGGGGGGGTTGAAACTTTTAAATTCCTCTTAATATTCTTTCTTTATTTGCTCATTTTTGTCAAATTAAATATTTTGCTGGCATGTTGGTTGTCAAAACACTCATGAAGCTTAATGTTTTAATATTTTTAGGGTTTTGTTGATCATAATGTAGAATTATAAAAAAATTAAATGGGGGGTTGGAACTTTTAAATTCCTCTTAATATTCTTTCTTTATTTGCTCATTTTTGTCAAATTAAATTTTTTTTAGGCATGTTGGGTGTCAAATCACTCAACAAGCTTTATGTTTTAATATTTTTAGGGTTTTGTTGATCATAATGTAGAATTATAAAAAAATTAAATGGGGGGTTGGAACTTTTAAATTCCTCTTAATATTCTTTCTTTATTTGTTCATTTTTGTCAAATTAAATATTTTCCTGGCATGTTAGTTGTTAAAACACTTAAGAAGCTTATTGTTTTGATATTTTTAGGGTTTTGTTGATCATAATGTAGAATTATAAAAAAATTAAATGGGGGGTTGAACTTTTAAATTCCTCTTAATATTCTTTCTTTATTTGCTCATTTTTGTCAAATTAAATATTTTCCTGGCATGTTAGTTGTTAAAACACTTAAGAAGCTTATTGTTTTATTATTTTTAGGGTTTTGTTGAACATAATGTAGAATTATAAAAAAATTAAATGGGGGGTTGGAACTTTTAAATTCCTCTTAATATTCTTTCTTTATTTGTTCATTTTTGTCAAATTAAATATTTTGCTGGCATGTTAGTTGTTAAAACACTTAAGAAGCTTATTGTTTTATTATTTTTAGGGTTTTGTTGATCATAAAGTAGAATTATAAAAAAATTAAAGGGGGGGTTGAAATTTTTAAATTCCTCTTAATATTCTTTCTTTATTTGTTCATTTTTGTCAAATTAAATATTTTGCTGGCATGTTAGTTGTTAAAACACTTAAGAAGCTTATTGTTTTATTATTTTTAGGGTTTTGTTGATTATAATGTAGAATTATAAAAAAATTAAAGGGGGGGTTGAAACTTTTAAATTCCTCTTAATATTCTTTCTTTATTTGCTCATTTTTGTCAAATTAAATATTTTGCTGGCATGTTGGTTGTCAAAACACTCAAGAAGCTTAATGTTTTAATATTTTTAGGGATTTGTTGAACATTAGGTAGAATTCAGCTAATTTAAAGGGGGGGTTGAAATTTTTAAATTCCTCTTAATATTCTTTCTTTATTTGCTCATTTTTGTCAAATTAAATATTTTGCTGGCATGTTGGTTGTCAAAACACTCAAGAAGCTTAATGTTTTAATATTTTTAGGGTTTTGTTGATCATAATGTAGAATTATAAAAAAATTAAATGGGGGGGTTGGAACTTTTAAATTCCTCTTAATATTCTTTCTTTATTTGTTCATTTTTGTCAAATTAAATATTTTCCTGGCATGTTTGGTGTCAAATCACTCAAAAGCTTAATGTTTTAATATTTTTAGGGTTTTATTGATCATAATGTAGAATTATAAAAAAATTAAATGGGGGGTTGGAACTTTTAAATTCCTCTTAATATTCTTTCTTTATTTGCTCATTTTTGTCAAATTAAATATTTTGCTGGCATGTTGGTTGTCAAAACACTCAAGAAGCTTAATGTTTTAATATTTTTAGGGTTTTGTTGATCATAATGTAGAATTATAAAAAAATTAAATGGGGGGTTGGAACTTTTAAATTCCTCTTAATATTCTTTCTTTATTTGCTCATTTTTGTCAAATTAAATTTTTTTTAGGCATGTTGGGTGTCAAATCACTCAACAAGCTTTATGTTTTAATATTTTTAGGGTTTTGTTGATCATAATGTAGAATTATAAAAAAATTAAATGGGGGGTTGGAACTTTTTAATTCCTCTTAATATTCTTTCTTTATTTGTTCATTTTTGTCAAATTAAATATTTTCCTGGCATGTTAGTTGTTAAAACACTTAAGAAGCTTATTGTTTTGATATTTTTAGGGTTTTGTTGATCATAATGTAGAATTATAAAAAAATTAAATGGGGGGTTGAACTTTTAAATTCCTCTTAATATTCTTTCTTTATTTGCTCATTTTTGTCAAATTAAATATTTTGCTGGCATGTTAGTTGTTAAAACACTTAAGAAGCTTATTGTTTTATGATTTTTAGGGTTTTGTTGATCATAAAGTAGAATTATAAAAAAATTAAAGGGGGGGTTGAAACTTTTAAATTCCTCTTAATATTCTTTCTTTATTTGCTCATTTTTGTCAAATTAAATATTTTGCTGGGATGTTGGTTGTCAAAACACTCATGAAGCTTAATGTTTTAATATTTTTAGGGATTTGTTGAACATTAGGTAGAATTCAGCTATTTTAAAGGGGGGGTTGAAATTTTTAAATTCCTCTTAATATTCTTTCTTTATTTGCTCATTTTTGTCAAATTAAATATTTTGCTGGCATGTTGGTTGTCAAAACACTCAAGAAGCTTAATGTTTTAATATTTTTAGGGTTTTGTTGATCATAATGTAGAATTATAAAAAAATTAAATGGGGGGTTGGAACTTTTAAATTCCTCTTAATATTCTTTCTTTATTTGTTCATTTTTGTCAAATTAAATATTTTCCTGGCATGTTAGTTGTTAAAACACTTAAGAAGCTTATTGTTTTGATATTTTTAGGGTTTTGTTGATCATAATGTAGAATTATAAAAAAATTAAATGGGGGGTTGAACTTTTAAATTCCTCTTAATATTCTTTCTTTATTTGCTCATTTTTGTCAAATTAAATATTTTCCTGGCATGTTAGTTGTTAAAACACTTAAGAAGCTTATTGTTTTATTATTTTTAGGGTTTTGTTGAACATAATGTAGAATTATAAAAAAATTAAATGGGGGGTTGGAACTTTTAAATTCCTCTTAATATTCTTTCTTTATTTGTTCATTTTTGTCAAATTAAATATTTTCCTGGCATGTTAGTTGTTAAAACACTTAAGAAGCTTATTGTTTTATTATTTTTAGGGTTTTGTTGATCATAAAGTAGAATTATAAAAAAATTAAAGGGGGGGTTGAAATTTTTAAATTCCTCTTAATATTCTTTCTTTATTTGTTCATTTTTGTCAAATTAAATATTTTGCTGGCATGTTAGTTGTTAAAACACTTAAGAAGCTTATTGTTTTATTATTTTTAGGGTTTTGTTGATTATAATGTAGAATTATAAAAAAATTAAAGGGGGGGTTGAAACTTTTAAATTCCTCTTAATATTCTTTCTTTATTTGCTCATTTTTGTCAAATTAAATATTTTGCTGGCATGTTGGTTGTCAAAACACTCATGAAGCTTAATGTTTTAATATTTTTAGGGATTTGTTGAATATTAGGTAGAATTCAGCTAATTTTTAAGGGGGGGTTGGAACTTTTAAATTCCTCTTAATATTCTTTCTTTATTTGTTCATTTTTGTCAAATTAAATATTTTCCTGGCATGTTGGGTGTCAAATCACTCAAAAGCTTAATGTTTTAATATTTTTAGGGTTTTATTGATCATAATGTAGAATTATAAAAAAATTAAATGGGGGGTTGGAACTTTTAAATTCCTCTTAATATTCTTTCTTTATTTGCTCATTTTTGTCAAATTAAATTTTTTTTAGGCATGTTGGGTGTCAAATCACTCAAGAAGCTTAATGTTTTAATATTTTTAGGGATTTGTTGAACATTAGGTAGAATTCAGCTAATTTAAAGGGGGGGTTGAAATTTTTAAATTCCTCTTAATATTCTTTCTTTATTTGCTCATTTTTGTCAAATTAAATATTTTGCTGGGATGTTGGTTGTCAAAACACTCATGAAGCTTAATGTTTTAATATTTTTAGGGATTTGTTGAACATTAGGTAGAATTCAGCTAATTTAAAGGGGGGGTTGAAATTTTTAAATTCCTCTTAATATTCTTTCTTTATTTGCTCATTTTTGTCAAATTAAATATTTTGCTGGCATGTTGGTTGTCAAAACACTCAAGAAGCTTAATGTTTTAATATTTTTAGGGTTTTGTTGATCATAATGTAGAATTATAAAAAAATTAAATGGGGGGTTGGAACTTTTAAATTCCTCTTAATATTCTTTCTTTATTTGCTCATTTTTGTCAAATTAAATATTTTGCTGGGATGTTGGTTGTCAAAACACTCATGAAGCTTAATGTTTTAATATTTTTAGGGATTTGTTGAACATTAGGTAGAATTCAGCTAATTTAAAGGGGGGGTTGAAATTTTTAAATTCCTCTTAATATTCTTTCTTTATTTGCTCATTTTTGTCAAATTAAATATTTTGCTGGGATGTTGGTTGTCAAAACACTCATGAAGCTTAATGTTTTAATATTTTTAGGGATTTGTTGAACATTAGGTAGAATTCAGCTAATTTAAAGGGGGGGTTGAAATTTTTAAATTCCTCTTAATATTCTTTCTTTATTTGCTCATTTTTGTCAAATTAAATATTTTGCTGGCATGTTGGTTGTCAAAACACTCAAGAAGCTTAATGTTTTAATATTTTTAGGGTTTTGTTGATCATAATGTAGAATTATAAAAAAATTAAATGGGGGGTTGGAACTTTTAAATTCCTCTTAATATTCTTTCTTTATTTGTTCATTTTTGTCAAATTAAATATTTTCCTGGCATGTTAGTTGTTAAAACACTTAAGAAGCTTATTGTTTTGATATTTTTAGGGTTTTGTTGATCATAATGTAGAATTATAAAAAAATTAAATGGGGGGTTGAACTTTTAAATTCCTCTTAATATTCTTTCTTTATTTGCTCATTTTTGTCAAATTAAATATTTTCCTGGCATGTTAGTTGTTAAAACACTTAAGAAGCTTATTGTTTTAATATTTTTAGGGTTTTGTTGAACATAATGTAGAATTATAAAAAAATTAAATGGGGGGTTGGAACTTTTAAATTCCTCTTAATATTCTTTCTTTATTTGTTCATTTTTGTCAAATTAAATATTTTGCTGGCATGTTAGTTGTTAAAACACTTAAGAAGCTTTTTGTTTTATGATTTTTAGGGTTTTGTTGATCATAAAGTAGAATTATAAAAAAATTAAAGGGGGGGTTGAAACTTTTAAATTCCTCTTAATATTCTTTCTTTATTTGCTCATTTTTGTCAAATTAAATATTTTGCTGGCATGTTGGTTGTCAAAACACTCATGAAGCTTAATGTTTTAATATTTTTAGGGTTTTGTTGATCATAATGTAGAATTATAAAAAAATTAAATGGGGGGTTGGAACTTTTAAATTCCTCTTAATATTCTTTCTTTATTTGCTCATTTTTGTCAAATTAAATTTTTTTTAGGCATGTTGGGTGTCAAATCACTCAACAAGCTTTATGTTTTAATATTTTTAGGGTTTTGTTGATCATAATGTAGAATTATAAAAAAATTAAATGGGGGGTTGGAACTTTTAAATTCCTCTTAATATTCTTTCTTTATTTGTTCATTTTTGTCAAATTAAATATTTTCCTGGCATGTTAGTTGTTAAAACACTTAAGAAGCTTATTGTTTTGATATTTTTAGGGTTTTGTTGATCATAATGTAGAATTATAAAAAAATTAAATGGGGGGTTGAACTTTTAAATTCCTCTTAATATTCTTTCTTTATTTGCTCATTTTTGTCAAATTAAATATTTTCCTGGCATGTTAGTTGTTAAAACACTTAAGAAGCTTATTGTTTTATTATTTTTAGGGTTTTGTTGAACATAATGTAGAATTATAAAAAAATTAAATGGGGGGTTGGAACTTTTAAATTCCTCTTAATATTCTTCCTTTATTTGTTCATTTTTGTCAAATTAAATATTTTGCTGGCATGTTAGTTGTTAAAACACTTAAGAAGCTTATTGTTTTATTATTTTTAGGGTTTTGTTGATCATAAAGTAGAATTATAAAAAAATTAAAGGGGGGGTTGAAATTTTTAAATTCCTCTTAATATTCTTTCTTTATTTGTTCATTTTTGTCAAATTAAATATTTTGCTGGCATGTTAGTTGTTAAAACACTTAAGAAGCTTATTGTTTTATTATTTTTAGGGTTTTGTTGATTATAATGTAGAATTATAAAAAAATTAAAGGGGGGGTTGAAACTTTTAAATTCCTCTTAATATTCTTTCTTTATTTGCTCATTTTTGTCAAATTAAATATTTTGCTGGCATGTTGGTTGTCAAAACACTCAAGAAGCTTAATGTTTTAATATTTTTAGGGATTTGTTGAACATTAGGTAGAATTCAGCTAATTTAAAGGGGGGGTTGAAATTTTTAAATTCCTCTTAATATTCTTTCTTTATTTGCTCATTTTTGTCAAATTAAATATTTTGCTGGCATGTTGGTTGTCAAAACACTCAAGAAGCTTAATGTTTTAATATTTTTAGGGTTTTGTTGATCATAATGTAGAATTATAAAAAAATTAAATGGGGGGGTTGGAACTTTTAAATTCCTCTTAATATTCTTTCTTTATTTGTTCATTTTTGTCAAATTAAATATTTTCCTGGCATGTTTGGTGTCAAATCACTCAAAAGCTTAATGTTTTAATATTTTTAGGGTTTTATTGATCATAATGTAGAATTATAAAAAAATTAAATGGGGGGTTGGAACTTTTAAATTCCTCTTAATATTCTTTCTTTATTTGCTCATTTTTGTCAAATTAAATATTTTGCTGGCATGTTGGTTGTCAAAACACTCAAGAAGCTTAATGTTTTAATATTTTTAGGGTTTTGTTGATCATAATGTAGAATTATAAAAAAATTAAATGGGGGGTTGGAACTTTTAAATTCCTCTTAATATTCTTTCTTTATTTGCTCATTTTTGTCAAATTAAATTTTTTTTAGGCATGTTGGGTGTCAAATCACTCAACAAGCTTTATGTTTTAATATTTTTAGGGTTTTGTTGATCATAATGTAGAATTATAAAAAAATTAAATGGGGGGTTGGAACTTTTTAATTCCTCTTAATATTCTTTCTTTATTTGTTCATTTTTGTCAAATTAAATATTTTCCTGGCATGTTAGTTGTTAAAACACTTAAGAAGCTTATTGTTTTGATATTTTTAGGGTTTTGTTGATCATAATGTAGAATTATAAAAAAATTAAATGGGGGGTTGAACTTTTAAATTCCTCTTAATATTCTTTCTTTATTTGCTCATTTTTGTCAAATTAAATATTTTGCTGGCATGTTAGTTGTTAAAACACTTAAGAAGCTTATTGTTTTATGATTTTTAGGGTTTTGTTGATCATAAAGTAGAATTATAAAAAAATTAAAGGGGGGGTTGAAACTTTTAAATTCCTCTTAATATTCTTTCTTTATTTGCTCATTTTTGTCAAATTAAATATTTTGCTGGGATGTTGGTTGTCAAAACACTCATGAAGCTTAATGTTTTAATATTTTTAGGGATTTGTTGAACATTAGGTAGAATTCAGCTATTTTAAAGGGGGGGTTGAAATTTTTAAATTCCTCTTAATATTCTTTCTTTATTTGCTCATTTTTGTCAAATTAAATATTTTGCTGGCATGTTGGTTGTCAAAACACTCAAGAAGCTTAATGTTTTAATATTTTTAGGGTTTTGTTGATCATAATGTAGAATTATAAAAAAATTAAATGGGGGGTTGGAACTTTTAAATTCCTCTTAATATTCTTTCTTTATTTGTTCATTTTTGTCAAATTAAATATTTTCCTGGCATGTTAGTTGTTAAAACACTTAAGAAGCTTATTGTTTTGATATTTTTAGGGTTTTGTTGATCATAATGTAGAATTATAAAAAAATTAAATGGGGGGTTGAACTTTTAAATTCCTCTTAATATTCTTTCTTTATTTGCTCATTTTTGTCAAATTAAATATTTTCCTGGCATGTTAGTTGTTAAAACACTTAAGAAGCTTATTGTTTTATTATTTTTAGGGTTTTGTTGAACATAATGTAGAATTATAAAAAAATTAAATGGGGGGTTGGAACTTTTAAATTCCTCTTAATATTCTTTCTTTATTTGTTCATTTTTGTCAAATTAAATATTTTCCTGGCATGTTAGTTGTTAAAACACTTAAGAAGCTTATTGTTTTATTATTTTTAGGGTTTTGTTGATCATAAAGTAGAATTATAAAAAAATTAAAGGGGGGGTTGAAATTTTTAAATTCCTCTTAATATTCTTTCTTTATTTGTTCATTTTTGTCAAATTAAATATTTTGCTGGCATGTTAGTTGTTAAAACACTTAAGAAGCTTATTGTTTTATTATTTTTAGGGTTTTGTTGATTATAATGTAGAATTATAAAAAAATTAAAGGGGGGGTTGAAACTTTTAAATTCCTCTTAATATTCTTTCTTTATTTGCTCATTTTTGTCAAATTAAATATTTTGCTGGCATGTTGGTTGTCAAAACACTCAAGAAGCTTAATGTTTTAATATTTTTAGGGATTTGTTGAACATTAGGTAGAATTCAGCTAATTTAAAGGGGGGGTTGAAATTTTTAAATTCCTCTTAATATTCTTTCTTTATTTGCTCATTTTTGTCAAATTAAATATTTTGCTGGCATGTTGGTTGTCAAAACACTCAAGAAGCTTAATGTTTTAATATTTTTAGGGTTTTGTTGATCATAATGTAGAATTATAAAAAAATTAAATGGGGGGGTTGGAACTTTTAAATTCCTCTTAATATTCTTTCTTTATTTGTTCATTTTTGTCAAATTAAATATTTTCCTGGCATGTTTGGTGTCAAATCACTCAAAAGCTTAATGTTTTAATATTTTTAGGGTTTTATTGATCATAATGTAGAATTATAAAAAAATTAAATGGGGGGTTGGAACTTTTAAATTCCTCTTAATATTCTTTCTTTATTTGCTCATTTTTGTCAAATTAAATTTTTTTTAGGCATGTTGGGTGTCAAATCACTCAACAAGCTTTATGTTTTAATATTTTTAGGGTTTTGTTGATCATAATGTAGAATTATAAAAAAATTAAATGGGGGGTTGGAACTTTTTAATTCCTCTTAATATTCTTTCTTTATTTGTTCATTTTTGTCAAATTAAATATTTTCCTGGCATGTTAGTTGTTAAAACACTTAAGAAGCTTATTGTTTTGATATTTTTAGGGTTTTGTTGATCATAATGTAGAATTATAAAAAAATTAAATGGGGGGTTGAACTTTTAAATTCCTCTTAATATTCTTTCTTTATTTGCTCATTTTTGTCAAATTAAATATTTTCCTGGCATGTTAGTTGTTTAAACACTTAAGAAGCTTATTGTTTTATTATTTTTAGGGTTTTGTTGAACATAATGTAGAATTATAAAAAAATTAAATGGGGGGTTGGAACTTTTAAATTCCTCTTAATATTCTTTCTTTATTTGTTCATTTTTGTCAAATTAAATATTTTGCTGGCATGTTAGTTGTTAAAACACTTAAGAAGCTTATTGTTTTATGATTTTTAGGGTTTTGTTGATCATAAAGTAGAATTATAAAAAAATTAAAGGGGGGGTTGAAACTTTTAAATTCCTCTTAATATTCTTTCTTTATTTGCTCATTTTTGTCAAATTAAATATATTGCTGGGATGTTGGTTGTCAAAACACTCATGAAGCTTAATGTTTTAATATTTTTAGGGATTTGTTGAACATTAGGTAGAATTCAGCTATTTTAAAGGGGGGGTTGAAATTTTTAAATTCCTCTTAATATTCTTTCTTTATTTGCTCATTTTTGTCAAATTAAATATTTTGCTGGCATGTTGGTTGTCAAAACACTCATGAAGCTTAATGTTTTAATATTTTTAGGGTTTTGTTGATCATAATGTAGAATTATAAAAAAATTAAATGGGGGGTTGGAACTTTTAAATTCCTCTTAATATTCTTTCTTTATTTGCTCATTTTTGTCAAATTAAATATTTTGCTGGGATGTTGGTTGTCAAAACACTCATGAAGCTTAATGTTTTAATATTTTTAGGGATTTGTTGAACATTAGGTAGAATTCAGCTAATTTAAAGGGGGGGTTGAAATTTTTAAATTCCTCTTAATATTCTTTCTTTATTTGCTCATTTTTGTCAAATTAAATATTTTGCTGGGATGTTGGTTGTCAAAACACTCATGAAGCTTAATGTTTTAATATTTTTAGGGATTTGTTGAACATTAGGTAGAATTCAGCTAATTTAAAGGGGGGGTTGAAATTTTTAAATTCCTCTTAATATTCTTTCTTTATTTGCTCATTTTTGTCAAATTAAATATTTTGCTGGCATGTTAAATGTCAAAACACTCATGAAGCTTAATGTTTTAATATTTTTAGGGATTTGTTGAACATTAGGTAGAATTCAGCTAATTTAAAGGGGGGGTTGAAATTTTTAAATTCCTCTTAATATTCTTTCTTTATTTGCTCATTTTTGTCAAATTAAATATTTTGCTGGCATGTTGGTTGTCAAAACACTCATGAAGCTTAATGTTTTAATATTTTTAGGGATTTGTTGAACATTAGGTAGAATTCAGCTAATTTTTAAGGGGGGGTTGAAATTTTTAAATTCCTCTTAATATTCTTTCTTTATTTGCTCATTTTTGTCAAATTAAATATTTTGCTGGCATGTTGGTTGTCAAAACACTCAAGAAGCTTAATGTTTTAATATTTTTAGGGTTTTGTTGATCATAATGTAGAATTATAAAAAAATTAAATGGGGGGGTTGGAACTTTTAAATTCCTCTTAATATTCTTTCTTTATTTGTTCATTTTTGTCAAATTAAATATTTTCCTGGCATGTTTGGTGTCAAATCACTCAAAAGCTTAATGTTTTAATATTTTTAGGGTTTTATTGATCATAATGTAGAATTATAAAAAAATTAAATGGGGGGTTGGAACTTTTAAATTCCTCTTAATATTCTTTCTTTATTTGCTCATTTTTGTCAAATTAAATATTTTGCTGGCATGTTGGTTGTCAAAACACTCAAGAAGCTTAATGTTTTAATATTTTTAGGGTTTTGTTGATCATAATGTAGAATTATAAAAAAATTAAATGGGGGGTTGGAACTTTTAAATTCCTCTTAATATTCTTTCTTTATTTGCTCATTTTTGTCAAATTAAATTTTTTTTAGGCATGTTGGGTGTCAAATCACTCAAGAAGCTTAATGTTTTAATATTTTTAGGGATTTGTTGAACATTAGGTAGAATTCAGCTAATTTAAAGGGGGGGTTGAAATTTTTAAATTCCTCTTAATATTCTTTCTTTATTTGCTCATTTTTGTCAAATTAAATATTTTGCTGGGATGTTGGTTGTCAAAACACTCATGAAGCTTAATGTTTTAATATTTTTAGGGATTTGTTGAACATTAGGTAGAATTCAGCTAATTTAAAGGGGGGGTTGAAATTTTTAAATTCCTCTTAATATTCTTTCTTTATTTGCTCATTTTTGTCAAATTAAATATTTTGCTGGCATGTTGGTTGTCAAAACACTCAAGAAGCTTAATGTTTTAATATTTTTAGGGTTTTGTTGATCATAATGTAGAATTATAAAAAAATTAAATGGGGGGTTGGAACTTTTAAATTCCTCTTAATATTCTTTCTTTATTTGCTCATTTTTGTCAAATTAAATTTTTTTTAGGCATGTTGGGTGTCAAATCACTCAACAAGCTTTATGTTTTAATATTTTTAGGGTTTTGTTGATCATAATGTAGAATTATAAAAAAATTAAATGGGGGGTTGGAACTTTTTAATTCCTCTTAATATTCTTTCTTTATTTGTTCATTTTTGTCAAATTAAATATTTTGCTGGCATGTTAGTTGTTAAAACACTTAAGAAGCTTATTGTTTTATTATTTTTAGGGTTTTGTTGATTATAATGTAGAATTATAAAAAAATTAAAGGGGGGGTTGAAACTTTTAAATTCCTCTTAATATTCTTTCTTTATTTGCTCATTTTTGTCAAATTAAATATTTTGCTGGCATGTTGGTTGTCAAAACACTCAAGAAGCTTAATGTTTTAATATTTTTAGGGATTTGTTGAACATTAGGTAGAATTCAGCTAATTTAAAGGGGGGGTTGAAATTTTTAAATTCCTCTTAATATTCTTTCTTTATTTGCTCATTTTTGTCAAATTAAATATTTTGCTGGCATGTTGGTTGTCAAAACACTCAAGAAGCTTAATGTTTTAATATTTTTAGGGTTTTGTTGATCATAATGTAGAATTATAAAAAAATTAAATGGGGGGGTTGGAACTTTTAAATTCCTCTTAATATTCTTTCTTTATTTGTTCATTTTTGTCAAATTAAATATTTTCCTGGCATGTTTGGTGTCAAATCACTCAAAAGCTTAATGTTTTAATATTTTTAGGGTTTTATTGATCATAATGTAGAATTATAAAAAAATTAAATGGGGGGTTGGAACTTTTAAATTCCTCTTAATATTCTTTCTTTATTTGCTCATTTTTGTCAAATTAAATTTTTTTTAGGCATGTTGGGTGTCAAATCACTCAACAAGCTTTATGTTTTAATATTTTTAGGGTTTTGTTGATCATAATGTAGAATTATAAAAAAATTAAATGGGGGGTTGGAACTTTTTAATTCCTCTTAATATTCTTTCTTTATTTGTTCATTTTTGTCAAATTAAATATTTTCCTGGCATGTTAGTTGTTAAAACACTTAAGAAGCTTATTGTTTTGATATTTTTAGGGTTTTGTTGATCATAATGTAGAATTATAAAAAAATTAAATGGGGGGTTGAACTTTTAAATTCCTCTTAATATTCTTTCTTTATTTGCTCATTTTTGTCAAATTAAATATTTTCCTGGCATGTTAGTTGTTTAAACACTTAAGAAGCTTATTGTTTTATTATTTTTAGGGTTTTGTTGAACATAATGTAGAATTATAAAAAAATTAAATGGGGGGTTGGAACTTTTAAATTCCTCTTAATATTCTTTCTTTATTTGTTCATTTTTGTCAAATTAAATATTTTGCTGGCATGTTAGTTGTTAAAACACTTAAGAAGCTTATTGTTTTATGATTTTTAGGGTTTTGTTGATCATAAAGTAGAATTATAAAAAAATTAAAGGGGGGGTTGAAACTTTTAAATTCCTCTTAATATTCTTTCTTTATTTGCTCATTTTTGTCAAATTAAATATATTGCTGGGATGTTGGTTGTCAAAACACTCATGAAGCTTAATGTTTTAATATTTTTAGGGATTTGTTGAACATTAGGTAGAATTCAGCTATTTTAAAGGGGGGGTTGAAATTTTTAAATTCCTCTTAATATTCTTTCTTTATTTGCTCATTTTTGTCAAATTAAATATTTTGCTGGCATGTTGGTTGTCAAAACACTCATGAAGCTTAATGTTTTAATATTTTTAGGGTTTTGTTGATCATAATGTAGAATTATAAAAAAATTAAATGGGGGGTTGGAACTTTTAAATTCCTCTTAATATTCTTTCTTTATTTGCTCATTTTTGTCAAATTAAATATTTTGCTGGGATGTTGGTTGTCAAAACACTCATGAAGCTTAATGTTTTAATATTTTTAGGGATTTGTTGAACATTAGGTAGAATTCAGCTAATTTAAAGGGGGGGTTGAAATTTTTAAATTCCTCTTAATATTCTTTCTTTATTTGCTCATTTTTGTCAAATTAAATATTTTGCTGGGATGTTGGTTGTCAAAACACTCATGAAGCTTAATGTTTTAATATTTTTAGGGATTTGTTGAACATTAGGTAGAATTCAGCTAATTTAAAGGGGGGGTTGAAATTTTTAAATTCCTCTTAATATTCTTTCTTTATTTGCTCATTTTTGTCAAATTAAATATTTTGCTGGCATGTTAAATGTCAAAACACTCATGAAGCTTAATGTTTTAATATTTTTAGGGATTTGTTGAACATTAGGTAGAATTCAGCTAATTTAAAGGGGGGGTTGAAATTTTTAAATTCCTCTTAATATTCTTTCTTTATTTGCTCATTTTTGTCAAATTAAATATTTTGCTGGCATGTTGGTTGTCAAAACACTCATGAAGCTTAATGTTTTAATATTTTTAGGGATTTGTTGAACATTAGGTAGAATTCAGCTAATTTTTAAGGGGGGGTTGAAATTTTTAAATTCCTCTTAATATTCTTTCTTTATTTGCTCATTTTTGTCAAATTAAATATTTTGCTGGCATGTTGGTTGTCAAAACACTCAAGAAGCTTAATGTTTTAATATTTTTAGGGTTTTGTTGATCATAATGTAGAATTATAAAAAAATTAAATGGGGGGGTTGGAACTTTTAAATTCCTCTTAATATTCTTTCTTTATTTGTTCATTTTTGTCAAATTAAATATTTTCCTGGCATGTTTGGTGTCAAATCACTCAAAAGCTTAATGTTTTAATATTTTTAGGGTTTTATTGATCATAATGTAGAATTATAAAAAAATTAAATGGGGGGTTGGAACTTTTAAATTCCTCTTAATATTCTTTCTTTATTTGCTCATTTTTGTCAAATTAAATATTTTGCTGGCATGTTGGTTGTCAAAACACTCAAGAAGCTTAATGTTTTAATATTTTTAGGGTTTTGTTGATCATAATGTAGAATTATAAAAAAATTAAATGGGGGTTGGAACTTTTAAATTCCTCTTAATATTCTTTCTTTATTTGCTCATTTTTGTCAAATTAAATTTTTTTTAGGCATGTTGGGTGTCAAATCACTCAAGAAGCTTAATGTTTTAATATTTTTAGGGATTTGTTGAACATTAGGTAGAATTCAGCTAATTTAAAGGGGGGGTTGAAATTTTTAAATTCCTCTTAATATTCTTTCTTTATTTGCTCATTTTTGTCAAATTAAATATTTTGCTGGGATGTTGGTTGTCAAAACACTCATGAAGCTTAATGTTTTAATATTTTTAGGGATTTGTTGAACATTAGGTAGAATTCAGCTAATTTAAAGGGGGGGTTGAAATTTTTAAATTCCTCTTAATATTCTTTCTTTATTTGCTCATTTTTGTCAAATTAAATATTTTGCTGGCATGTTGGTTGTCAAAACACTCAAGAAGCTTAATGTTTTAATATTTTTAGGGTTTTGTTGATCATAATGTAGAATTATAAAAAAATTAAATGGGGGGTTGGAACTTTTAAATTCCTCTTAATATTCTTTCTTTATTTGCTCATTTTTGTCAAATTAAATTTTTTTTAGGCATGTTGGGTGTCAAATCACTCAACAAGCTTTATGTTTTAATATTTTTAGGGTTTTGTTGATCATAATGTAGAATTATAAAAAAATTAAATGGGGGGTTGGAACTTTTTAATTCCTCTTAATATTCTTTCTTTATTTGTTCATTTTTGTCAAATTAAATATTTTCCTGGCATGTTAGTTGTTAAAACACTTAAGAAGCTTATTGTTTTGATATTTTTAGGGTTTTGTTGATCATAATGTAGAATTATAAAAAAATTAAATGGGGGGTTGAACTTTTAAATTCCTCTTAATATTCTTTCTTTATTTGCTCATTTTTGTCAAATTAAATATTTTCCTGGCATGTTAGTTGTTTAAACACTTAAGAAGCTTATTGTTTTATTATTTTTAGGGTTTTGTTGAACATAATGTAGAATTATAAAAAAATTAAATGGGGGGTTGGAACTTTTAAATTCCTCTTAATATTCTTTCTTTATTTGTTCATTTTTGTCAAATTAAATATTTTGCTGGCATGTTAGTTGTTAAAACACTTAAGAAGCTTATTGTTTTATGATTTTTAGGGTTTTGTTGATCATAAAGTAGAATTATAAAAAAATTAAAGGGGGGGTTGAAACTTTTAAATTCCTCTTAATATTCTTTCTTTATTTGCTCATTTTTGTCAAATTAAATATATTGCTGGGATGTTGGTTGTCAAAACACTCATGAAGCTTAATGTTTTAATATTTTTAGGGATTTGTTGAACATTAGGTAGAATTCAGCTATTTTAAAGGGGGGGTTGAAATTTTTAAATTCCTCTTAATATTCTTTCTTTATTTGCTCATTTTTGTCAAATTAAATATTTTGCTGGCATGTTGGTTGTCAAAACACTCATGAAGCTTAATGTTTTAATATTTTTAGGGTTTTGTTGATCATAATGTAGAATTATAAAAAAATTAAATGGGGGGTTGGAACTTTTAAATTCCTCTTAATATTCTTTCTTTATTTGCTCATTTTTGTCAAATTAAATATTTTGCTGGGATGTTGGTTGTCAAAACACTCATGAAGCTTAATGTTTTAATATTTTTAGGGATTTGTTGAACATTAGGTAGAATTCAGCTAATTTAAAGGGGGGGTTGAAATTTTTAAATTCCTCTTAATATTCTTTCTTTATTTGCTCATTTTTGTCAAATTAAATATTTTGCTGGGATGTTGGTTGTCAAAACACTCATGAAGCTTAATGTTTTAATATTTTTAGGGATTTGTTGAACATTAGGTAGAATTCAGCTAATTTAAAGGGGGGGTTGAAATTTTTAAATTCCTCTTAATATTCTTTCTTTATTTGCTCATTTTTGTCAAATTAAATATTTTGCTGGCATGTTAAATGTCAAAACACTCATGAAGCTTAATGTTTTAATATTTTTAGGGATTTGTTGAACATTAGGTAGAATTCAGCTAATTTAAAGGGGGGGTTGAAATTTTTAAATTCCTCTTAATATTCTTTCTTTATTTGCTCATTTTTGTCAAATTAAATATTTTGCTGGCATGTTGGTTGTCAAAACACTCATGAAGCTTAATGTTTTAATATTTTTAGGGATTTGTTGAACATTAGGTAGAATTCAGCTAATTTTTAAGGGGGGGTTGGAACTTTTAAATTCCTCTTAATATTCTTTCTTTATTTGTTCATTTTTGTCAAATTAAATATTTTCCTGGCATGTTGGGTGTCAAATCACTCAAAAGCTTAATGTTTTAATATTTTTAGGGTTTTATTGATCATAATGTAGAATTATAAAAAAATTAAATGGGGGGTTGGAACTTTTAAATTCCTCTTAATATTCTTTCTTTATTTGCTCATTTTTGTCAAATTAAATTTTTTTTAGGCATGTTGGGTGTCAAATCACTCAAGAAGCTTAATGTTTTAATATTTTTAGGGATTTGTTGAACATTAGGTAGAATTCAGCTAATTTAAAGGGGGGGTTGAAATTTTTAAATTCCTCTTAATATTCTTTCTTTATTTGCTCATTTTTGTCAAATTAAATATTTTGCTGGGATGTTGGTTGTCAAAACACTCATGAAGCTTAATGTTTTAATATTTTTAGGGATTTGTTGAACATTAGGTAGAATTCAGCTAATTTAAAGGGGGGGTTGAAATTTTTAAATTCCTCTTAATATTCTTTCTTTATTTGCTCATTTTTGTCAAATTAAATATTTTGCTGGCATGTTGGTTGTCAAAACACTCAAGAAGCTTAATGTTTTAATATTTTTAGGGTTTTGTTGATCATAATGTAGAATTATAAAAAAATTAAATGGGGGGTTGGAACTTTTAAATTCCTCTTAATATTCTTTCTTTATTTGCTCATTTTTGTCAAATTAAATATTTTGCTGGGATGTTGGTTGTCAAAACACTCATGAAGCTTAATGTTTTAATATTTTTAGGGATTTGTTGAACATTAGGTAGAATTCAGCTAATTTAAAGGGGGGGTTGAAATTTTTAAATTCCTCTTAATATTCTTTCTTTATTTGCTCATTTTTGTCAAATTAAATATTTTGCTGGGATGTTGGTTGTCAAAACACTCATGAAGCTTAATGTTTTAATATTTTTAGGGATTTGTTGAACATTAGGTAGAATTCAGCTAATTTAAAGGGGGGGTTGAAATTTTTAAATTCCTCTTAATATTCTTTCTTTATTTGCTCATTTTTGTCAAATTAAATATTTTGCTGGCATGTTGGTTGTCAAAACACTCAAGAAGCTTAATGTTTTAATATTTTTAGGGTTTTGTTGATCATAATGTAGAATTATAAAAAAATTAAATGGGGGGTTCGAACTTTTAAATTCCTCTTAATATTCTTTCTTTATTTGCTCATTTTTGTCAAATTAAATTTTTTTTAGGCATGTTGGGTGTCAAATCACTCAACAAGCTTTATGTTTTAATATTTTTAGGGTTTTGTTGATCATAATGTAGAATTATAAAAAAATTAAATGGGGGGTTGGAACTTTTTAATTCCTCTTAATATTCTTTCTTTATTTGTTCATTTTTGTCAAATTAAATATTTTCCTGGCATGTTAGTTGTTAAAACACTTAAGAAGCTTATTGTATTGATATTTTTAGGGTTTTGTTGATCATAATGTAGAATTATAAAAAAATTAAATGGGGGGTTGAACTTTTAAATTCCTCTTAATATTCTTTCTTTATTTGCTCATTTTTGTCAAATTAAATATTTTCCTGGCATGTTAGTTGTTAAAACACTTAAGAAGCTTATTGTTTTATTATTTTTAGGGTTTTGTTGAACATAATGTAGAATTCAGCTAATTTAAAGGGGGGGTTGAAATTTTTAAATTCCTCTTAATATTCTTTCTTTATTTGCTCATTTTTGTCAAATTAAATATTTTGCTGGCATGTTGGTTGTCAAAACACTCATGAAGCTTAATGTTTTAATATTTTTAGGGATTTGTTGAACATTAGGTAGAATTCAGCTAATTTAAAGGGGGGGTTGAAATTTTTAAATTCCTCTTAATATTCTTTCTTTATTTGCTCATTTTTGTCAAATTAAATATTTTGCTGGCATGTTGGTTGTCAAAACACTCAAGAAGCTTAATGTTTTAATATTTTTAGGGTTTTGTTGATCATAATGTAGAATTATAAAAAAATTAAATGGGGGTGTTGGAACTTTTAAATTCCTCTTAATATTCTTTCTTTATTTGCTCATTTTTGTCAAATTAAATATTTTGCTGGCATGTTGGTTGTCAAAACACTCAAGAAGCTTAATGTTTTAATATTTTTAGGGTTTTGTTGATCATAATGTAGAATTATAAAAAAATTAAATGGAGGGGTTGGAACTTTTAAATTCCTCTTAATATTCTTTCTTTATTTGTTCATTTTTGTCAAATTAAATATTTTCCTGGCATGTTGGGTGTCAAATCACTCAAAAGCTTAATGTTTTAATATTTTTAGGGTTTTATTGATCATAATGTAGAATTATAAAAAAATTAAATGGGGGGTTGGAACTTTTAAATTCCTCTTAATATTCTTTCTTTATTTGCTCATTTTTGTCAAATTAAATTTTTTTTAGGCATGTTGGGTGTCAAATCACTCAAGAAGCTTAATGTTTTAATATTTTTAGGGATTTGTTGAACATTAGGTAGAATTCAGCTAATTTAAAGGGGGGGTTGAAATTTTTAAATTCCTCTTAATATTCTTTCTTTATTTGCTCATTTTTGTCAAATTAAATATTTTGCTGGCATGTTGGTTGTCAAAACACTCAAGAAGCTTAATGTTTTAATATTTTTAGGGTTTTGTTGATCATAATGTAGAATTATAAAAAAATTAAATGGGGGGTTGGAACTTTTAAATTCCTCTTAATATTCTTTCTTTATTTGCCCATTTTTGTCAAATTAAATATTTTGCTGGGATGTTGGTTGTCAAAACACTCATGAAGCTTAATGTTTTAATATTTTTAGGGATTTGTTGAACATTAGGTAGAATTCAGCTAATTTAAAGGGGGGGTTGAAATTTTTAAATTCCTCTTAATATTCTTTCTTTATTTGCTCATTTTTGTCAAATTAAATATTTTGCTGGCATGTTAAATGTCAAAACACTCATGAAGCTTAATGTTTTAATATTTTTAGGGATTTGTTGAACATTAGGTAGAATTCAGCTAATTTAAAGGGGGGGTTAAAATTTTTAAATTCCTCTTAATATTCTTTCTTTATTTGCTCATTTTTGTCAAATTAAATATTTTGCTGGCATGTTGGTTGTCAAAACACTCATGAAGCTTAATGTTTTAATATTTTTAGGGATTTGTTGAACATTAGGTAGAATTCAGCTAATTTTTAAGGGGGGGTTGAAATTTTTAAATTCCTCTTAATATTCTTTCTTTATGTGCTCATTTTTGTCAAATTAAATATTTTGCTGGCATGTTGGATGTCAAAACACTCATGAAGCTTAATGTTTTAATATTTTTAGGGATTTGTTGAACATTAGGTAGAATTCAGCTAATTTAAAGGGGGGGTTGAAATTTTTAAATTCCTCTTAATATTCTTTCTTTATTTGCTCATTTTTGTCAAATTAAATATTTTGCTGGCATGTTGGTTGTCAAAACACTCATGAAGCTTAATGTTTTAATATTTTTAGGGATTTGTTGAACATTAGGTAGAATTCAGCTAATTTTTAAGGGGGGGTTGGAACTTTTAAATTCCTCTTAATATTCTTTCTTTATTTGTTCATTTTTGTCAAATTAAATATTTTCCTGGCATGTTGGGTGTCAAATCACTCAAAAGCTTAATGTTTTAATATTTTTAGGGTTTTATTGATCATAATGTAGAATTATAAAAAAATTAAATGGGGGGTTGGAACTTTTAAATTCCTCTTAATATTCTTTCTTTATTTGCTCATTTTTGTCAAATTAAATTTTTTTTAGGCATGTTGGGTGTCAAATCACTCAAGAAGCTTAATGTTTTAATATTTTTAGGGATTTGTTGAACATTAGGTAGAATTCAGCTAATTTAAAGGGGGGGTTGAAATTTTTAAATTCCTCTTAATATTCTTTCTTTATTTGCTCATTTTTGTCAAATTAAATATTTTGCTGGGATGTTGGTTGTCAAAACACTCATGAAGCTTAATGTTTTAATATTTTTAGGGATTTGTTGAACATTAGGTAGAATTCAGCTAATTTAAAGGGGGGGTTGAAATTTTTAAATTCCTCTTAATATTCTTTCTTTATTTGCTCATTTTTGTCAAATTAAATATTTTGCTGGCATGTTGGTTGTCAAAACACTCAAGAAGCTTAATGTTTTAATATTTTTAGGGTTTTGTTGATCATAATGTAGAATTATAAAAAAATTAAATGGGGGGTTGGAACTTTTAAATTCCTCTTAATATTCTTTCTTTATTTGCTCATTTTTGTCAAATTAAATTTTTTTTAGGCATGTTGGGTGTCAAATCACTCAACAAGCTTTATGTTTTAATATTTTTAGGGTTTTGTTGATCATAATGTAGAATTATAAAAAAATTAAATGGGGGGTTGGAACTTTTTAATTCCTCTTAATATTCTTTCTTTATTTGTTCATTTTTGTCAAATTAAATATTTTCCTGGCATGTTAGTTGTTAAAACACTTAAGAAGCTTATTGTTTTGATATTTTTAGGGTTTTGTTGATCATAATGTAGAATTATAAAAAAATTAAATGGGGGGTTGAACTTTTAAATTCCTCTTAATATTCTTTCTTTATTTGCTCATTTTTGTCAAATTAAATATTTTCCTGGCATGTTAGTTGTTAAAACACTTAAGAAGCTTATTGTTTTATTATTTTTAGGGTTTTGTTGAACATAATGTAGAATTATAAAAAAATTAAATGGGGGGTTGGAACTTTTAAATTCCTCTTAATATTCTTTCTTTATTTGTTCATTTTTGTCAAATTAAATATTTTGCTGGCATGTTAGTTGTTAAAACACTTAAGAAGCTTATTGTTTTATTATTTTTAGGGTTTTGTTGATCATAAAGTAGAATTATAAAAAAATTAAAGGGGGGGTTGAAATTTTTAAATTCCTCTTAATATTCTTTCTTTATTTGTTCATTTTTGTCAAATTAAATATTTTGCTGGCATGTTAGTTGTTAAAACACTTAAGAAGCTTATTGTTTTATTATTTTTAGGGTTTTGTTGATTATAATGTAGAATTATAAAAAAATTAAAGGGGGGGTTGAAACTTTTAAATTCCTCTTAATATTCTTTCTTTATTTGCTCATTTTTGTCAAATTAAATATTTTGCTGGCATGTTGGTTGTCAAAACACTCAAGAAGCTTAATGTTTTAATATTTTTAGGGATTTGTTGAACATTAGGTAGAATTCAGCTAATTTAAAGGGGGGGTTGAAATTTTTAAATTCCTCTTAATATTCTTTCTTTATTTGCTCATTTTTGTCAAATTAAATATTTTGCTGGGATGTTGGTTGTCAAAACACTCATGAAGCTTAATGTTTTAATATTTTTAGGGATTTGTTGAACATTAGGTAGAATTCAGCTAATTTAAAGGGGGGGTTGAAATTTTTAAATTCCTCTTAATATTCTTTCTTTATTTGCTCATTTTTGTCAAATTAAATATTTTGCTGGCATGTTGGTTGTCAAAACACTCAAGAAGCTTATTGTTTTATTATTTTTAGGGTTTTGTTGATTATAATGTAGAATTATAAAAAAATTAAAGGGGGGGTTGAAACTTTTAAATTCCTCTTAATATTCTTTCTTTATTTGTTCATTTTTGTCAAATTAAATATTTTGCTGGCATGTTAGTTGTTAAAACACTTAAGAAGCTTATTGTTTTATTATTTTTAGGGTTTTGTTGATTATAATGTAGAATTATAAAAAAATTAAAGGGGGGGTTGAAACTTTTAAATTCCTCTTAATATTCTTTCTTTATTTGCTCATTTTTGTCAAATTAAATATTTTCCAGTTATGTTAGTTGTCAAAACACTCAAGAAGCTTAATGTTTTAATATTTTTAGGGTTTTATTGATCATAATGTAGAATTATAAAAAAATTAAATGGGGGGTTGGAACTTTTAAATTCCTCTTAATATTCTTTCTTTATTTGTTCATTTTTGTCAAATTAAATATTTTCCTGGCATGTTGGGTGTCAAATCACTCAAAAGCTTAATGTTTTAATATTTTTAGGGTTTTATTGATCATAATGTAGAATTATAAAAAAATTAAATGGGGGGTTGGAACTTTTAAATTCCTCTTAATATTCTTTCTTTATTTGCTCATTTTTGTCAAATTAAATTTTTTT
This sequence comes from Tuberolachnus salignus, assembly GCA_956483605.1. Lineage (NCBI taxonomy): Eukaryota > Metazoa > Arthropoda > Insecta > Hemiptera > Aphididae > Tuberolachnus > Tuberolachnus salignus. The sequence goes on along the minus strand of CATQFH010000047.1, from coordinate 372,273 downwards.
TAGGCATGTTGGGTGTCAAATCACTCAAGAAGCTTAATGTTTTAATATTTTTAGGGATTTGTTGAACATTAGGTAGAATTCAGCTAATTTAAAGGGGGGGTTGAAATTTTTAAATTCCTCTTAATATTCTTTCTTTATTTGCTCATTTTTGTCAAATTAAATATTTTGCTGGGATGTTGGTTGTCAAAACACTCATGAAGCTTAATGTTTTAATATTTTTAGGGATTTGTTGAACATTAGGTAGAATTCAGCTATTTTAAAGGGGGGGTTGAAATTTTTAAATTCCTCTTAATATTCTTTCTTTATTTGCTCATTTTTGTCAAATTAAATATTTTGCTGGCATGTTGGTTGTCAAAACACTCAAGAAGCTTAATGTTTTAATATTTTTAGGGTTTTGTTGATCATAATGTAGAATTATAAAAAAATTAAATGGGGGGTTGGAACTTTTAAATTCCTCTTAATATTCTTTCTTTATTTGTTCATTTTTGTCAAATTAAATATTTTCCTGGCATGTTAGTTGTTAAAACACTTAAGAAGCTTATTGTTTTGATATTTTTAGGGTTTTGTTGATCATAATGTAGAATTATAAAAAAATTAAATGGGGGGTTGAACTTTTAAATTCCTCTTAATATTCTTTCTTTATTTGCTCATTTTTGTCAAATTAAATATTTTCCTGGCATGTTAGTTGTTAAAACACTTAAGAAGCTTATTGTTTTATTATTTTTAGGGTTTTGTTGAACATAATGTAGAATTATAAAAAAATTAAATGGGGGGTTGGAACTTTTAAATTCCTCTTAATATTCTTTCTTTATTTGTTCATTTTTGTCAAATTAAATATTTTGCTGGCATGTTAGTTGTTAAAACACTTAAGAAGCTTTTTGTTTTATGATTTTTAGGGTTTTGTTGATCATAAAGTAGAATTATAAAAAAATTAAAGGGGGGGTTGAAACTTTTAAATTCCTCTTAATATTCTTTCTTTATTTGCTCATTTTTGTCAAATTAAATATTTTCCTGGCATGTTGGGTGTCAAATCACTCAAAAGCTTAATGTTTTAATATTTTTAGGGTTTTATTGATCATAATGTAGAATTATAAAAAAATTAAATGGGGGGTTGGACCTTTTAAATTCCTCTTAATATTCTTTCTTTATTTGCTCATTTTTGTCAAATTAAATATTTTCCAGTTATGTTAGTTGTCAAAACACTCAAGAAGCTTAATGTTTTAATATTTTTAGGGATTTGTTGAACATTAGGTAGAATTCAGCTAATTTAAAGGGGGGGTTGAAATTTTTAAATTCCTCTTAATATTCTTTCTTTATTTGTTCATTTTTGTCAAATTAAATATTTTGCTGGCATGTTAGTTGTTAAAACACTTAAGAAGCTTATTGTTTTATTATTTTTAGGGTTTTGTTGATTATAATGTAGAATTATAAAAAAATTAAAGGGGGGGTTGAAACTTTTAAATTCCTCTTAATATTCTTTCTTTATTTGCTCATTTTTGTCAAATTAAATATTTTCCAGTTATGTTAGTTGTCAAATCACTCAAGAAGCTTAATGTTTTAATATTTTTAGGGATTTGTTGAACATTAGGTAGAATTCAGCTAATTTAAAGGGGGGGTTGAAATTTTTAAATTCCTCTTAATATTCTTTCTTTATTTGCTCATTTTTGTCAAATTAAATATTTTGCTGGGATGTTGGTTGTCAAAACACTCATGAAGCTTAATGTTTTAATATTTTTAGGGATTTGTTGAACATTAGGTAGAATTCAGCTATTTTAAAGGGGGGGTTGAAATTTTTAAATTCCTCTTAATATTCTTTCTTTATTTGCTCATTTTTGTCAAATTAAATATTTTGCTGGCATGTTGGTTGTCAAAACACTCAAGAAGCTTAATGTTTTAATATTTTTAGGGTTTTGTTGATCATAATGTAGAATTATAAAAAAATTAAATGGGGGGTTGGAACTTTTAAATTCCTCTTAATATTCTTTCTTTATTTGTTCATTTTTGTCAAATTAAATATTTTCCTGGCATGTTAGTTGTTAAAACACTTAAGAAGCTTATTGTTTTGATATTTTTAGGGTTTTGTTGATCATAATGTAGAATTATAAAAAAATTAAATGGGGGGTTGAACTTTTAAATTCCTCTTAATATTCTTTCTTTATTTGCTCATTTTTGTCAAATTAAATATTTTCCTGGCATGTTAGTTGTTAAAACACTTAAGAAGCTTATTGTTTTATTATTTTTAGGGTTTTGTTGAACATAATGTAAAATTATAAAAAAATTAAATGGGGGGTTGGAACTTTTAAATTCCTCTTAATATTCTTTCTTTATTTGTTCATTTTTGTCAAATTAAATATTTTGCTGGCATGTTAGTTGTTAAAACACTTAAGAAGCTTTTTGTTTTATGATTTTTAGGGTTTTGTTGATCATAAAGTAGAATTATAAAAAAATTAAAGGGGGGGTTGAAACTTTTAAATTCCTCTTAATATTCTTTCTTTATTTGCTCATTTTTGTCAAATTAAATATTTTGCTGGCATGTTGGTTGTCAAAACACTCATGAAGCTTAATGTTTTAATATTTTTAGGGTTTTGTTGATCATTAGGTAGAATTCAGCTAATTTAAAGGGGGGGTTGAAATTTTTAAATTCCTCTTAATATTCTTTCTTTATTTGTTCATTTTTGTCAAATTAAATATTTTGCTGGCATGTTAGTTGTTAAAACACTTAAGAAGCTTATTGTTTTATTATTTTTAGGGTTTTGTTGATTATAATGTAGAATTATAAAAAAATTAAAGGGGGGGTTGAAACTTTTAAATTCCTCTTAATATTCTTTCTTTATTTGCTCATTTTTGTCAAATTAAATATTTTCCAGTTATGTTAGTTGTCAAAACACTCAAGAAGCTTAATGTTTTAATATTTTTAGGGTTTTGTTGATCATAAAGTAGAATTATAAAAAAATTAAATGGGGGGTTGGAACTTTTAAATTCCTCATAATATTCTTTCTTTATTTGTTCATTTTTGTCAAATTAAATATTTTCCTGGCATGTTAGTTGTTAAAACACTTAAGAAGCTTATTGTTTTGATATTTTTAGGGTTTTGTTGATCATAATGTAGAATTATAAAAAAATTAAATGGGGGGTTGAACTTTTAAATTCCTCTTAATATTCTTTCTTTATTTGCTCATTTTTGTCAAATTAAATATTTTCCTGGCATGTTAGTTGTTAAAACACTTAAGAAGCTTATTGTTTTATTATTTTTAGGGTTTTGTTGAACATAATGTAGAATTATAAAAAAATTAAATGGGGGGTTGGAACTTTTAAATTCCTCTTAATATTCTTTCTTTATTTGCTCATTTTTGTCAAATTAAATTTTTTTTAGGCATGTTGGGTGTCAAATCACTCAAGAAGCTTAATGTTTTAATATTTTTAGGGATTTGTTGAACATTAGGTAGAATTCAGCTAATTTAAAGGGGGGGTTGAAATTTTTAAATTCCTCTTAATATTCTTTCTTTATTTGCTCATTTTTGTCAAATTAAATATTTTGCTGGCATGTTAGTTGTTAAAACACTTAAGAAGCTTATTGTTTTATGATTTTTAGGGTTTTGTTGATCATAAAGTAGAATTATAAAAAAATTAAAGGGGGGGTTGAAACTTTTAAATTCCTCTTAATATTCTTTCTTTATTTGCTCATTTTTGTCAAATTAAATATTTTGCTGGCATGTTGGTTGTCAAAACACTCATGAAGCTTAATGTTTTAATATTTTTAGGGTTTTGTTGATCATAATGTAGAATTATAAAAAAATTAAATGGGGGGTTGGAACTTTTAAATTCCTCTTAATATTCTTTCTTTATTTGCTCATTTTTGTCAAATTAAATATTTTCCAGTTATGTTAGTTGTCAAAACACTCAAGAAGCTTAATGTTTTAATATTTTTAGGGATTTGTTGAACATTAGGTAGAATTCAGCTAATTTAAAGGGGGGGTTGAAATTTTTAAATTCCTCTTAATATTCTTTCTTTATTTGTTCATTTTTGTCAAATTAAATATTTTGCAGGCATGTTAGTTGTTAAAACACTTAAGAAGCTTATTGTTTTATTATTTTTAGGGTTTTGTTGATTATAATGTAGAATTATAAAAAAATTAAAGGGGGGGTTGAAACTTTTAAATTCCTCTTAATATTCTTTCTTTATTTGCTCATTTTTGTCAAATTAAATATTTTCCAGTTATGTTAGTTGTCAAAACACTCAAGAAGCTTAATGTTTTAATATTTTTAGGGTTTTATTGATCATAATGTAGAATTATAAAAAAATTAAATGGGGGGTTGGAACTTTTAAATTCCTCTTAATATTCTTTCTTTATTTGCTCATTTTTGTCAAATTAAATTTTTTTTAGGCATGTTGGGTGTCAAATCACTCAAGAAGCTTAATGTTTTAATATTTTTAGGGATTTGTTGAACATTAGGTAAAATTCAGCTAATTTAAAGGGGGGGTTGAAATTTTTAAATTCCTCTTAATATTCTTTCTTTATTTGCTCATTTTTGTCAAATTAAATATTTTGCTGGGATGTTGGTTGTCAAAACACTCATGAAGCTTAATGTTTTAATATTTTTAGGGATTTGTTGAACATTAGGTAGAATTCAGCTATTTTAAAGGGGGGGTTGAAACTTTTAAATTCCTCTTAATATTCTTTCTTTATTTGCTCATTTTTGTCAAATTAAATATTTTGCTGGCATGTTGGTTGTCAAAACACTCATGAAGCTTAATGTTTTAATATTTTTAGGGTTTTGTTGATCATAATGTAGAATTATAAAAAAATTAAATGGGGGGTTGGAACTTTTAAATTCCTCTTAATATTCTTTCTTTATTTGCTCATTTTTGTCAAATTAAATATTTTCCAGTTATGTTAGTTGTCAAAACACTCAAGAAGCTTAATGTTTTAATATTTTTAGGGTTTTATTGATCATAATGTAGAATTATAAAAAAATTAAATGGGGGGTTGGAACTTTTAAATTCCTCTTAATATTCTTTCTTTATTTGCTCATTTTTGTCAAATTAAATATTTTGCTGGCATGTTGGTTGTCAAAACACTCAAGAAGCTTAATGTTTTAATATTTTTAGGGTTTTGTTGATCATAATGTAGAATTATAAAAAAATTAAATGGGGGGGTTGGAACTTTTAAATTCCTCTTAATATTCTTTCTTTATTTGTTCATTTTTGTCAAATTAAATATTTTCCTGGCATGTTGGGTGTCAAATCACTCAAAAGCTTAATGTTTTAATATTTTTAGGGTTTTATTGATCATAATGTAGAATTATAAAAAAATTAAATGGGGGGTTGGAACTTTTAAATTCCTCTTAATATTCTTTCTTTATTTGCTCATTTTTGTCAAATTAAATTTTTTTTAGGCATGTTGGGTGTCAAATCACTCAAGAAGCTTAATGTTTTAATATTTTTAGGGATTTGTTGAACATTAGGTAAAATTCAGCTAATTTAAAGGGGGGGTTGAAATTTTTAAATTCCTCTTAATATTCTTTCTTTATTTGCTCATTTTTGTCAAATTAAATATTTTGCTGGGATGTTGGTTGTCAAAACACTCATGAAGCTTAATGTTTTAATATTTTTAGGGATTTGTTGAACATTAGGTAGAATTCAGCTATTTTAAAGGGGGGGTTGAAATTTTTAAATTCCTCTTAATATTCTTTCTTTATTTGCTCATTTTTGTCAAATTAAATTTTTTTTAGGCATGTTGGGTGTCAAATCACTCAAGAAGCTTAATGTTTTAATATTTTTAGGGATTTGTTGAACATTAGGTAGAATTCAGCTAATTTAAAGGGGGGGTTGAAATTTTTAAATTCCTCTTAATATTCTTTCTTTATTTGCTCATTTTTGTCAAATTAAATATTTTGCTGGGATGTTGGTTGTCAAAACACTCATGAAGCTTAATGTTTTAATATTTTTAGGGATTTGTTGAACATTAGGTAGAATTCAGCTATTTTAAAGGGGGGGTTGAAACTTTTAAATTCCTCTTAATATTCTTTCTTTATTTGCTCATTTTTGTCAAATTAAATATTTTCCAGTTATGTTAGTTGTAAAAACACTCAAGAAGCTTAATGTTTTAATATTTTTAGGGTTTTATTGATCATAATGTAGAATTATAAAAAAATTAAATGGGGGGTTGGAACTTTTAAATTCCTCTTAATATTCTTTCTTTATTTGCTCATTTTTGTCAAATTAAATATTTTGCTGGCATGTTGGTTGTCAAAACACTCAAGAAGCTTAATGTTTTAATATTTTTAGGGTTTTGTTGATCATAATGTAGAATTATAAAAAAATTAAATGGGGGGGTTGGAACTTTTAAATTCCTCTTAATATTCTTTCTTTATTTGTTCATTTTTGTCAAATTAAATATTTTCCTGGCATGTTGGGTGTCAAATCACTCAAAAGCTTAATGTTTTAATATTTTTAGGGTTTTATTGATCATAATGTAGAATTATAAAAAAATTAAATGGGGGGTTGGAACTTTTAAATTCCTCTTAATATTCTTTCTTTATTTGCTCATTTTTGTCAAATTAAATTTTTTTTAGGCATGTTGGGTGTCAAATCACTCAAGAAGCTTAATGTTTTTATATTTTTAGGGATTTGTTGAACATTAGGTAGAATTCAGCTAATTTAAAGGGGGGGTTGAAATTTTTAAATTCCTCTTAATATTCTTTCTTTATTTGCTCATTTTTGTCAAATTAAATATTTTGCTGGGATGTTGGTTGTCAAAACACTCATGAAGCTTAATGTTTTAATATTTTTAGGGATTTGTTGAACATTAGGTAGAATTCAGCTATTTTAAAGGGGAGGTTGAAATTTTTAAATTCCTCTTAATATTCTTTCTTTATTTGTTCATTTTTGTCAAATTAAATATTTTGCTGGCATGTTAGTTGTTAAAACACTTAAGAAGCTTATTGTTTTATTATTTTTAGGGTTTTGTTGATTATAATGTAGAATTATAAAAAAATTAAAGGGGGGGTTGAAACTTTTAAATTCCTCTTAATATTCTTTCTTTATTTGCTCATTTTTGTCAAATTAAATATTTTGCTGGCATGTTGGTTGTCAAAACACTCATGAAGCTTAATGTTTTAATATTTTTAGGGTTTTGTTGATCATAATGTAGAATTATAAAAAAATTAAATGGGGGGTTGGAACTTTTAAATTCCTCTTAATATTCTTTCTTTATTTGTTCATTTTTGTCAAATTAAATATTTTGCTGGCATGTTAGTTGTTAAAACACTTAAGAAGCTTATTGTTTTATGATTTTTAGGGTTTTGTTGATCATAAAGTAGAATTATAAAAAAATTAAAGGGGGGGTTGAAACTTTTAAATTCCTCTTAATATTCTTTCTTTATTTGCTCATTTTTGTCAAATTAAATATTTTGCTGGCATGTTGGTTGTCAAAACACTCATGAAGCTTAATGTTTTAATATTTTTAGGGTTTTGTTGATCATAATGTAGAATTATAAAAAAATTAAATGGGGGGTTGGAACTTTTAAATTCCTCTTAATATTCTTTCTTTATTTGCTCATTTTTGTCAAATTAAATATTTTCCTGGCATGTTAGTTGTTAAAACACTTAAGAAGCTTATTGTTTTATTATTTTTAGGGTTTTGTTGAACATAATGTAGAATTATAAAAAAATTAAATGGGGGGTTGGAACTTTTAAATTCCTCTTAATATTCTTTCTTTATTTGCTCATTTTTGTCAAATTAAATTTTTTTTAGGCATGTTGGGTGTCAAATCACTCAAGAAGCTTAATGTTTTAATATTTTTAGGGATTTGTTGAACATTAGGTAGAATTCAGCTAATTTAAAGGGGGGGTTGAAATTTTTAAATTCCTCTTAATATTCTTTCTTTATTTGCTCATTTTTGTCAAATTAAACATTTTGCTGGGATGTTGGTTGTCAAAACACTCATGAAGCTTAATGTTTTAATATTTTTAGGGATTTGTTGAACATTAGGTAGAATTCAGCTATTTTAAAGGGGGGGTTGAAATTTTTAAATTCCTCTTAATATTCTTTCTTTATTTGCTCATTTTTGTCAAATTAAATATTTTGCTGGCATGTTGGTTGTCAAAACACTCAAGAAGCTTAATGTTTTAATATTTTTAGGGTTTTGTTGATCATAATGTAGAATTATAAAAAAATTAAATGGGGGGTTGGAACTTTTAAATTCCTCTTAATATTCTTTCTTTATTTGTTCATTTTTGTCAAATTAAATATTTTCCTGGCATGTTAGTTGTTAAAACACTTAAGAAGCTTATTGTTTTGATATTTTTAGGGTTTTGTTGATCATAATGTAGAATTATAAAAAAATTAAATGGGGGGTTGAACTTTTAAATTCCTCTTAATATTCTTTCTTTATTTGCTCATTTTTGTCAAATTAAATATTTTGCTGGCATGTTGGTTGTCAAAACACTCAAGAAGCTTAATGTTTTAATATTTTTAGGGTTTTGTTGATCATAATGTAGAATTATAAAAAAATTAAATGGGGGGGTTGGAACTTTTAAATTCCTCTTAATATTCTTTCTTTATTTGTTCATTTTTGTCAAATTAAATATTTTCCTGGCATGTTGGGTGTCAAATCACTCAAAAGCTTAATGTTTTAATATTTTTAGGGTTTTATTGATCATAATGTAGAATTATAAAAAAATTAAATGGGGGGTTGGAACTTTTAAATTCCTCTTAATATTCTTTCTTTATTTGCTCATTTTTGTCAAATTAAATTTTTTTTAGGCATGTTGGGTGTCAAATCACTCAAGAAGCTTAATGTTTTAATATTTTTAGGGATTTGTTGAACATTAGGTAAAATTCAGCTAATTTAAAGGGGGGGTTGAAATTTTTAAATTCCTCTTAATATTCTTTCTTTATTTGCTCATTTTTGTCAAATTAAATATTTTGCTGGGATGTTGGTTGTCAAAACACTCATGAAGCTTAATGTTTTAATATTTTTAGGGATTTGTTGAACATTAGGTAGAATTCAGCTATTTTAAAGGGGGGGTTGAAATTTTTAAATTCCTCTTAATATTCTTTCTTTATTTGCTCATTTTTGTCAAATTAAATATTTTGCTGGCATGTTGGTTGTCAAAACACTCAAGAAGCTTAATGTTTTAATATTTTTAGGGTTTTGTTGATCATAATGTAGAATTATAAAAAAATTAAATGGGGGGTTGGAACTTTTAAATTCCTCTTAATATTCTTTCTTTATTTGTTCATTTTTGTCAAATTAAATATTTTCCTGGCATGTTAGTTGTTAAAACACTTAAGAAGCTTATTGTTTTGATATTTTTAGGGTTTTGTTGATCATAATGTAGAATTATAAAAAAATTAAATGGGGGGTTGAACTTTTAAATTCCTCTTAATATTCTTTCTTTATTTGCTCATTTTTGTCAAATTAAATATTTTCCTGGCATGTTAGTTGTTAAAACACTTAAGAAGCTTATTGTTTTATTATTTTTAGGGTTTTGTTGAACATAATGTAGAATTATAAAAAAATTAAATGGGGGGTTGGAACTTTTAAATTCCTCTTAATATTCTTTCTTTATTTGCTCATTTTTGTCAAATTAAATTTTTTTTAGGCATGTTGGGTGTCAAATCACTCAAGAAGCTTAATGTTTTAATATTTTTAGGGATTTGTTGAACATTAGGTAGAATTCAGCTAATTTAAAGGGGGGGTTGAAATTTTTAAATTCCTCTTAATATTCTTTCTTTATTTGCTCATTTTTGTCAAATTAAATATTTTGCTGGGATGTTGGTTGTCAAAACACTCATGAAGCTTAATGTTTTAATATTTTTAGGGATTTGTTGAACATTAGGTAGAATTCAGCTATTTTAAAGGGGGGGTTGAAATTTTTAAATTCCTCTTAATATTCTTTCTTTATTTGCTCATTTTTGTCAAATTAAATATTTTGCTGGCATGTTGGTTGTCAAAACACTCAAGAAGCTTAATGTTTTAATATTTTTAGGGTTTTGTTGATCATAATGTAGAATTATAAAAAAATTAAATGGGGGGTTGGAACTTTTAAATTCCTCTTAATATTCTTTCTTTATTTGTTCATTTTTGTCAAATTAAATATTTTCCTGGCATGTTAGTTGTTAAAACACTTAAGAAGCTTATTGTTTTGATATTTTTAGGGTTTTGTTGATCATAATGTAGAATTATAAAAAAATTAAATGGGGGGTTGAACTTTTAAATTCCTCTTAATATTCTTTCTTTATTTGCTCATTTTTGTCAAATTAAATATTTTGCTGGCATGTTGGTTGTCAAAACACTCAAGAAGCTTAATGTTTTAATATTTTTAGGGTTTTGTTGATCATAGTGTAGAATTATAAAAAAATTAAATGGGGGGGTTGGAACTTTTAAATTCCTCTTAATATTCTTTCTTTATTTGTTCATTTTTGTCAAATTAAATATTTTCCTGGCATGTTGGGTGTCAAATCACTCAAAAGCTTAATGTTTTAATATTTTTAGGGTTTTATTGATCATAATGTAGAATTATAAAAAAATTAAATGGGGGGTTGGAACTTTTAAATTCCTCTTAATATTCTTTCTTTATTTGCTCATTTTTGTCAAATTAAATTTTTTTTAGGCATGTTGGGTGTCAAATCACTCAAGAAGCTTAATGTTTTAATATTTTTAGGGATTTGTTGAACATTAGGTAAAATTCAGCTAATTTAAAGGGGGGGTTGAAATTTTTAAATTCCTCTTAATATTCTTTCTTTATTTGCTCATTTTTGTCAAATTAAATATTTTGCTGGGATGTTGGTTGTCAAAACACTCATGAAGCTTAATGTTTTAATATTTTTAGGGATTTGTTGAACATTAGGTAGAATTCAGCTATTTTAAAGGGGGGGTTGAAATTTTTAAATTCCTCTTAATATTCTTTCTTTATTTGCTCATTTTTGTCAAATTAAATATTTTGCTGGCATGTTGGTTGTCAAAACACTCAAGAAGCTTAATGTTTTAATATTTTTAGGGTTTTGTTGATCATAATGTAGAATTATAAAAAAATTAAATGGGGGGTTGGAACTTTTAAATTCCTCTTAATATTCTTTCTTTATTTGTTCATTTTTGTCAAATTAAATATTTTCCTGGCATGTTAGTTGTTAAAACACTTAAGAAGCTTATTGTTTTGATATTTTTAGGGTTTTGTTGATCATAATGTAGAATTATAAAAAAATTAAATGGGGGGTTGAACTTTTAAATTCCTCTTAATATTCTTTCTTTATTTGCTCATTTTTGTCAAATTAAATATTTTCCTGGCATGTTAGTTGTTAAAACACTTAAGAAGCTTATTGTTTTATTATTTTTAGGGTTTTGTTGAACATAATGTAGAATTATAAAAAAATTAAATGGGGGGTTGGAACTTTTAAATTCCTCTTAATATTCTTTCTTTATTTGCTCATTTTTGTCAAATTAAATTTTTTTTAGGCATGTTGGGTGTCAAATCACTCAAGAAGCTTAATGTTTTAATATTTTTAGGGATTTGTTGAACATTAGGTAGAATTCAGCTAATTTAAAGGGGGGGTTGAAATTTTTAAATTCCTCTTAATATTCTTTCTTTATTTGCTCATTTTTGTCAAATTAAATATTTTGCTGGGATGTTGGTTGTCAAAACACTCATGAAGCTTAATGTTTTAATATTTTTAGGGATTTGTTGAACATTAGGTAGAATTCAGCTATTTTAAAGGGGGGGTTGAAACTTTTAAATTCCTCTTAATATTCTTTCTTTATTTGCTCATTTTTGTCAAATTAAATATTTTCCAGTTATGTTAGTTGTAAAAACACTCAAGAAGCTTAATGTTTTAATATTTTTAGGGTTTTATTGATCATAATGTAGAATTATAAAAAAATTAAATGGGGGGTTGGAACTTTTAAATTCCTCTTAATATTCTTTCTTTATTTGCTCATTTTTGTCAAATTAAATATTTTGCTGGCATGTTGGTTGTCAAAACACTCAAGAAGCTTAATGTTTTAATATTTTTAGGGTTTTGTTGATCATAATGTAGAATTATAAAAAAATTAAATGGGGGGGTTGGAACTTTTAAATTCCTCTTAATATTCTTTCTTTATTTGTTCATTTTTGTCAAATTAAATATTTTCCTGGCATGTTGGGTGTCAAATCACTCAAAAGCTTAATGTTTTAATATTTTTAGGGTTTTATTGATCATAATGTAGAATTATAAAAAAATTAAATGGGGGGTTGGAACTTTTAAATTCCTCTTAATATTCTTTCTTTATTTGCTCATTTTTGTCAAATTAAATTTTTTTTAGGCATGTTGGGTGTCAAATCACTCAAGAAGCTTAATGTTTTAATATTTTTAGGGATTTGTTGAACATTAGGTAGAATTCAGCTAATTTAAAGGGGGGGTTGAAATTTTTAAATTCCTCTTAATATTCTTTCTTTATTTGCTCATTTTTGTCAAATTAAATATTTTGCTGGGATGTTGGTTGTCAAAACACTCATGAAGCTTAATGTTTTAATATTTTTAGGGATTTGTTGAACATTAGGTAGAATTCAGCTATTTTAAAGGGGGGGTTGAAATTTTTAAATTCCTCTTAATATTCTTTCTTTATTTGCTCATTTTTGTCAAATTAAATATTTTGCTGGCATGTTGGTTGTCAAAACACTCAAGAAGCTTAATGTTTTAATATTTTTAGGGTTTTGTTGATCATAATGTAGAATTATAAAAAAATTAAATGGGGGGTTGGAACTTTTAAATTCCTCTTAATATTCTTTCTTTATTTGTTCATTTTTGTAAAATTAAATATTTTCCTGGCATGTTAGTTGTTAAAACACTTAAGAAACTTATTGTTTTGATATTTTTAGGGTTTTGTTGATCATAATGTAGAATTATAAAAAAATTAAATGGGGGGTTGAACTTTTAAATTCCTCTTAATATTCTTTCTTTATTTGCTCATTTTTGTCAAATTAAATATTTTCCTGGCATGTTAGTTGTTAAAACACTTAAGAAGCTTATTGTTTTATTATTTTTAGGGTTTTGTTGAACATAATGTAGAATTATAAAAAAATTAAATGGGGGGTTGGAACTTTTAAATTCCTCTTAATATTCTTTCTTTATTTGCTCATTTTTGTCAAATTAAATTTTTTTTAGGCATGTTGGGTGTCAAATCACTCAAGAAGCTTAATGTTTTAATATTTTTAGGGATTTGTTGAACATTAGGTAGAATTCAGCTAATTTAAAGGGGGGGTTGAAATTTTTAAATTCCTCTTAATATTCTTTCTTTATTTGCTCATTTTTGTCAAATTAAATATTTTGCTGGGATGTTGGTTGTCAAAACACTCATGAAGCTTAATGTTTTAATATTTTTAGGGATTTGTTGAACATTAGGTAGAATTCAGCTATTTTAAAGGGGGGGTTGAAACTTTTAAATTCCTCTTAATATTCTTTCTTTATTTGCTCATTTTTGTCAAATTAAATATTTTCCAGTTATGTTAGTTGTAAAAACACTCAAGAAGCTTAATGTTTTAATATTTTTAGGGTTTTATTGATCATAATGTAGAATTATAAAAAAATTAAATGGGGGGTTGGAACTTTTAAATTCCTCTTAATATTCTTTCTTTATTTGCTCATTTTTGTCAAATTAAATATTTTGCTGGCATGTTGGTTGTCAAAACACTCAAGAAGCTTAATGTTTTAATATTTTTAGGGTTTTGTTGATCATAATGTAGAATTATAAAAAAATTAAATGGGGGGGTTGGAACTTTTAAATTCCTCTTAATATTCTTTCTTTATTTGTTCATTTTTGTCAAATTAAATATTTTCCTGGCATGTTGGGTGTCAAATCACTCAAAAGCTTAATGTTTTAATATTTTTAGGGTTTTATTGATCATAATGTAGAATTATAAAAAAATTAAATGGGGGGTTGGAACTTTTAAATTCCTCTTAATATTCTTTCTTTATTTGCTCATTTTTGTCAAATTAAATTTTTTTTAGGCATGTTGGGTGTCAAATCACTCAAGAAGCTTAATGTTTTAATATTTTTAGGGATTTGTTGAACATTAGGTAGAATTCAGCTAATTTAAAGGGGGGGTTGAAATTTTTAAATTCCTCTTAATATTCTTTCTTTATTTGCTCATTTTTGTCAAATTAAATATTTTGCTGGGATGTTGGTTGTCAAAACACTCATGAAGCTTAATGTTTTAATATTTTTAGGGATTTGTTGAACATTAGGTAGAATTCAGCTATTTTAAAGGGGGGGTTGAAATTTTTAAATTCCTCTTAATATTCTTTCTTTATTTGCTCATTTTTGTCAAATTAAATATTTTGCTGGCATGTTGGTTGTCAAAACACTCAAGAAGCTTAATGTTTTAATATTTTTAGGGTATTGTTGATCATAATGTAGAATTATAAAAAAATTAAATGGGGGGTTGGAACTTTTAAATTCCTCTTAATATTCTTTCTTTATTTGCTCATTTTTGTCAAATTAAATATTTTCCTGGCATGTTAGTTGTTAAAACACTTAAGAAGCTTATTGTTTTATTATTTTTAGGGTTTTGTTGAACATAATGTAGAATTATAAAAAAATTAAATGGGGGGTTGGAACTTTTAAATTCCTCTTAATATTCTTTCTTTATTTGTTCATTTTTGTCAAATTAAATATTTTGCTGGCATGTTAGTTGTTAAAACACTTAAGAAGCTTATTGTTTTATGATTTTTAGGGTTTTGTTGATCATAAAGTAGAATTATAAAAAAATTAAAGGGGGGGTTGAAACTTTTAAATTCCTCTTAATATTCTTTCTTTATTTGCTCATTTTTGTCAAATTAAATATTTTGCTGGCATGTTGGTTGTCAAAACACTCATGAAGCTTAATGTTTTAATATTTTTAGGGTTTTGTTGATCATAATGTAGAATTATAAAAAAATTAAATGGGGGGTTGGAACTTTTAAATTCCTCTTAATATTCTTTCTTTATTTGCTCATTTTTGTCAAATTAAATATTTTCCAGTTATGTTAGTTGTCAAAACACTCAAGAAGCTTAATGTTTTAAAATTTTTAGGGATTTGTTGAACATTGGTAGAATTCAGCTAATTTAAAGGGGGGGTTGAAATTTTTAAATTCCTCTTAATATTCTTTCTTTATTTGTTCATTTTTGTCAAATTAAATATTTTGCTGGCATGTTAGTTGTTAAAACACTTAAGAAGCTTATTGTTTTATTATTTTTAGGGTTTTGTTGATTATAATGTAGAATTATAAAAAAATTAAAGGGGGGGTTGAAACTTTTAAATTCCTCTTAATATTCTTTCTTTATTTGCTCATTTTTGTCAAATTAAATATTTTCCAGTTATGTTAGTTGTCAAAACACTCAAGAAGCTTAATGTTTTAATATTTTTAGGGTTTTATTGATCATAATGTAGAATTATAAAAAAATTAAATGGGGGGTTGGAACTTTTAAATTCCTCTTAATATTCTTTCTTTATTTGCTCATTTTTGTCAAATTAAATATTTTGCTGGCATGTTGGTTGTCAAAACACTCAAGAAGCTTAATGTTTTAATATTTTTAGGGTTTTGTTGATCATAATGTAGAATTATAAAAAAATTAAATGGGGGGGTTGGAACTTTTAAATTCCTCTTAATATTCTTTCTTTATTTGTTCATTTTTGTCAAATTAAATATTTTCCTGGCATGTTGGGTGTCAAATCACTCAAAAGCTTAATGTTTTAATATTTTTAGGGTTTTATTGATCATAATGTAGAATTATAAAAAAATTAAATGGGGGGTTGGAACTTTTAAATTCCTCTTAATATTCTTTCTTTATTTGCTCATTTTTGTCAAATTAAATATTTTCCAGTTATGTTAGTTGTCAAAACACTCAAGAAGCTTAATGTTTTAATATTTTTAGGGATTTGTTGAACATTAGGTAGAATTCAGCTAATTTAAAGGGGGGGTTGAAATTTTTAAATTCCTCTTAATATTCTATCTTTATTTGTTCATTTTTGTCAAATTAAATATTTTGCTGGCATGTTAGTTGTTAAAACACTTAAGAAGCTTATTGTTTTATTATTTTTAGGGTTTTGTTGATTATAATGTAGAATTATAAAAAAATTAAAGGGGGGGTTGAAACTTTTAAATTCCTCTTAATATTCTTTCTTTATTTGCTCATTTTTGTCAAATTAAATATTTTCCAGTTATGTTAGTTGTCAAAACACTCAAGAAGCTTAATGTTTTAATATTTTTAGGGTTTTATTGATCATAATGTAGAATTATAAAAAAATTAAATGGGGGGTTGGAACTTTTAAATTCCTCTTAATATTCTTTCTTTATTTGCTCATTTTTGTCAAATTAAATTTTTTTTAGGCATGTTGGGTGTCAAATCACTCAAGAAGCTTAATGTTTTAATATTTTTAGGGATTTATTGAACATTAGGTAAAATTCAGCTAATTTAAAGGGGGGGTTGAAATTTTTAAATTCCTCTTAATATTCTTTCTTTATTTGCTCATTTTTGTCAAATTAAATATTTTGCTGGGATGTTGGTTGTCAAAACACTCATGAAGCTTAATGTTTTAATATTTTTAGGGATTTGTTGAACATTAGGTAGAATTCAGCTATTTTAAAGGGGGGGTTGAAATTTTTAAATTCCTCTTAATATTCTTTCTTTATTTGCTCATTTTTGTCAAATTAAATATTTTGCTGGCATGTTGGTTGTCAAAACACTCAAGAAGCTTAATGTTTTAATATTTTTAGGGTTTTGTTGATCATAATGTAGAATTATAAAAAAATTAAATGGGGGGTTGGAACTTTTAAATTCCTCTTAATATTCTTTCTTTATTTGTTCATTTTTGTCAAATTAAATATTTTCCTGGCATGTTAGTTGTTAAAACACTTAAGAAGCTTATTGTTTTGATATTTTTAGGGTTTTGTTGATCATAATGTAGAATTATAAAAAAATTAAATGGGGGGTTGAACTTTTAAATTCCTCTTAATATTCTTTCTTTATTTGCTCATTTTTGTCAAATTAAATATTTTCCTGGCATGTTAGTTGTTAAAACACTTAAGAAGCTTATTGTTTTATTATTTTTAGGGTTTTGTTGAACATAATGTAGAATTATAAAAAAATTAAATGGGGGGTTGGAACTTTTAAATTCCTCTTAATATTCTTTCTTTATTTGTTCATTTTTGTCAAATTAAATATTTTGCTGGCATGTTAGTTGTTAAAACACTTAAGAAGCTTATTGTTTTATGATTTTTAGGGTTTTGTTGATCATAAAGTAGAATTATAAAAAAATTAAAGGGGGGGTTGAAACTTTTAAATTCCTCTTAATATTCTTTCTTTATTTGCTCATTTTTGTCAAATTAAATATTTTGCTGGCATGTTGGTTGTCAAAACACTCATGAAGCTTAATGTTTTAATATTTTTAGGGTTTTGTTGATCATAATGTAGAATTATAAAAAAATTAAATGGGGGGTTGGAACTTTTAAATTCCTCTTAATATTCTTTCTTTATTTGCTCATTTTTGTCAAATTAAATTTTTTTTAGGCATGTTGGGTGTCAAATCACTCAAGAAGCTTAATGTTTTAATATTTTTAGGGATTTGTTGAACATTAGGTAGAATTCAGCTAATTTAAAGGGGGGGTTGAAATTTTTAAATTCCTCTTAATATTCTTTCTTTATTTGCTCATTTTTGTCAAATTAAATATTTTGCTGGGATGTTGGTTGTCAAAACACTCATGAAGCTTAATGTTTTAATATTTTTAGGGATTTGTTGAACATTAGGTAGAATTCAGCTATTTTAAAGGGGGGGTTGAAACTTTTAAATTCCTCTTAATATTCTTTCTTTATTTGCTCATTTTTGTCAAATTAAATATTTTCCAGTTATGTTAGTTGTAAAAACACTCAAGAAGCTTAATGTTTTAATATTTTTAGGGTTTTATTGATCATAATGTAGAATTATAAAAAAATTAAATGGGGGGTTGGAACTTTTAAATTCCTCTTAATATTCTTTCTTTATTTGCTCATTTTTGTCAAATTAAATATTTTGCTGGCATGTTGGTTGTCAAAACACTCAAGAAGCTTAATGTTTTAATATTTTTAGGGTTTTGTTGATCATAATGTAGAATTATAAAAAAATTAAATGGGGGGGTTGGAACTTTTAAATTCCTCTTAATATTCTTTCTTTATTTGTTCATTTTTGTCAAATTAAATATTTTCCTGGCATGTTGGGTGTCAAATCACTCAAAAGCTTAATGTTTTAATATTTTTAGGGTTTTATTGATCATAATGTAGAATTATAAAAAAATTAAATGGGGGGTTGGAACTTTTAAATTCCTCTTAATATTCTTTCTTTATTTGCTCATTTTTGTCAAATTAAATTTTTTTTAGGCATGTTGGGTGTCAAATCACTCAAGAAGCTTAATGTTTTAATATTTTTAGGGATTTGTTGAACATTAGGTAGAATTCAGCTAATTTAAAGGGGGGGTTGAAATTTTTAAATTCCTCTTAATATTCTTTCTTTATTTGCTCATTTTTGTCAAATTAAATATTTTGCTGGGATGTTGGTTGTCAAAACACTCATGAAGCTTAATGTTTTAATATTTTTAGGGATTTGTTGAACATTAGGTAGAATTCAGCTATTTTAAAGGGGGGGTTGAAATTTTTAAATTCCTCTTAATATTCTTTCTTTATTTGCTCATTTTTGTCAAATTAAATATTTTGCTGGCATGTTGGTTGTCAAAACACTCAAGAAGCTTAATGTTTTAATATTTTTAGGGTATTGTTGATCATAATGTAGAATTATAAAAAAATTAAATGGGGGGTTGGAACTTTTAAATTCCTCTTAATATTCTTTCTTTATTTGCTCATTTTTGTCAAATTAAATATTTTCCTGGCATGTTAGTTGTTAAAACACTTAAGAAGCTTATTGTTTTATTATTTTTAGGGTTTTGTTGAACATAATGTAGAATTATAAAAAAATTAAATGGGGGGTTGGAACTTTTAAATTCCTCTTAATATTCTTTCTTTATTTGTTCATTTTTGTCAAATTAAATATTTTGCTGGCATGTTAGTTGTTAAAACACTTAAGAAGCTTATTGTTTTATGATTTTTAGGGTTTTGTTGATCATAAAGTAGAATTATAAAAAAATTAAAGGGGGGGTTGAAACTTTTAAATTCCTCTTAATATTCTTTCTTTATTTGCTCATTTTTGTCAAATTAAATATTTTGCTGGCATGTTGGTTGTCAAAACACTCATGAAGCTTAATGTTTTAATATTTTTAGGGTTTTGTTGATCATAATGTAGAATTATAAAAAAATTAAATGGGGGGTTGGAACTTTTAAATTCCTCTTAATATTCTTTCTTTATTTGCTCATTTTTGTCAAATTAAATATTTTCCAGTTATGTTAGTTGTCAAAACACTCAAGAAGCTTAATGTTTTAAAATTTTTAGGGATTTGTTGAACATTGGTAGAATTCAGCTAATTTAAAGGGGGGGTTGAAATTTTTAAATTCCTCTTAATATTCTTTCTTTATTTGTTCATTTTTGTCAAATTAAATATTTTGCTGGCATGTTAGTTGTTAAAACACTTAAGAAGCTTATTGTTTTATTATTTTTAGGGTTTTGTTGATTATAATGTAGAATTATAAAAAAATTAAAGGGGGGGTTGAAACTTTTAAATTCCTCTTAATATTCTTTCTTTATTTGCTCATTTTTGTCAAATTAAATATTTTCCAGTTATGTTAGTTGTCAAAACACTCAAGAAGCTTAATGTTTTAATATTTTTAGGGTTTTATTGATCATAATGTAGAATTATAAAAAAATTAAATGGGGGGTTGGAACTTTTAAATTCCTCTTAATATTCTTTCTTTATTTGCTCATTTTTGTCAAATTAAATATTTTGCTGGCATGTTGGTTGTCAAAACACTCAAGAAGCTTAATGTTTTAATATTTTTAGGGTTTTGTTGATCATAATGTAGAATTATAAAAAAATTAAATGGGGGGGTTGGAACTTTTAAATTCCTCTTAATATTCTTTCTTTATTTGTTCATTTTTGTCAAATTAAATATTTTCCTGGCATGTTGGGTGTCAAATCACTCAAAAGCTTAATGTTTTAATATTTTTAGGGTTTTATTGATCATAATGTAGAATTATAAAAAAATTAAATGGGGGGTTGGAACTTTTAAATTCCTCTTAATATTCTTTCTTTATTTGCTCATTTTTGTCAAATTAAATATTTTCCAGTTATGTTAGTTGTCAAAACACTCAAGAAGCTTAATGTTTTAATATTTTTAGGGATTTGTTGAACATTAGGTAGAATTCAGCTAATTTAAAGGGGGGGTTGAAATTTTTAAATTCCTCTTAATATTCTATCTTTATTTGTTCATTTTTGTCAAATTAAATATTTTGCTGGCATGTTAGTTGTTAAAACACTTAAGAAGCTTATTGTTTTATTATTTTTAGGGTTTTGTTGATTATAATGTAGAATTATAAAAAAATTAAAGGGGGGGTTGAAACTTTTAAATTCCTCTTAATATTCTTTCTTTATTTGCTCATTTTTGTCAAATTAAATATTTTCCAGTTATGTTAGTTGTCAAAACACTCAAGAAGCTTAATGTTTTAATATTTTTAGGGTTTTATTGATCATAATGTAGAATTATAAAAAAATTAAATGGGGGGTTGGAACTTTTAAATTCCTCTTAATATTCTTTCTTTATTTGCTCATTTTTGTCAAATTAAATTTTTTTTAGGCATGTTGGGTGTCAAATCACTCAAGAAGCTTAATGTTTTAATATTTTTAGGGATTTGTTGAACATTAGGTAGAATTCAGCTAATTTAAAGGGGGGGTTGAAATTTTTAAATTCCTCTTAATATTCTTTCTTTATTTGCTCATTTTTGTCAAATTAAATATTTTGCTGGGATGTTGGTTGTCAAAACACTCATGAAGCTTAATGTTTTAATATTTTTAGGGATTTGTTGAACATTAGGTAGAATTCAGCTATTTTAAAGGGGGGGTTGAAATTTTTAAATTCCTCTTAATATTCTTTCTTTATTTGCTCATTTTTGTCAAATTAAATATTTTGCTGGCATGTTGGTTGTCAAAACACTCAAGAAGCTTAATGTTTTAATATTTTTAGGGTATTGTTGATCATAATGTAGAATTATAAAAAAATTAAATGGGGGGTTGGAACTTTTAAATTCCTCTTAATATTCTTTCTTTATTTGCTCATTTTTGTCAAATTAAATATTTTCCTGGCATGTTAGTTGTTAAAACACTTAAGAAGCTTATTGTTTTATTATTTTTAGGGTTTTGTTGAACATAATGTAGAATTATAAAAAAATTAAATGGGGGGTTGGAACTTTTAAATTCCTCTTAATATTCTTTCTTTATTTGTTCATTTTTGTCAAATTAAATATTTTGCTGGCATGTTAGTTGTTAAAACACTTAAGAAGCTTATTGTTTTATGATTTTTAGGGTTTTGTTGATCATAAAGTAGAATTATAAAAAAATTAAAGGGGGGGTTGAAACTTTTAAATTCCTCTTAATATTCTTTCTTTATTTGCTCATTTTTGTCAAATTAAATATTTTGCTGGCATGTTGGTTGTCAAAACACTCATGAAGCTTAATGTTTTAATATTTTTAGGGTTTTGTTGATCATAATGTAGAATTATAAAAAAATTAAATGGGGGGTTGGAACTTTTAAATTCCTCTTAATATTCTTTCTTTATTTGCTCATTTTTGTCAAATTAAATATTTTCCAGTTATGTTAGTTGTCAAAACACTCAAGAAGCTTAATGTTTTAAAATTTTTAGGGATTTGTTGAACATTGGTAGAATTCAGCTAATTTAAAGGGGGGGTTGAAATTTTTAAATTCCTCTTAATATTCTTTCTTTATTTGTTCATTTTTGTCAAATTAAATATTTTGCTGGCATGTTAGTTGTTAAAACACTTAAGAAGCTTATTGTTTTATTATTTTTAGGGTTTTGTTGATTATAATGTAGAATTATAAAAAAATTAAAGGGGGGGTTGAAACTTTTAAATTCCTCTTAATATTCTTTCTTTATTTGCTCATTTTTGTCAAATTAAATATTTTCCAGTTATGTTAGTTGTCAAAACACTCAAGAAGCTTAATGTTTTAATATTTTTAGGGTTTTATTGATCATAATGTAGAATTATAAAAAAATTAAATGGGGGGTTGGAACTTTTAAATTCCTCTTAATATTCTTTCTTTATTTGCTCATTTTTGTCAAATTAAATATTTTGCTGGCATGTTGGTTGTCAAAACACTCAAGAAGCTTAATGTTTTAATATTTTTAGGGTTTTGTTGATCATAATGTAGAATTATAAAAAAATTAAATGGGGGGGTTGGAACTTTTAAATTCCTCTTAATATTCTTTCTTTATTTGTTCATTTTTGTCAAATTAAATATTTTCCTGGCATGTTGGGTGTCAAATCACTCAAAAGCTTAATGTTTTAATATTTTTAGGGTTTTATTGATCATAATGTAGAATTATAAAAAAATTAAATGGGGGGTTGGAACTTTTAAATTCCTCTTAATATTCTTTCTTTATTTGCTCATTTTTGTCAAATTAAATATTTTCCAGTTATGTTAGTTGTCAAAACACTCAAGAAGCTTAATGTTTTAATATTTTTAGGGATTTGTTGAACATTAGGTAGAATTCAGCTAATTTAAAGGGGGGGTTGAAATTTTTAAATTCCTCTTAATATTCTATCTTTATTTGTTCATTTTTGTCAAATTAAATATTTTGCTGGCATGTTAGTTGTTAAAACACTTAAGAAGCTTATTGTTTTATTATTTTTAGGGTTTTGTTGATTATAATGTAGAATTATAAAAAAATTAAAGGGGGGGTTGAAACTTTTAAATTCCTCTTAATATTCTTTCTTTATTTGCTCATTTTTGTCAAATTAAATATTTTCCAGTTATGTTAGTTGTCAAAACACTCAAGAAGCTTAATGTTTTAATATTTTTAGGGTTTTATTGATCATAATGTAGAATTATAAAAAAATTAAATGGGGGGTTGGAACTTTTAAATTCCTCTTAATATTCTTTCTTTATTTGCTCATTTTTGTCAAATTAAATTTTTTTTAGGCATGTTGGGTGTCAAATCACTCAAGAAGCTTAATGTTTTAATATTTTTAGGGATTTGTTGAACATTAGGTAAAATTCAGCTAATTTAAAGGGGGGGTTGAAATTTTTAAATTCCTCTTAATATTCTTTCTTTATTTGCTCATTTTTGTCAAATTAAATATTTTGCTGGGATGTTGGTTGTCAAAACACTCATGAAGCTTAATGTTTTAATATTTTTAGGGATTTGTTGAACATTAGGTAGAATTCAGCTATTTTAAAGGGGGGGTTGAAATTTTTAAATTCCTCTTAATATTCTTTCTTTATTTGCTCATTTTTGTCAAATTAAATATTTTGCTGGCATGTTGGTTGTCAAAACACTCAAGAAGCTTAATGTTTTAATATTTTTAGGGTTTTGTTGATCATAATGTAGAATTATAAAAAAATTAAATGGGGGGTTGGAACTTTTAAATTCCTCTTAATATTCTTTCTTTATTTGTTCATTTTTGTCAAATTAAATATTTTCCTGGCATGTTAGTTGTTAAAACACTTAAGAAGCTTATTGTTTTGATATTTTTAGGGTTTTGTTGATCATAATGTAGAATTATAAAAAAATTAAATGGGGGGTTGAACTTTTAAATTCCTCTTAATATTCTTTCTTTATTTGCTCATTTTTGTCAAATTAAATATTTTCCTGGCATGTTAGTTGTTAAAACACTTAAGAAGCTTATTGTTTTATTATTTTTAGGGTTTTGTTGAACATTAGGTAAAATTCAGCTAATTTAAAGGGGGGGTTGAAATTTTTAAATTCCTCTTAATATTCTTTCTTTATTTGCTCATTTTTGTCAAATTAAATATTTTGCTGGGATGTTGGTTGTCAAAACACTCATGAAGCTTAATGTTTTAATATTTTTAGGGATTTGTTGAACATTAGGTAGAATTCAGCTATTTTAAAGGGGGGGTTGAAACTTTTAAATTCCTCTTAATATTCTTTCTTTATTTGCTCATTTTTGTCAAATTAAATATTTTCCAGTTATGTTAGTTGTAAAAACACTCAAGAAGCTTAATGTTTTAATATTTTTAGGGTTTTATTGATCATAATGTAGAATTATAAAAAAATTAAATGGGGGGTTGGAACTTTTAAATTCCTCTTAATATTCTTTCTTTATTTGCTCATTTTTGTCAAATTAAATATTTTGCTGGCATGTTGGTTGTCAAAACACTCAAGAAGCTTAATGTTTTAATATTTTTAGGGTTTTGTTGATCATAATGTAGAATTATAAAAAAATTAAATGGGGGGGTTGGAACTTTTAAATTCCTCTTAATATTCTTTCTTTATTTGTTCATTTTTGTCAAATTAAATATTTTCCTGGCATGTTGGGTGTCAAATCACTCAAAAGCTTAATGTTTTAATATTTTTAGGGTTTTATTGATCATAATGTAGAATTATAAAAAAATTAAATGGGGGGTTGGAACTTTTAAATTCCTCTTAATATTCTTTCTTTATTTGCTCATTTTTGTCAAATTAAATTTTTTTTAGGCATGTTGGGTGTCAAATCACTCAAGAAGCTTAATGTTTTAATATTTTTAGGGATTTGTTGAACATTAGGTAGAATTCAGCTAATTTAAAGGGGGGGTTGAAATTTTTAAATTCCTCTTAATATTCTTTCTTTATTTGCTCATTTTTGTCAAATTAAATATTTTGCTGGGATGTTGGTTGTCAAAACACTCATGAAGCTTAATGTTTTAATATTTTTAGGGATTTGTTGAACATTAGGTAGAATTCAGCTATTTTAAAGGGGGGGTTGAAATTTTTAAATTCCTCTTAATATTCTTTCTTTATTTGCTCATTTTTGTCAAATTAAATATTTTGCTGGCATGTTGGTTGTCAAAACACTCAAGAAGCTTAATGTTTTAATATTTTTAGGGTATTGTTGATCATAATGTAGAATTATAAAAAAATTAAATGGGGGGTTGGAACTTTTAAATTCCTCTTAATATTCTTTCTTTATTTGCTCATTTTTGTCAAATTAAATATTTTCCTGGCATGTTAGTTGTTAAAACACTTAAGAAGCTTATTGTTTTATTATTTTTAGGGTTTTGTTGAACATAATGTAGAATTATAAAAAAATTAAATGGGGGGTTGGAACTTTTAAATTCCTCTTAATATTCTTTCTTTATTTGTTCATTTTTGTCAAATTAAATATTTTGCTGGCATGTTAGTTGTTAAAACACTTAAGAAGCTTATTGTTTTATGATTTTTAGGGTTTTGTTGATCATAAAGTAGAATTATAAAAAAATTAAAGGGGGGGTTGAAACTTTTAAATTCCTCTTAATATTCTTTCTTTATTTGCTCATTTTTGTCAAATTAAATATTTTGCTGGCATGTTGGTTGTCAAAACACTCATGAAGCTTAATGTTTTAATATTTTTAGGGTTTTGTTGATCATAATGTAGAATTATAAAAAAATTAAATGGGGGGTTGGAACTTTTAAATTCCTCTTAATATTCTTTCTTTATTTGCTCATTTTTGTCAAATTAAATATTTTCCAGTTATGTTAGTTGTCAAAACACTCAAGAAGCTTAATGTTTTAAAATTTTTAGGGATTTGTTGAACATTGGTAGAATTCAGCTAATTTAAAGGGGGGGTTGAAATTTTTAAATTCCTCTTAATATTCTTTCTTTATTTGTTCATTTTTGTCAAATTAAATATTTTGCTGGCATGTTAGTTGTTAAAACACTTAAGAAGCTTATTGTTTTATTATTTTTAGGGTTTTGTTGATTATAATGTAGAATTATAAAAAAATTAAAGGGGGGGTTGAAACATTTAAATTCCTCTTAATATTCTTTCTTTATTTGCTCATTTTTGTCAAATTAAATATTTTCCAGTTATGTTAGTTGTCAAAACACTCAAGAAGCTTAATGTTTTAATATTTTTAGGGTTTTATTGATCATAATGTAGAATTATAAAAAAATTAAATGGGGGGTTGGAACTTTTAAATTCCTCTTAATATTCTTTCTTTATTTGCTCATTTTTGTCAAATTAAATATTTTGCTGGCATGTTGGTTGTCAAAACACTCAAGAAGCTTAATGTTTTAATATTTTTAGGGTTTTGTTGATCATAATGTAGAATTATAAAAAAATTAAATGGGGGGGTTGGAACTTTTAAATTCCTCTTAATATTCTTTCTTTATTTGTTCATTTTTGTCAAATTAAATATTTTCCTGGCATGTTGGGTGTCAAATCACTCAAAAGCTTAATGTTTTAATATTTTTAGGGTTTTATTGATCATAATGTAGAATTATAAAAAAATTAAATGGGGGGTTGGAACTTTTAAATTCCTCTTAATATTCTTTCTTTATTTGCTCATTTTTGTCAAATTAAATATTTTCCAGTTATGTTAGTTGTCAAAACACTCAAGAAGCTTAATGTTTTAATATTTTTAGGGATTTGTTGAACATTAGGTAGAATTCAGCTAATTTAAAGGGGGGGTTGAAATTTTTAAATTCCTCTTAATATTCTATCTTTATTTGTTCATTTTTGTCAAATTAAATATTTTGCTGGCATGTTAGTTGTTAAAACACTTAAGAAGCTTATTGTTTTATTATTTTTAGGGTTTTGTTGATTATAATGTAGAATTATAAAAAAATTAAAGGGGGGGTTGAAACTTTTAAATTCCTCTTAATATTCTTTCTTTATTTGCTCATTTTTGTCAAATTAAATATTTTCCAGTTATGTTAGTTGTCAAAACACTCAAGAAGCTTAATGTTTTAATATTTTTAGGGTTTTATTGATCATAATGTAGAATTATAAAAAAATTAAATGGGGGGTTGGAACTTTTAAATTCCTCTTAATATTCTTTCTTTATTTGCTCATTTTTGTCAAATTAAATTTTTTTTAGGCATGTTGGGTGTCAAATCACTCAAGAAGCTTAATGTTTTAATATTTTTAGGGATTTGTTGAACATTAGGTAAAATTCAGCTAATTTAAAGGGGGGGTTGAAATTTTTAAATTCCTCTTAATATTCTTTCTTTATTTGCTCATTTTTGTCAAATTAAATATTTTGCTGGGATGTTGGTTGTCAAAACACTCATGAAGCTTAATGTTTTAATATTTTTAGGGATTTGTTGAACATTAGGTAGAATTCAGCTATTTTAAAGGGGGGGTTGAAATTTTTAAATTCCTCTTAATATTCTTTCTTTATTTGCTCATTTTTGTCAAATTAAATATTTTGCTGGCATGTTGGTTGTCAAAACACTCAAGAAGCTTAATGTTTTAATATTTTTAGGGTTTTGTTGATCATAATGTAGAATTATAAAAAAATTAAATGGGGGGTTGGAACTTTTAAATTCCTCTTAATATTCTTTCTTTATTTGTTCATTTTTGTCAAATTAAATATTTTCCTGGCATGTTAGTTGTTAAAACACTTAAGAAGCTTATTGTTTTGATATTTTTAGGGTTTTGTTGATCATAATGTAGAATTATAAAAAAATTAAATGGGGGGTTGAACTTTTAAATTCCTCTTAATATTCTTTCTTTATTTGCTCATTTTTGTCAAATTAAATATTTTCCTGGCATGTTAGTTGTTAAAACACTTAAGAAGCTTATTGTTTTATTATTTTTAGGGTTTTGTTGAACATAATGTAGAATTATAAAAAAATTAAATGGGGGGTTGGAACTTTTAAATTCCTCTTAATATTCTTTCTTTATTTGTTCATTTTTGTCAAATTAAATATTTTGCTGGCATGTTAGTTGTTAAAACACTTAAGAAGCTTATTGTTTTATGATTTTTAGGGTTTTGTTGATCATAAAGTAGAATTATAAAAAAATTAAAGGGGGGGTTGAAACTTTTAAATTCCTCTTAATATTCTTTCTTTATTTGCTCATTTTTGTCAAATTAAATATTTTGCTGGCATGTTGGTTGTCAAAACACTCATGAAGCTTAATGTTTTAATATTTTTAGGGTTTTGTTGATCATAATGTAGAATTATAAAAAAATTAAATGGGGGGTTGGAACTTTTAAATTCCTCTTAATATTCTTTCTTTATTTGCTCATTTTTGTCAAATTAAATATTTTCCAGTTATGTTAGTTGTCAAAACACTCAAGAAGCTTAATGTTTTAAAATTTTTAGGGATTTGTTGAACATTGGTAGAATTCAGCTAATTTAAAGGGGGGGTTGAAATTTTTAAATTCCTCTTAATATTCTTTCTTTATTTGTTCATTTTTGTCAAATTAAATATTTTGCTGGCATGTTAGTTGTTAAAACACTTAAGAAGCTTATTGTTTTATTATTTTTAGGGTTTTGTTGATTATAATGTAGAATTATAAAAAAATTAAAGGGGGGGTTGAAACTTTTAAATTCCTCTTAATATTCTTTCTTTATTTGCTCATTTTTGTCAAATTAAATATTTTCCAGTTATGTTAGTTGTCAAAACACTCAAGAAGCTTAATGTTTTAATATTTTTAGGGTTTTATTGATCATAATGTAGAATTATAAAAAAATTAAATGGGGGGTTGGAACTTTTAAATTCCTCTTAATATTCTTTCTTTATTTGCTCATTTTTGTCAAATTAAATATTTTGCTGGCATGTTGGTTGTCAAAACACTCAAGAAGCTTAATGTTTTAATATTTTTAGGGTTTTGTTGATCATAATGTAGAATTATAAAAAAATTAAATGGGGGGGTTGGAACTTTTAAATTCCTCTTAATATTCTTTCTTTATTTGTTCATTTTTGTCAAATTAAATATTTTCCTGGCATGTTGGGTGTCAAATCACTCAAAAGCTTAATGTTTTAATATTTTTAGGGTTTTATTGATCATAATGTAGAATTATAAAAAAATTAAATGGGGGGTTGGAACTTTTAAATTCCTCTTAATATTCTTTCTTTATTTGCTCATTTTTGTCAAATTAAATATTTTCCAGTTATGTTAGTTGTCAAAACACTCAAGAAGCTTAATGTTTTAATATTTTTAGGGATTTGTTGAACATTAGGTAGAATTCAGCTAATTTAAAGGGGGGGTTGAAATTTTTAAATTCCTCTTAATATTCTATCTTTATTTGTTCATTTTTGTCAAATTAAATATTTTGCTGGCATGTTAGTTGTTAAAACACTTAAGAAGCTTATTGTTTTATTATTTTTAGGGTTTTGTTGATTATAATGTAGAATTATAAAAAAATTAAAGGGGGGGTTGAAACTTTTAAATTCCTCTTAATATTCTTTCTTTATTTGCTCATTTTTGTCAAATTAAATATTTTCCAGTTATGTTAGTTGTCAAAACACTCAAGAAGCTTAATGTTTTAATATTTTTAGGGTTTTATTGATCATAATGTAGAATTATAAAAAAATTAAATGGGGGGTTGGAACTTTTAAATTCCTCTTAATATTCTTTCTTTATTTGCTCATTTTTGTCAAATTAAATTTTTTTTAGGCATGTTGGGTGTCAAATCACTCAAGAAGCTTAATGTTTTAATATTTTTAGGGATTTGTTGAACATTAGGTAAAATTCAGCTAATTTAAAGGGGGGGTTGAAATTTTTAAATTCCTCTTAATATTCTTTCTTTATTTGCTCATTTTTGTCAAATTAAATATTTTGCTGGGATGTTGGTTGTCAAAACACTCATGAAGCTTAATGTTTTAATATTTTTAGGGATTTGTTGAACATTAGGTAGAATTCAGCTATTTTAAAGGGGGGGTTGAAATTTTTAAATTCCTCTTAATATTCTTTCTTTATTTGCTCATTTTTGTCAAATTAAATATTTTGCTGGCATGTTGGTTGTCAAAACACTCAAGAAGCTTAATGTTTTAATATTTTTAGGGTTTTGTTGATCATAATGTAGAATTATAAAAAAATTAAATGGGGGGTTGGAACTTTTAAATTCCTCTTAATATTCTTTCTTTATTTGTTCATTTTTGTCAAATTAAATATTTTCCTGGCATGTTAGTTGTTAAAACACTTAAGAAGCTTATTGTTTTGATATTTTTAGGGTTTTGTTGATCATAATGTAGAATTATAAAAAAATTAAATGGGGGGTTGAACTTTTAAATTCCTCTTAATATTCTTTCTTTATTTGCTCATTTTTGTCAAATTAAATATTTTCCTGGCATGTTAGTTGTTAAAACACTTAAGAAGCTTATTGTTTTATTATTTTTAGGGTTTTGTTGAACATAATGTAGAATTATAAAAAAATTAAATGGGGGGTTGGAACTTTTAAATTCCTCTTAATATTCTTTCTTTATTTGTTCATTTTTGTCAAATTAAATATTTTGCTGGCATGTTAGTTGTTAAAACACTTAAGAAGCTTATTGTTTTATGATTTTTAGGGTTTTGTTGATCATAAAGTAGAATTATAAAAAAATTAAAGGGGGGGTTGAAACTTTTAAATTCCTCTTAATATTCTTTCTTTATTTGCTCATTTTTGTCAAATTAAATATTTTGCTGGCATGTTGGTTGTCAAAACACTCATGAAGCTTAATGTTTTAATATTTTTAGGGTTTTGTTGATCATAATGTAGAATTATAAAAAAATTAAATGGGGGGTTGGAACTTTTAAATTCCTCTTAATATTCTTTCTTTATTTGCTCATTTTTGTCAAATTAAATATTTTCCAGTTATGTTAGTTGTCAAAACACTCAAGAAGCTTAATGTTTTAATATTTTTAGGGATTTGTTGAACATTAGGTAGAATTCAGCTAATTTAAAGGGGGGGTTGAAATTTTTAAATTCCTCTTAATATTCTTTCTTTATTTGTTCATTTTTGTCAAATTAAATATTTTGCTGGCATGTTAGTTGTTAAAACACTTAAGAAGCTTATTGTTTTATTATTTTTAGGGTTTTGTTGATTATAATGTAGAATTATAAAAAAATTAAAGGGGGGGTTGAAACTTTTAAATTCCTCTTAATATTCTTTCTTTATTTGCTCATTTTTGTCAAATTAAATATTTTCCAGTTATGTTAGTTGTCAAAACACTCAAGAAGCTTAATGTTTTAATATTTTTAGGGTTTTATTGATCATAATGTAGAATTATAAAAAAATTAAATGGGGGGTTGGAACTTTTAAATTCCTCTTAATATTCTCTCTTTATTTGCTCATTTTTGTCAAATTAAATATTTTGCTGGCATGTTGGTTGTCAAAACACTCAAGAAGCTTAATGTTTTAATATTTTTAGGGTTTTGTTGATCATAATGTAGAATTATAAAAAAATTAAATGGGGGGGTTGGAACTTTTAAATTCCTCTTAATATTCTTTCTTTATTTGTTCATTTTTGTCAAATTAAATATTTTCCTGGCATGTTGGGTGTCAAATCACTCAAAAGCTTAATGTTTTAATATTTTTAGGGTTTTATTGATCATAATGTAGAATTATAAAAAAATTAAATGGGGGGTTGGAACTTTTAAATTCCTCTTAATATTCTTTCTTTATTTGCTCATTTTTGTCAAATTAAATTTTTTTTAGGCATGTTGGGTGTCAAATCACTCAAGAAGCTTAATGTTTTAATATTTTTAGGGATTTGTTGAACATTAGGTAGAATTCAGCTAATTTAAAGGGGGGGTTGAAATTTTTAAATTCCTCTTAATATTCTTTCTTTATTTGCTCATTTTTGTCAAATTAAATATTTTGCTGGGATGTTGGTTGTCAAAACACTCATGAAGCTTAATGTTTTAATATTTTTAGGGATTTGTTGAACATTAGGTAGAATTCAGCTATTTTAAAGGGGGGGTTGAAACTTTTAAATTCCTCTTAATATTCTTTCTTTATTTGCTCATTTTTGTCAAATTAAATATTTTCCAGTTATGTTAGTTGTAAAAACACTCAAGAAGCTTAATGTTTTAATATTTTTAGGGTTTTATTGATCATAATGTAGAATTATAAAAAAATTAAATGGGGGGTTGGAACTTTTAAATTCCTCTTAATATTCTTTCTTTATTTGCTCATTTTTGTCAAATTAAATATTTTGCTGGCATGTTGGTTGTCAAAACACTCAAGAAGCTTAATGTTTTAATATTTTTAGGGTTTTGTTGATCATAATGTAGAATTATAAAAAAATTAAATGGGGGGGTTGGAACTTTTAAATTCCTCTTAATATTCTTTCTTTATTTGTTCATTTTTGTCAAATTAAATATTTTCCTGGCATGTTGGGTGTCAAATCACTCAAAAGCTTAATGTTTTAATATTTTTAGGGTTTTATTGATCATAATGTAGAATTATAAAAAAATTAAATGGGGGGTTGGAACTTTTAAATTCCTCTTAATATTCTTTCTTTATTTGCTCATTTTTGTCAAATTAAATTTTTTTTAGGCATGTTGGGTGTCAAATCACTCAAGAAGCTTAATGTTTTAATATTTTTAGGGATTTGTTGAACATTAGGTAAAATTCAGCTAATTTAAAGGGGGGGTTGAAATTTTTAAATTCCTCTTAATATTCTTTCTTTATTTGCTCATTTTTGTCAAATTAAATATTTTGCTGGGATGTTGGTTGTCAAAACACTCATGAAGCTTAATGTTTTAATATTTTTAGGGATTTGTTGAACATTAGGTAGAATTCAGCTATTTTAAAGGGGGGGTTGAAACTTTTAAATTCCTCTTAATATTCTTTCTTTATTTGCTCATTTTTGTCAAATTAAATATTTTCCAGTTATGTTAGTTGTAAAAACACTCAAGAAGCTTAATGTTTTAATATTTTTAGGGTTTTATTGATCATAATGTAGAATTATAAAAAAATTAAATGGGGGGTTGGAACTTTTAAATTCCTCTTAATATTCTTTCTTTATTTGCTCATTTTTGTCAAATTAAATATTTTGCTGGCATGTTGGTTGTCAAAACACTCAAGAAGCTTAATGTTTTAATATTTTTAGGGTTTTGTTGATCATAATGTAGAATTATAAAAAAATTAAATGGGGGGGTTGGAACTTTTAAATTCCTCTTAATATTCTTTCTTTATTTGTTCATTTTTGTCAAATTAAATATTTTCCTGGCATGTTGGGTGTCAAATCACTCAAAAGCTTAATGTTTTAATATTTTTAGGGTTTTATTGATCATAATGTAGAATTATAAAAAAATTAAATGGGGGGTTGGAACTTTTAAATTCCTCTTAATATTCTTTCTTTATTTGCTCATTTTTGTCAAATTAAATTTTTTTTAGGCATGTTGGGTGTCAAATCACTCAAGAAGCTTAATGTTTTAATATTTTTAGGGATTTGTTGAACATTAGGTAGAATTCAGCTAATTTAAAGGGGGGGTTGAAATTTTTAAATTCCTCTTAATATTCTTTCTTTATTTGCTCATTTTTGTCAAATTAAATATTTTGCTGGGATGTTGGTTGTCAAAACACTCATGAAGCTTAATGTTTTAATATTTTTAGGGATTTGTTGAACATTAGGTAGAATTCAGCTATTTTAAAGGGGGGGTTGAAATTTTTAAATTCCTCTTAATATTCTTTCTTTATTTGCTCATTTTTGTCAAATTAAATATTTTGCTGGCATGTTGGTTGTCAAAACACTCAAGAAGCTTAATGTTTTAATATTTTTAGGGTTTTGTTGATCATAATGTAGAATTATAAAAAAATTAAATGGGGGGTTGGAACTTTTAAATTCCTCTTAATATTCTTTCTTTATTTGCTCATTTTTGTCAAATTAAATATTTTCCTGGCATGTTAGTTGTTAAAACACTTAAGAAGCTTATTGTTTTATTATTTTTAGGGTTTTGTTGAACATAATGTAGAATTATAAAAAAATTAAATGGGGGGTTGGAACTTTTAAATTCCTCTTAATATTCTTTCTTTATTTGTTCATTTTTGTCAAATTAAATATTTTGCTGGCATGTTAGTTGTTAAAACACTTAAGAAGCTTATTGTTTTATGATTTTTAGGGTTTTGTTGATCATAAAGTAGAATTATAAAAAAATTAAAGGGGGGGTTGAAACTTTTAAATTCCTCTTAATATTCTTTCTTTATTTGCTCATTTTTGTCAAATTAAATATTTTGCTGGCATGTTGGTTGTCAAAACACTCATGAAGCTTAATGTTTTAATATTTTTAGGGTTTTGTTGATCATAATGTAGAATTATAAAAAAATTAAATGGGGGGTTGGAACTTTTAAATTCCTCTTAATATTCTTTCTTTATTTGCTCATTTTTGTCAAATTAAATATTTTCCAGTTATGTTAGTTGTCAAAACACTCAAGAAGCTTAATGTTTTAAAATTTTTAGGGATTTGTTGAACATTAGGTAGAATTCAGCTAATTTAAAGGGGGGGTTGAAATTTTTAAATTCCTCTTAATATTCTTTCTTTATTTGTTCATTTTTGTCAAATTAAATATTTTGCTGGCATGTTAGTTGTTAAAACACTTAAGAAGCTTATTGTTTTATTATTTTTAGGGTTTTGTTGATTATAATGTAGAATTATAAAAAAATTAAAGGGGGGGTTGAAACTTTTAAATTCCTCTTAATATTCTTTCTTTATTTGCTCATTTTTGTCAAATTAAATATTTTCCAGTTATGTTAGTTGTCAAAACACTCAAGAAGCTTAATGTTTTAATATTTTTAGGGTTTTATTGATCATAATGTAGAATTATAAAAAAATTAAATGGGGGGTTGGAACTTTTAAATTCCTCTTAATATTCTTTCTTTATTTGCTCATTTTTGTCAAATTAAATATTTTGCTGGCATGTTGGTTGTCAAAACACTCAAGAAGCTTAATGTTTTAATATTTTTAGGGTTTTGTTGATCATAATGTAGAATTATAAAAAAATTAAATGGGGGGGTTGGAACTTTTAAATTCCTCTTAATATTCTTTCTTTATTTGTTCATTTTTGTCAAATTAAATATTTTCCTGGCATGTTGGGTGTCAAATCACTCAAAAGCTTAATGTTTTAATATTTTTAGGGTTTTATTGATCATAATGTAGAATTATAAAAAAATTAAATGGGGGGTTGGAACTTTTAAATTCCTCTTAATATTCTTTCTTTATTTGCTCATTTTTGTCAAATTAAATATTTTCCAGTTATGTTAGTTGTCAAAACACTCAAGAAGCTTAATGTTTTAATATTTTTAGGGATTTGTTGAACATTAGGTAGAATTCAGCTAATTTAAAGGGGGGGTTGAAATTTTTAAATTCCTCTTAATATTCTATCTTTATTTGTTCATTTTTGTCAAATTAAATATTTTGCTGGCATGTTAGTTGTTAAAACACTTAAGAAGCTTATTGTTTTATTATTTTTAGGGTTTTGTTGATTATAATGTAGAATTATAAAAAAATTAAAGGGGGGGTTGAAACTTTTAAATTCCTCTTAATATTCTTTCTTTATTTGCTCATTTTTGTCAAATTAAATATTTTCCAGTTATGTTAGTTGTCAAAACACTCAAGAAGCTTAATGTTTTAATATTTTTAGGGTTTTATTGATCATAATGTAGAATTATAAAAAAATTAAATGGGGGGTTGGAACTTTTAAATTCCTCTTAATATTCTTTCTTTATTTGCTCATTTTTGTCAAATTAAATTTTTTTTAGGCATGTTGGGTGTCAAATCACTCAAGAAGCTTAATGTTTTAATATTTTTAGGGATTTGTTGAACATTAGGTAAAATTCAGCTAATTTAAAGGGGGGGTTGAAATTTTTAAATTCCTCTTAATATTCTTTCTTTATTTGCTCATTTTTGTCAAATTAAATATTTTGCTGGGATGTTGGTTGTCAAAACACTCATGAAGCTTAATGTTTTAATATTTTTAGGGATTTGTTGAACATTAGGTAGAATTCAGCTATTTTAAAGGGGGGGTTGAAATTTTTAAATTCCTCTTAATATTCTTTCTTTATTTGCTCATTTTTGTCAAATTAAATATTTTGCTGGCATGTTGGTTGTCAAAACACTCAAGAAGCTTAATGTTTTAATATTTTTAGGGTTTTGTTGATCATAATGTAGAATTATAAAAAAATTAAATGGGGGGTTGGAACTTTTAAATTCCTCTTAATATTCTTTCTTTATTTGTTCATTTTTGTCAAATTAAATATTTTCCTGGCATGTTAGTTGTTAAAACACTTAAGAAGCTTATTGTTTTGATATTTTTAGGGTTTTGTTGATCATAATGTAGAATTATAAAAAAATTAAATGGGGGGTTGAACTTTTAAATTCCTCTTAATATTCTTTCTTTATTTGCTCATTTTTGTCAAATTAAATATTTTCCTGGCATGTTAGTTGTTAAAACACTTAAGAAGCTTATTGTTTTATTATTTTTAGGGTTTTGTTGAACATAATGTAGAATTATAAAAAAATTAAATGGGGGGTTGGAACTTTTAAATTCCTCTTAATATTCTTTCTTTATTTGTTCATTTTTGTCAAATTAAATATTTTGCTGGCATGTTAGTTGTTAAAACACTTAAGAAGCTTATTGTTTTATGATTTTTAGGGTTTTGTTGATCATAAAGTAGAATTATAAAAAAATTAAAGGGGGGGTTGAAACATTTAAATTCCTCTTAATATTCTTTCTTTATTTGCTCATTTTTGTCAAATTAAATATTTTGCTGGCATGTTGGTTGTCAAAACACTCATGAAGCTTAATGTTTTAATATTTTTAGGGTTTTGTTGATCATAATGTAGAATTATAAAAAAATTAAATGGGGGGTTGGAACTTTTAAATTCCTCTTAATATTCTTTCTTTATTTGCTCATTTTTGTCAAATTAAATATTTTCCAGTTATGTTAGTTGTCAAAACACTCAAGAAGCTTAATGTTTTAATATTTTTAGGGATTTGTTGAACATTAGGTAGAATTCAGCTAATTTAAAGGGGGGGTTGAAATTTTTAAATTCCTCTTAATATTCTTTCTTTATTTGTTCATTTTTGTCAAATTAAATATTTTGCTGGCATGTTAGTTGTTAAAACACTTAAGAAGCTCATTGTTTTATTATTTTTAGGGTTTTGTTGATTATAATGTAGAATTATAAAAAAATTAAAGGGGGGGTTGAAACTTTTAAATTCCTCTTAATATTCTTTCTTTATTTGCTCATTTTTGTCAAATTAAATATTTTCCAGTTATGTTAGTTGTCAAAACACTCAAGAAGCTTAATGTTTTAATATTTTTAGGGTTTTATTGATCATAATGTAGAATTATAAAAAAATTAAATGGGGGGTTGGAACTTTTAAATTCCTCTTAATATTCTCTCTTTATTTGCTCATTTTTGTCAAATTAAATATTTTGCTGGCATGTTGGTTGTCAAAACACTCAAGAAGCTTAATGTTTTAATATTTTTAGGGTTTTGTTGATCATAATGTAGAATTATAAAAAAATTAAATGGGGGGGTTGGAACTTTTAAATTCCTCTTAATATTCTTTCTTTATTTGTTCATTTTTGTCAAATTAAATATTTTCCTGGCATGTTGGGTGTCAAATCACTCAAAAGCTTAATGTTTTAATATTTTTAGGGTTTTATTGATCATAATGTAGAATTATAAAAAAATTAAATGGGGGGTTGGAACTTTTAAATTCCTCTTAATATTCTTTCTTTATTTGCTCATTTTTGTCAAATTAAATTTTTTTTAGGCATGTTGGGTGTCAAATCACTCAAGAAGCTTAATGTTTTAATATTTTTAGGGTTTTGTTGATCATAATGTAGAATTATAAAAAAATTAAAGGGGGGGTTGAAACTTTTAAATTCCTCTTAATATTCTTTCTTTATTTGCTCATTTTTGTCAAATTAAATATTTTGCTGGCATGTTGGTTGTCAAAACACTCAAGAAGCTTAATGTTTTAATATTTTTAGGGATTTGTTGAACATTATGTAGAATTCAGCTAATTTAAAGGGGAGGTTGAAATTTTTAAATTCCTCTTAATATTCTTTCTTTATTTGTTCATTTTTGTCAAATTAAATATTTTCCTGGCATGTTGGGTGTCAAATCACTCAAAAGCTTAATGTTTTAATATTTTTAGGGTTTTATTGATCATAATGTAGAATTATAAAAAAATTAAATAGGGGGTTGGAACTTTTAAATTCCTCTTAATATTCTTTCTTTATTTGCTCATTTTTGTCAAATTAAATATTTTCCTGGCATGTTAGTTGTTAGAACACTCAACAAGCTTAATTTTTTAATATTTTTAGGGATTTGTTGAACATTATGTAGAATTCAGCTAATTTAAAGGGGGGGTTGAAATTTTTAAATTCCTCTTAATATTCTTTCTTTATTTGTTCATTTTTGTCAAATTAAATATTTTCCTGGCATGTTGGGTGTCAAATCACTCAAAAGCTTAATGTTTTAATATTTTTAGGGTTTTATTGATCATTATGTAGAATTATAAAAAAATTAAATGGGGGGTTGGAACTTTTAAATTCCTCTTAATATTCTTTCTTTATTTGCTCATTTTTGTCAAATTAAATATTTTGCTGGCATGTTGGTTGTCAAAACACTCAAGAAGCTTAATGTTTTAATATTTTTAGGGATTTGTTGAACATTATGTAGAATTCAGCTAATTTAAAGGGGGGGTTGAAATTTTTAAATTCCTCTTAATATTCTTTCTTTATTTGTTCATTTTTGTCAAATTAAATATTTTGCTGGCATGTTGGTTGTCAAAACACTCAAGAAGCTTAATGTTTTAATATTTTTAGGGATTTGTTGAACATTATGTAGAATTCAGCTAATTTAAAGGGGGGGTTGAAATTTTTAAATTCCTCTTAATATTCTTTCTTTATTTGTTCATTTTTGTTAAATTAAATATTTTCCTGGCATGTTGGGTGTCAAATCACTCAAAAGCTTAATGTTTTAATATTTTTAGGGTTTTAATGATCATAATGTAGAATTATAAAAAAATTAAATGGGGGGTTGAACTTTTAAATTCCTCTTAATGATCTTTCTT
Source organism: Tuberolachnus salignus (assembly GCA_956483605.1). Lineage (NCBI taxonomy): Eukaryota > Metazoa > Arthropoda > Insecta > Hemiptera > Aphididae > Tuberolachnus > Tuberolachnus salignus. The sequence continues at coordinate 333,366 of CATQFH010000047.1, read as the reverse complement.
TATTTGCTCATTTTTGTCAAATTAAATATTTTGCTGGCATGTTGGTTGTCAAAACACTCAAGAAGCTTAATGTTTTAATATTTTTAGGGTTTTGTTGATCATAATAGAGAATTATAAAAAAATTAAATGGGGGGTTGGAACTTTTTAATTCCTCTTAATATTCTTTCTTTATTTGTTCATTTTTGTCAAATTAAATATTTTCCTGGCATGTTGGGAGTCAAATCACTCAAAAGCTTAATGTTTTAATATTTTTAGGGTTTTATTGATCATAATGTAGAATTATAAAAAAATTAAATGGGGGGTTGAACTTTTAAATTCCTCTTAATGATCTTTCTTTATTTGCTCATTTTTGTCAAATTAAATATTTTGCTGGCATGTTGGTTGTCAAAACACTCAAGAAGCTTAATGTTTTAATATTTTTAGGGATTTGTTGAACATTATGTAGAATTCAGCTAATTTAAAGGGGGGGTTGAAATTTTTAAATTCCTCTTAATATTCTTTCTTTATTTGTTCATTAATGTTAAATTAAATATTTTCCTGGCATGTTGGGTGTCAAATCACTCAAAAGCTTAATGTTTTAATATTTTTAGGGTTTTATTGATCATAATGTAGAATTATAAAAAAATTAAATGGGGGGTTGGAACTTTTAAATTCCTCTTAATATTCTTTCTTTATTTGCTCATTTTTGTCAAATTAAATATTTTGCTGGCATGTTGGTTGTCAAAACACTCAAGAAGCTTAATGTTTTAATATTTTTAGTGATTTGTTGAACATTATGTAGAATTCAGCTAATTTAAAGGGGGGGTTGAAATTTTTAAATTCCTCTTAATATTCTTTCTTTATTTGTTCATTTTTGTCAAATTAAATATTTTCCTGGCATGTTAGTTGTTAAAACACTTAAGAAGCTTATTGTTTTGATATTTTTAGGGTTTTGTTGATCATAATGTAGAATTATAAAAAAATTAAATGGGGGGTTGAACTTTTAAATTCCTCTTAATGATATTTCTTTATTTGCTCATTTTTGTCAAATTAAATATTTTGCTGGCATGTTGGTTGTCAAAACACTCAAGAAGCTTAATGTTTTAATATTTTTAGGGTTTTGTTGATCATAATGTAGAATTATAAAAAAATTAAATGGGGGGTTGGAACTTTTAAATTCCTCTTAATATTCTTTCTTTATTTGCTCATTTTTGTCAAATTAAATTTTTTTTAGGCATGTTGGGTGTCAAATCACTCAACAAGCTTAATGTTTTAATATTTTTAGGGTTTTGTTGATCATAATGTAGAATTATAAAAAAATTAAATGGGGGGTTGGAACTTTTAAATTCCTCTTAATATTCTTTCTTTATTTGCTCATTTTTGTCAAATTAAATATTTTCCTGGCATGTTAGTTGTTAAAACACTTAAGAAGCTTATTGTTTTGATATTTTTAGGGTTTTGTTGATCATAATGTAGAATTATAAAAAAATTAAATGGAGGGTTGAACTTTTAAATTCCTCTTAATGATCTTTCTTTATTTGCTCATTTTTGTCAAATTAAATATTTTGCTGGCATGTTGGTTGTCAAAACACTCAAGAAGCTTAATGTTTTAATATTTTTAGGGTTTTGTTGATCATAATGTAGAATTATAAAAAAATTAAATGGGGGGTTGGAACTTTTAAATTCCTCTTAATATTCTTTCTTTATTTGCTCATTTTTGTCAAATTAAATTTTTTTTAGGCATGTTGGGTGTCAAATCACTCAACAAGCTTAATGTTTTAATATTTTTAGGGATTTGTTGAACATTAGGTAAAATTCAGCTAATTTAAAGGGGGGGGTGAAATTTTTAAATTCCTCTTAATATTCTTTCTTTATTTGTTCATTTTTGTCAAATTAAATATTTTGCTGGCATGTTAGTTGTTAAAACACTTAAGAAGCTTATTGTTTTATTATTTTTAGGGTTTTGTTGATCATAATGTAGAATTATAAAAAAATTAAAGGGGGGGTTGAAACTTTTAAATTCCTCTTAATATTCTTTCTTTATTTGCTCATTTTTGTCAAATTAAATATTTTGCTGGCATGTTGGTTGTCAAAACACTCATGAAGCTTAATGTTTTAATATTTTTAGGGTTTTGTTGATCATAATGTAGAATTATAAAAAAATTAAATGGGGGGTTGGAACTTTTAAATTCCTCTTAATATTCTTTCTTTATTTGCTCATTTTTGTCAAATTAAATATTTTCCAGTTATGTTAGTTGTCAAAACACTCAAGAAGCTTAATGTTTTAATATTTTTAGGGTTTTATTGATCATAATGTAGAATTATAAAAAAATTAAATGGGGGGTTGGAACTTTTAAATTCCTCTTAATATTCTTTCTTTATTTGCTCATTTTTGTCAAATTAAATATTTTGCTGGCATGTTGGTTGTCAAAACACTCAAGAAGCTTAATGTTTTAATATTTTTAGGGTTTTGTTGATCATAATGTAGAATTATAAAAAAATTAAATGGGGGGGTTGGAACTTTTAAATTCCTCTTAATATTCTTTCTTTATTTGTTCATTTTTGTCAAATTAAATATTTTCCTGGCATGTTGGGTGTCAAATCACTCAAAAGCTTAATGTTTTAATATTTTTAGGGTTTTATTGATCATAATGTAGAATTATAAAAAAATTAAATGGGGGGTTGGAACTTTTAAATTCCTCTTAATATTCTTTCTTTATTTGCTCATTTTTGTCAAATTAAATTTTTTTTAGGCATGTTGGGTGTCAAATCACTCAAGAAGCTTAATGTTTTAATATTTTTAGGGTTTTGTTGATCATAATGTAGAATTATAAAAAAATTAAAGGGGGGGTTGAAACTTTTAAATTCCTCTTAATATTCTTTCTTTATTTGCTCATTTTTGTCAAATTAAATATTTTGCTGGCATGTTGGTTGTCAAAACACTCAAGAAGCTTAATGTTTTAATATTTTTAGGGATTTGTTGAACATTATGTAGAATTCAGCTAATTTAAAGGGGAGGTTGAAATTTTTAAATTCCTCTTAATATTCTTTCTTTATTTGTTCATTTTTGTCAAATTAAATATTTTCCTGGCATGTTGGGTGTCAAATCACTCAAAAGCTTAATGTTTTAATATTTTTAGGGTTTTATTGATCATAATGTAGAATTATAAAAAAATTAAATAGGGGGTTGGAACTTTTAAATTCCTCTTAATATTCTTTCTTTATTTGCTCATTTTTGTCAAATTAAATATTTTCCTGGCATGTTAGTTGTTAGAACACTCAACAAGCTTAATTTTTTAATATTTTTAGGGTTTTGTTGATCATAATGTAGAATTATAAAAAAATTAAATGGGGGGTTGGAACTTTTTAATTCCTCTTAATATTCTTTCTTTATTTGTTCATTTTTGTCAAATTAAATATTTTCCTGGCATGTTAGTTGTTAAAACACTTAAGAAGCTTATTGTTTTGATATTTTTAGGGTTTTGTTGATCATAATGTAGAATTATAAAAAAATTAAATGGGGGGTTGAACTTTTAAATTCCTCTTAATGATCTTTCTTTATTTGCTCATTTTTGTCAAATTAAATATTTTGCTGGCATGTTGGTTGTCAAAACACTCAAGAAGCTTAATGTTTTAATATTTTTAGGGATTTGTTGAACATTATGTAGAATTCAGCTAATTTAAAGGGGGGGTTGAAATTTTTAAATTCCTCTTAATATTCTTTCTTTATTTGTTCATTTTTGTCAAATTAAATATTTTCCTGGCATGTTGGGTGTCAAATCACTCAAAAGCTTAATGTTTTAATATTTTTAGGGTTTTATTGATCATAATGTAGAATTATAAAAAAATTAAATGGGGGGTTGGAACTTTTAAATTCCTCTTAATATTCTTTCTTTATTTGCTCATTTTTGTCAAATTTAATATTTTGCTGGCATGTTGGTTGTCAAAACACTCAAGAAGCTTAATGTTTTAATATTTTTAGGGATTTGTTGAACATTATGTAGAATTCAGCTAATTTAAAGGGGGGGTTGAAATTTTTAAATTCCTCTTAATATTCTTTCTTTATTTGTTCATTTTTGTCAAATTAAATATTTTCCTGGCATGTTGGGTGTCAAATCACTCAAAAGCTTAATGTTTTAATATTTTTAGGGTTTTATTGATCATTATGTAGAATTATAAAAAAATTAAATGGGGGGTTGGAACTTTTAAATTCCTCTTAATATTCTTTCTTTATTTGCTCATTTTTGTCAAATTAAATATTTTGCTGGCATGTTGGTTGTCAAAACACTCAAGAAGCTTAATGTTTTAATATTTTTAGGGATTTGTTGAACATTATGTAGAATTCAGCTAATTTAAAGGGGGGGTTGAAATTTTTAAATTCCTCTTAATATTCTTTCTTTATTTGTTCATTTTTGTCAAATTAAATATTTTGCTGGCATGTTGGTTGTCAAAACACTCAAGAAGCTTAATGTTTTAATATTTTTAGGGATTTGTTGAACATTATGTAGAATTCAGCTAATTTAAAGGGGGGGTTGAAATTTTTAAATTCCTCTTAATATTCTTTCTTTATTTGTTCATTTTTGTTAAATTAAATATTTTCCTGGCATGTTGGGTGTCAAATCACTCAAAAGCTTAATGTTTTAATATTTTTAGGGTTTTATTGATCATAATGTAGAATTATAAAAAAATTAAATGGGGGGTTGAACTTTTAAATTCCTCTTAATGATCTTTCTTTATTTGCTCATTTTTGTCAAATTAAATATTTTGCTGGCATGTTGGTTGTCAAAACACTCAAGAAGCTTAATGTTTTAATATTTTTAGGGTTTTGTTGATCATAATAGAGAATTATAAAAAAATTAAATGGGGGGTTGGAACTTTTTAATTCCTCTTAATATTCTTTCTTTATTTGTTCATTTTTGTCAAATTAAATATTTTCCTGGCATGTTGGGAGTCAAATCACTCAAAAGCTTAATGTTTTAATATTTTTAGGGTTTTATTGATCATAATGTAGAATTATAAAAAAATTAAATGGGGGGTTGAACTTTTAAATTCCTCTTAATGATCTTTCTTTATTTGCTCATTTTTGTCAAATTAAATATTTTGCTGGCATGTTGGTTGTCAAAACACTCAAGAAGCTTAATGTTTTAATATTTTTAGGGATTTGTTGAACATTATGTAGAATTCAGCTAATTTAAAGGGGGGGTTGAAATTTTTAAATTCCTCTTAATATTCTTTCTTTATTTGTTCATTAATGTTAAATTAAATATTTTCCTGGCATGTTGGGTGTCAAATCACTCAAAAGCTTAATGTTTTAATATTTTTAGGGTTTTATTGATCATAATGTAGAATTATAAAAAAATTAAATGGGGGGTTGGAACTTTTAAATTCCTCTTAATATTCTTTCTTTATTTGCTCATTTTTGTCAAATTAAATATTTTGCTGGCATGTTGGTTGTCAAAACACTCAAGAAGCTTAATGTTTTAATATTTTTAGTGATTTGTTGAACATTATGTAGAATTCAGCTAATTTAAAGGGGGGGTTGAAATTTTTAAATTCCTCTTAATATTCTTTCTTTATTTGTTCATTTTTGTCAAATTAAATATTTTCCTGGCATGTTAGTTGTTAAAACACTTAAGAAGCTTATTGTTTTGATATTTTTAGGGTTTTGTTGATCATAATGTAGAATTATAAAAAAATTAAATGGGGGGTTGAACTTTTAAATTCCTCTTAATGATATTTCTTTATTTGCTCATTTTTGTCAAATTAAATATTTTGCTGGCATGTTGGTTGTCAAAACACTCAAGAAGCTTAATGTTTTAATATTTTTAGGGTTTTGTTGATCATAATGTAGAATTATAAAAAAATTAAATGGGGGGTTGGAACTTTTAAATTCCTCTTAATATTCTTTCTTTATTTGCTCATTTTTGTCAAATTAAATTTTTTTTAGGCATGTTGGGTGTCAAATCACTCAACAAGCTTAATGTTTTAATATTTTTAGGGTTTTGTTGATCATAATGTAGAATTATAAAAAAATTAAATGGGGGGTTGGAACTTTTAAATTCCTCTTAATATTCTTTCTTTATTTGCTCATTTTTGTCAAATTAAATATTTTCCTGGCATGTTAGTTGTTAAAACACTTAAGAAGCTTATTGTTTTGATATTTTTAGGGTTTTGTTGATCGTAATGTAGAATTATAAAAAAATTAAATGGGGGGTTGAACTTTTAAATTCCTCTTAATGATCTTTCTTTATTTGCTCATTTTTGTCAAATTAAATATTTTGCTGGCATGTTGGTTGTCAAAACACTCAAGAAGCTTAATGTTTTAATATTTTTAGGGTTTTGTTGATCATAATGTAGAATTATAAAAAAATTAAATGGGGGGTTGGAACTTTTAAATTCCTCTTAATATTCTTTCTTTATTTGCTCATTTTTGTCAAATTAAATTTTTTTTAGGCATGTTGGGTGTCAAATCACTCAACAAGCTTAATGTTTTAATATTTTTAGGGATTTGTTGAACATTAGGTAAAATTCAGCTAATTTAAAGGGGGGGGTGAAATTTTTAAATTCCTCTTAATATTCTTTCTTTATTTGTTCATTTTTGTCAAATTAAATATTTTGCTGGCATGTTAGTTGTTAAAACACTTAAGAAGCTTATTGTTTTATTATTTTTAGGGTTTTGTTGATCATAATGTAGAATTATAAAAAAATTAAAGGGGGGGTTGAAACTTTTAAATTCCTCTTAATATTCTTTCTTTATTTGCTCATTTTTGTCAAATTAAATATTTTGCTGGCATGTTGGTTGTCAAAACACTCAAGAAGCTTAATGTTTTAATATTTTTAGGGATTTGTTGAACATTATGTAGAATTCAGCTAATTTAAAGGGGGGGTTGAAATTTTTAAATTCCTCTTAATATTCTTTCTTTATTTGTTCATTTTTGTCAAATTAAATATTTTCCTGGCATGTTGGGTGTCAAATCACTCAAAAGCTTAATGTTTTAATATTTTTAGGGTTTTATTGATCATAATGTAGAATTATAAAAAAATTAAATGGGGGGTTGGAACTTTTAAATTCCTCTTAATATTCTTTCTTTATTTGCTCATTTTTGTCAAATTAATATTTTGCTGGCATGTTGGTTGTCAAAACACTCAAGAAGCTTAATGTTTTAATATTTTTAGGGATTTGTTGAACATTATGTAGAATTCAGCTAATTTAAAGGGGGGGTTGAAATTTTTAAATTCCTCTTAATATTCCTTCTTTATTTGTTCATTTTTGTCAAATTAAATATTTTCCTGGCATGTTGGGAGTCAAATCACTCAAAAGCTTAATGTTTTAATATTTTTAGGGTTTTATTGATCATAATGTAGAATTATAAAAAAATTAAATGGGGGGTTGGAACTTTTAAATTCCTCTTAATATTCTTTCTTTATTTGCTCATTTTTGTCAAATTAAATTTTTTTTAGGCATGTTGGGTGTCAAATCACTCAACAAGCTTAATGTTTTAATATTTTTAGGGTTTTGTTGATCATAATGTAGAATTATAAAAAAATTAAAGGGGGGGTTGAAACTTTTAAATTCCTCTTAATATTCTTTCTTTATTTGCTCATTTTTGTCAAATTAAATATTTTGCTGGCATGTTGGTTGTCAAAACACTCAAGAAGCTTAATGTTTTAATATTTTTAGGGATTTGTTGAACATTATGTAGAATTCAGCTAATTTAAAGGAGAGGTTGAAATTTTTAAATTCCTCTTAATATTCTTTCTTTATTTGTTCATTTTTGTCAAATTAAATATTTTCCTGGCATGTTGGGTGTCAAATCACTCAAAAGCTTAATGTTTTAATATTTTTAGGGTTTTATTGATCATAATGTAGAATTATAAAAAAATTAAATAGGGGGTTGGAACTTTTAAATTCCTCTTAATATTCTTTCTTTATTTGCTCATTTTTGTCAAATTAAATTTTTTTTAGGCATGTTGGGTGTCAAATCACTCAACAAGCTTAATGTTTTAATATTTTTAGGGATTTGTTGAACATTAGGTAGAATTCAGCTAATTTAAAGGGGGGGTTGAAATTTTTAAATTCCTCTTAATATTCTTTCTTTATTTGTTCATTTTTGTCAAATTAAATATTTTGCTGGCATGTTAGTTGTTAAAACACTTAAGAAGCTTATTGTTTTATTATTTTTAGGGTTTTGTTGATCATAATGTAGAATTATAAAAAAATTAAAGGGGGGGTTGAAACTTTTAAATTCCTCTTAATATTCTTTCTTTATTTGCTCATTTTTGTCAAATTAAATATTTTGCTGGCATGTTGGTTGTCAAAACACTCAAGAAGCTTAATGTTTTAATATTTTTAGGGATTTGTTGAACATTATGTAGAATTCAGCTAATTTAAAGGGGGGGTTGAAATTTTTAAATTCCTCTTAATATTCTTTCTTTATTTGTTCATTTTTGTCAAATTAAATATTTTCCTGGCATGTTGGGTGTCAAATCACTCAAAAGCTTAATGTTTTAATATTTTTAGGGTTTTATTGATCATAATGTAGAATTATAAAAAAATTAAATGGGGGGTTGGAACTTTTAAATTCCTCTTAATATTCTTTCTTTATTTGCTCATTTTTGTCAAATTAACTATTTTGCTGGCATGTTGGTTGTCAAAACACTCAAGAAGCTTAATGTTTTAATATTTTTAGGGATTTGTTGAACATTATGTAGAATTCAGCTAATTTAAAGGGGGGGTTGAAATTTTTAAATTCCTCTTAATTCTCTTTCTTTATTTGTTCATTTTTGTCAAATTAAATATTTTCCTGGCATGTTGGGTGTCAAATTACTCAAAAGCTTAATGTTTTAATATTTTTAGGGTTTTATTGATCATAATGTAGAATTATAAAAAAATTAAATGGGGGGTTGGAACTTTTAAATTCCTCTTAATATTCTTTCTTTATTTGCTCATTTTTGTCAAATTAAATATTTTGCTGGCATGTTGGTTGTCAAAACACTCAAGAAGCTTAATGTTTTAATATTTTTAGGGATTTGTTGAACATTATGTAGAATTCAGCTAATTTAAAGGGGGGGTTGAAATTTTTAAATTCCTCTTAATATTCTTTCTTTATTTGTTCATTTTTGTCAAATTAAATATTTTGCTGGCATGTTGGTTGTCAAAACACTCAAGAAGCTTAATGTTTTAATATTTTTAGGGATTTGTTGAACATTATGTAGAATTCAGCTAATTTAAAGGGGGGGTTGAAATTTTTAAATTCCTCTTAATATTCTTTCTTTATTTGTTCATTTTTGTTAAATTAAATATTTTCCTGGCATGTTGGGTGTCAAATCACTCAAAAGCTTAATGTTTTAATATTTTTAGGGTTTTATTGATCATAATGTAGAATTATAAAAAAATTAAATGGGAGGTTGAACTTTTAAATTCCTCTTAATGATCTTTCTTTATTTGCTCATTTTTGTCAAATTAAATATTTTGCTGGCATGTTGGTTGTCAAAACACTCAAGAAGCTTAATGTTTTAATATTTTTAGGGATTTGTTGAACATTATGTAGAATTCAGCTAATTTAAAGGGGGGGTTGAAATTTTTAAATTCCTCTTAATATTCTTTCTTTATTTGTTCATTTTTGTCAAATTAAATATTTTGCTGGCATGTTGGTTGTCAAAACACTCAAGAAGCTTAATGTTTTAATATTTTTAGGGATTTGTTGAACATTATGTAGAATTCAGCTAATTTAAAGGGGGGGTTGAAATTTTTAAATTCCTCTTAATATTCTTTCTTTATTTGTTCATTTTTGTTAAATTAAATATTTTCCTGGCATGTTGGGTGTCAAATCACTCAAAAGCTTAATGTTTTAATATTTTTAGGGTTTTATTGATCATAATGTAGAATTATAAAAAAATTAAATGGGGGGTTGAACTTTTAAATTCCTCTTAATGATCTTTCTTTATTTGCTCATTTTTGTCAAATTAAATATTTTGCTGGCATGTTGGTTGTCAAAACACTCAAGAAGCTTAATGTTTTAATATTTTTAGGGTTTTGTTGATCATAATAGAGAATTATAAAAAAATTAAATGGGGGGTTGGAACTTTTTAATTCCTCTTAATATTCTTTCTTTATTTGTTCATTTTTGTCAAATTAAATATTTTCCTGGCATGTTGGGAGTCAAATCACTCAAAAGCTTAATGTTTTAATATTTTTAGGGTTTTATTGATCATAATGTAGAATTATAAAAAAATTAAATGGGGGGTTGAACTTTTAAATTCCTCTTAATGATCTTTCTTTATTTGCTCATTTTTGTCAAATTAAATATTTTGCTGGCATGTTGGTTGTCAAAACACTCAAGAAGCTTAATGTTTTAATATTTTTAGGGATTTGTTGAACATTATGTAGAATTCAGCTAATTTAAAGGGGGGGTTGAAATTTTTAAATTCCTCTTAATATTCTTTCTTTATTTGTTCATTAATGTTAAATTAAATATTTTCCTGGCATGTTGGGTGTCAAATCACTCAAAAGCTTAATGTTTTAATATTTTTAGGGTTTTATTGATCATAATGTAGAATTATAAAAAAATTAAATGGGGGGTTGGAACTTTTAAATTCCTCTTAATATTCTTTCTTTATTTGCTCATTTTTGTCAAATTAAATATTTTGCTGGCATGTTGGTTGTCAAAACACTCAAGAAGCTTAATGTTTTAATATTTTTAGTGATTTGTTGAACATTATGTAGAATTCAGCTAATTTAAAGGGGGGGTTGAAATTTTTAAATTCCTCTTAATATTCTTTCTTTATTTGTTCATTTTTGTCAAATTAAATATTTTCCTGGCATGTTAGTTGTTAAAACACTTAAGAAGCTTATTGTTTTGATATTTTTAGGGTTTTGTTGATCATAATGTAGAATTATAAAAAAATTAAATGGGGGGTTGAACTTTTAAATTCCTCTTAATGATATTTCTTTATTTGCTCATTTTTGTCAAATTAAATATTTTGCTGGCATGTTGGTTGTCAAAACACTCAAGAAGCTTAATGTTTTAATATTTTTAGGGTTTTGTTGATCATAATGTAGAATTATAAAAAAATTAAATGGGGGGTTGGAACTTTTAAATTCCTCTTAATATTCTTTCTTTATTTGCTCATTTTTGTCAAATTAAATTTTTTTTAGGCATGTTGGGTGTCAAATCACTCAACAAGCTTAATGTTTTAATATTTTTAGGGTTTTGTTGATCATAATGTAGAATTATAAAAAAATTAAATGGGGGGTTGGAACTTTTAAATTCCTCTTAATATTCTTTCTTTATTTGCTCATTTTTGTCAAATTAAATATTTTCCTGGCATGTTAGTTGTTAAAACACTTAAGAAGCTTATTGTTTTGATATTTTTAGGGTTTTGTTGATCGTAATGTAGAATTATAAAAAAATTAAATGGGGGGTTGAACTTTTAAATTCCTCTTAATGATCTTTCTTTATTTGCTCATTTTTGTCAAATTAAATATTTTGCTGGCATGTTGGTTGTCAAAACACTCAAGAAGCTTAATGTTTTAATATTTTTAGGGTTTTGTTGATCATAATGTAGAATTATAAAAAAATTAAATGGGGGGTTGGAACTTTTAAATTCCTCTTAATATTCTTTCTTTATTTGCTCATTTTTGTCAAATTAAATTTTTTTTAGGCATGTTGGGTGTCAAATCACTCAACAAGCTTAATGTTTTAATATTTTTAGGGATTTGTTGAACATTAGGTAAAATTCAGCTAATTTAAAGGGGGGGGTGAAATTTTTAAATTCCTCTTAATATTCTTTCTTTATTTGTTCATTTTTGTCAAATTAAATATTTTGCTGTCATGTTAGTTGTTAAAACACTTAAGAAGCTTATTGTTTTATTATTTTTAGGGTTTTGTTGATCATAATGTAGAATTATAAAAAAATTAAATGGGGGGTTGGAACTTTTAAATTCCTCTTAATATTCTTTCTTTATTTGCTCATTTTTGTCAAATTAATATTTTGCTGGCATGTTGGTTGTCAAAACACTCAAGAAGCTTAATGTTTTAATATTTTTAGGGATTTGTTGAACATTATGTAGAATTCAGCTAATTTAAAGGGGGGGTTGAAATTTTTAAATTCCTCTTAATATTCCTTCTTTATTTGTTCATTTTTGTCAAATTAAATATTTTCCTGGCATGTTGGGAGTCAAATCACTCAAAAGCTTAATGTTTTAATATTTTTAGGGTTTTATTGATCATAATGTAGAATTATAAAAAAATTAAATGGGGGGTTGGAACTTTTAAATTCCTCTTAATATTCTTTCTTTATTTGCTCATTTTTGTCAAATTAAATTTTTTTTAGGCATGTTGGGTGTCAAATCACTCAACAAGCTTAATGTTTTAATATTTTTAGGGTTTTGTTGATCATAATGTAGAATTATAAAAAAATTAAAGGGGGGGTTGAAACTTTTAAATTCCTCTTAATATTCTTTCTTTATTTGCTCATTTTTGTCAAATTAAATATTTTGCTGGCATGTTGGTTGTCAAAACACTCAAGAAGCTTAATGTTTTAATATTTTTAGGGATTTGTTGAACATTATGTAGAATTCAGCTAATTTAAAGGAGAGGTTGAAATTTTTAAATTCCTCTTAATATTCTTTCTTTATTTGTTCATTTTTGTCAAATTAAATATTTTCCTGGCATGTTGGGTGTCAAATCACTCAAAAGCTTAATGTTTTAATATTTTTAGGGTTTTATTGATCATAATGTAGAATTATAAAAAAATTAAATAGGGGGTTGGAACTTTTAAATTCCTCTTAATATTCTTTCTTTATTTGCTCATTTTTGTCAAATTAAATTTTTTTTAGGCATGTTGGGTGTCAAATCACTCAACAAGCTTAATGTTTTAATATTTTTAGGGATTTGTTGAACATTAGGTAGAATTCAGCTAATTTAAAGGGGGGGTTGAAATTTTTAAATTCCTCTTAATATTCTTTCTTTATTTGTTCATTTTTGTCAAATTAAATATTTTGCTGGCATGTTAGTTGTTAAAACACTTAAGAAGCTTATTGTTTTATTATTTTTAGGGTTTTGTTGATCATAATGTAGAATTATAAAAAAATTAAAGGGGGGGTTGAAACTTTTAAATTCCTCTTAATATTCTTTCTTTATTTGCTCATTTTTGTCAAATTAAATTTTTTTTAGGCATGTTGGTTGTCAAAACACTCAAGAAGCTTAATGTTTTAATATTTTTAGGGATTTGTTGAACATTATGTAGAATTCAGCTAATTTAAAGGGGGGGTTGAAATTTTTAAATTCCTCTTAATATTCTTTCTTTATTTGTTCATTTTTGTCAAATTAAATATTTTCCTGGCATGTTGGGTGTCAAATCACTCAAAAGCTTAATGTTTTAATATTTTTAGGGTTTTATTGATCATAATGTAGAATTATAAAAAAATTAAATGGGGGGTTGGAACTTTTAAATTCCTCTTAATATTCTTTCTTTATTTGCTCATTTTTGTCAAATTAACTATTTTGCTGGCATGTTGGTTGTCAAAACACTCAAGAAGCTTAATGTTTTAATATTTTTAGGGATTTGTTGAACATTATGTAGAATTCAGCTAATTTAAAGGGGGGGTTGAAATTTTTAAATTCCTCTTAATATTCTTTCTTTATTTGTTCATTTTTGTCAAATTAAATATTTTCCTGGCATGTTGGGTGTCAAATTACTCAAAAGCTTAATGTTTTAATATTTTTAGGGTTTTATTGATCATAATGTAGAATTATAAAAAAATTAAATGGGGGGTTGGAACTTTTAAATTCCTCTTAATATTCTTTCTTTATTTGCTCATTTTTGTCAAATTAAATATTTTGCTGGCATGTTGGTTGTCAAAACACTCAAGAAGCTTAATGTTTTAATATTTTTAGGGATTTGTTGAACATTATGTAGAATTCAGCTAATTTAAAGGGGGGGTTGAAATTTTTAAATTCCTCTTAATATTCTTTCTTTATTTGTTCATTTTTGTCAAATTAAATATTTTGCTGGCATGTTGGTTGTCAAAACACTCAAGAAGCTTAATGTTTTAATATTTTTAGGGATTTGTTGAACATTATGTAGAATTCAGCTAATTTAAAGGGGGGGTTGAAATTTTTAAATTCCTCTTAATATTCTTTCTTTATTTGTTCATTTTTGTTAAATTAAATATTTTCCTGGCATGTTGGGTGTCAAATCACTCAAAAGCTTAATGTTTTAATATTTTTAGGGTTTTATTGATCATAATGTAGAATTATAAAAAAATTAAATGGGAGGTTGAACTTTTAAATTCCTCTTAATGATCTTTCTTTATTTGCTCATTTTTGTCAAATTAAATATTTTGCTGGCATGTTGGTTGTCAAAACACTCAAGAAGCTTAATGTTTTAATATTTTTAGGGTTTTGTTGATCATAATGTAGAATTATAAAAAAATTAAATGGGGGGTTGGAACTTTTAAATTCCTCTTAATATTCTTTCTTTATTTGTTCATTTTTGTTAAATTAAATATTTTCCTGGCATGTTGGGTGTCAAATCACTAAAAAGCTTAATGTTTTAATATTTTTAGGGTTTTATTGATCATAATGTAGAATTATAAAAAAATTAAATGGGGGGTTGGAACTTTTAAATTCCTCTTAATATTCTTTCTTTATTTGCTCATTTTTGTCAAATTAAATATTTTGCTGGCATGTTGGTTGTCAAAACACTCAAGAAGCTTAATGTTTTAATATTTTTAGTGATTTGTTGAACATTATGTAGAATTCAGCTAATTTAAAGGGGGGGTTGAAATTTTTAAATTCCTCTTAATATTCTTTCTTTATTTGTTCATTTTTGTCAAATTAAATATTTTCCTGGCATGTTGGGTGTCAAATCACTCAAAAGCTTAATGTTTTAATATTTTTAGGGTTTAATTGATCATAATGTAGAATTATAAAAAAATTAAATGGGGGGTTGGAACTTTTAAATTCCTCTTAATATTCTTTCTTTATTTGTTCATTTTTGTCAAATTAAATATTTTCCTGGCATGTTAGTTGTTAAAACACTTAAGAAGCTTATTGTTTTGATATTTTTAGGGTTTTGTTGATCATAATGTAGAATTATAAAAAAATTAAATGGGGGGTTGAACTTTTAAATTCCTCTTAATGATCTTTCTTTATTTGCTCATTTTTGTCAAATTAAATATTTTGCTGGCATGTTGGTTGTCAAAACACTCAAGAAGCTTAATGTTTTAATATTTTTAGGGTTTTGTTGATCATAATGTAGAATTATAAAAAAATTAAATTGGGGGTTGGAACTTTTAAATTCCTCTTAATATTCTTTCTTTATTTGTTTATTTTTGTTAAATTAAATATTTTCCTGGCATGTTGGGTGTCAAATCACTCAAAAGCTTAATGTTTTAATATTTTTAGGGTTTTATTGATCATAATGTAGAATTATAAAAAAATTAAATGGGGGGTTGGAACTTTTAAATTCCTCTTAATATTCTTTCTTTATTTGCTCATTTTTGTCAAATTAAATTTTTTTTAGGCATGTTGGGTGTCAAATCACTCAACAAGCTTAATGTTTTAATATTTTTAGGGATTTGTTGAACATTAGGTAAAATTCAGCTAATTTAAAGGGGGGGGTGAAATTTTTAAATTCCTCTTAATATTCTTTCTTTATTTGTTCATTTTTGTCAAATTAAATATTTTGCTGGCATGTTAGTTGTTAAAACACTTAAGAAGCTTATTGTTTTATTATTTTTAGGGTTTTGTTGATCATAATGTAGAATTATAAAAAAATTAAAGGGGGGGTTGAAACTTTTAAATTCCTCTTAATATTCTTTCTTTATTTGCTCATTTTTGTCAAATTAAATATTTTGCTGGCATGTTGGTTGTCAAAACACTCAAGAAGCTTAATGTTTTAATATTTTTAGGGATTTGTTGAACATTATGTAGAATTCAGCTAATTTAAAGGGGGGGTTTAAATTTTTAAATTCCTCTTAATATTCTTTCTTTATTTGTTCATTTTTGTCAAATTAAATATTTTCCTGGCATGTTGGGTGTCAAATCACTCAAAAGCTTAATGTTTTAATATTTTTAGGGTTTTATTGATCATAATGTAGAATTATAAAAAAATTAAATGGGGGGTTGGAACTTTTAAATTCCTCTTAATATTCTTTCTTTATTTGCTCATTTTTGTCAAATTAATATTTTGCTGGCATGTTGGTTGTCAAAACACTCAAGAAGCTTAATGTTTTAATATTTTTAGGGATTTGTTGAACATTATGTAGAATTCAGCTAATTTAAAGGGGGGGTTGAAATTTTTAAATTCCTCTTAATATTCCTTCTTTATTTGTTCATTTTTGTCAAATTAAATATTTTCCTGGCATGTTGGGAGTCAAATCACTCAAAAGCTTAATGTTTTAATATTTTTAGGGTTTTATTGATCATAATGTAGAATTATAAAAAAATTAAATGGGGGGTTGGAACTTTTAAATTCCTCTTAATATTCTTTCTTTATTTGCTCATTTTTGTCAAATTAAATTTTTTTTAGGCATGTTGGGTGTCAAATCACTCAACAAGCTTAATGTTTTAATATTTTTAGGGTTTTGTTGATCATAATGTAGAATTATAAAAAAATTAAAGGGGGGGTTGAAACTTTTAAATTCCTCTTAATATTCTTTCTTTATTTGCTCATTTTTGTCAAATTAAATATTTTGCTGGCATGTTGGTTGTCAAAACACTCAAGAAGCTTAATGTTTTAATATTTTTAGGGATTTGTTGAACATTATGTAGAATTCAGCTAATTTAAAGGAGAGGTTGAAATTTTTAAATTCCTCTTAATATTCTTTCTTTATTTGTTCATTTTTGTCAAATTAAATATTTTCCTGGCATGTTGGGTGTCAAATCACTCAAAAGCTTAATGTTTTAATATTTTTAGGGTTTTATTGATCATAATGTAGAATTATAAAAAAATTAAATAGGGGGTTGGAACTTTTAAATTCCTCTTAATATTCTTTCTTTATTTGCTCATTTTTGTCAAATTAAATTTTTTTTAGGCATGTTGGGTGTCAAATCACTCAACAAGCTTAATGTTTTAATATTTTTAGGGATTTGTTGAACATTAGGTAGAATTCAGCTAATTTAAAGGGGGGGTTGAAATTTTTAAATTCCTCTTAATATTCTTTCTTTATTTGTTCATTTTTGTCAAATTAAATATTTTGCTGGCATGTTAGTTGTTAAAACACTTAAGAAGCTTATTGTTTTATTATTTTTAGGGTTTTGTTGATCATAATGTAGAATTATAAAAAAATTAAAGGGGGGGTTGAAACTTTTAAATTCCTCTTAATATTCTTTCTTTATTTGCTCATTTTTGTCAAATTAAATATTTTGCTGGCATGTTGGTTGTCAAAACACTCAAGAAGCTTAATGTTTTAATATTTTTAGGGATTTGTTGAACATTATGTAGAATTCAGCTAATTTAAAGGGGGGGTTGAAATTTTTAAATTCCTCTTAATATTCTTTCTTTATTTGTTCATTTTTGTCAAATTAAATATTTTCCTGGCATGTTGGGTGTCAAATCACTCAAAAGCTTAATGTTTTAATATTTTTAGGGTTTTATTGATCATAATGTAGAATTATAAAAAAATTAAATGGGGGGTTGGAACTTTTAAATTCCTCTTAATATTCTTTCTTTATTTGCTCATTTTTGTCAAATTAAATATTTTGCTGGCATGTTGGTTGTCAAAACACTCAAGAAGCTTAATGTTTTAATATTTTTAGGGATTTGTTGAACATTATGTAGAATTCAGCTAATTTAAAGGGGGGGTTGAAATTTTTAAATTCCTCTTAATATTCTTTCTTTATTTGTTCATTTTTGTCAAATTAAATATTTTCCTGGCATGTTGGGTGTCAAATTACTCAAAAGCTTAATGTTTTAATATTTTTAGGGTTTTATTGATCATAATGTAGAATTATAAAAAAATTAAATGGGGGGTTGGAACTTTTAAATTCCTCTTAATATTCTTTCTTTATTTGCTCATTTTTGTCAAATTAAATATTTTGCTGGCATGTTGGTTGTCAAAACACTCAAGAAGCTTAATGTTTTAATATTTTTAGTGATTTGTTGAACATTATGTAGAATTCAGCTAATTTAAAGGGGGGGTTGAAATTTTTAAATTCCTCTTAATATTCTTTCTTTATTTGTTCATTTTTGTCAAATTAAATATTTTCCTGGCATGTTGGGTGTCAAATCACTCAAAAGCTTAATGTTTTAATATTTTTAGGGTTTAATTGATCATAATGTAGAATTATAAAAAAATTAAATGGGGGGTTGGAACTTTTAAATTCCTCTTAATATTCTTTCTTTATTTGTTCATTTTTGTCAAATTAAATATTTTCCTGGCATGTTAGTTGTTAAAACACTTAAGAAGCTTATTGTTTTGATATTTTTAGGGTTTTGTTGATCATAATGTAGAATTATAAAAAAATTAAATGGGGGGTTGAACTTTTAAATTCCTCTTAATGATCTTTCTTTATTTGCTCATTTTTGTCAAATTAAATATTTTGCTGGCATGTTGGTTGTCAAAACACTCAAGAAGCTTAATGTTTTAATATTTTTAGGGTTTTGTTGATCATAATGTAGAATTATAAAAAAATTAAATTGGGGGTTGGAACTTTTAAATTCCTCTTAATATTCTTTCTTTATTTGTTTATTTTTGTTAAATTAAATATTTTCCTGGCATGTTGGGTGTCAAATCACTCAAAAGCTTAATGTTTTAATATTTTTAGGGTTTTATTGATCATAATGTAGAATTATAAAAAAATTAAATGGGGGGTTGGAACTTTTAAATTCCTCTTAATATTCTTTCTTTATTTGCTCATTTTTGTCAAATTAAATTTTTTTTAGGCATGTTGGGTGTCAAATCACTCAACAAGCTTAATGTTTTAATATTTTTAGGGATTTGTTGAACATTAGGTAGAATTCAGCTAATTTAAAGGGGGGGTTGAAATTTTTAAATTCCTCTTAATATTCTTTCTTTATTTGTTCATTTTTGTCAAATTAAATATTTTGCTGGCATGTTAGTTGTTAAAACACTTAAGAAGCTTATTGTTTTATTATTTTTAGGGTTTTGTTGATCATAATGTAGAATTATAAAAAAAATAAAGGGGGTTTGAAACTTTTAAATTCCTCTTAATATTCTTTCTTTATTTGTTCATTTTTGTCAAATTAAATATTTTGCTGGCATGTTAGTTGTTAAAACACTTAAGAAGCTTATTGTTTTATTATTTTTAGGGTTTTGTTGATCATAATGTAGAATTATAAAAAAATTAAAGGGGGGGTTGAAACGTTTAAATTCCTCTTAATATTCTTTCTTTATTTGCTCATTTTTGTCAAATTAAATATTTTGCTGGCATGTTGGTTGTCAAAACACTCAAGAAGCTTAATGTTTTAATATTTTTAGGGATTTGTTGAACATTATGTAGAATTCAGCTAATTTAAAGGGGGGGTTGAAATTTTTAAATTCCTCTTAATATTCTTTCTTTATTTGTTCATTTTTGTCAAATTAAATATTTTCCTGGCATGTTGGGTGTCAAATCACTCAAAAGCTTAATGTTTTAATATTTTTAGGGTTTTATTGATCATAATGTAGAATTATAAAAAAATTAAATGGGGGGTTGGAACTTTTAAATTCCTCTTAATATTCTTTCTTTATTTGCTCATTTTTGTCAAATTAAATATTTTGCTGGCATGTTAGTTGTTAAAACACTTAAGAAGCTTATTGTTTTATTATTTTTAGGGTTTTGTTGATCATAATGTAGAATTATAAAAAAATTAAAGGGGGTTTGAAACTTTTAAATTCCTCTTAATATTCTTTCTTTATTTGCTCATTTTTGTCAAATTAAATTTTTTTTAGGCATGTTGGGTGTCAAATCACTCAACAAGCTTAATGTTTTAATATTTTTAGGGTTTTGTTGATCATAATGTAGAATTATAAAAAAATTAAAGGGGGGGTTGAAACTTTTAAATTCCTCTTAATATTCTTTCTTTATTTGCTCATTTTTGTCAAATTAAATATTTTGCTGGCATGTTGGTTGTCAAAACACTCAAGAAGCTTAATGTTTTAATATTTTTAGGGATTTGTTGAACATTATGTAGAATTCAGCTAATTTAAAGGGGGGGTTGAAATTTTTAAATTCCTCTTAATATTCTTTCTTTATTTGTTCATTTTTGTCAAATTAAATATTTTCCTGGCATGTTGGGTGTCAAATCACTCAAAAGCTTAATGTTTTAATATTTTTAGGGTTTTATTGATCATAATGTAGAATTATAAAAAAATTAAATGGGGGGTTGAACTTTTAAATTCCTCTTAATGATCTTTCTTTATTTGCTCATTTTTGTCAAATTAAATATTTTGCTGGCATGTTGGTTGTCAAAACACTCAAGAAGCTTAATGTTTTAATATTTTTAGGGTTTTGTTGATCATAATGTAGAATTATAAAAAAATTAAATTGGGGGTTGGAACTTTTAAATTCCTCTTAATATTCTTTCTTTATTTGTTTATTTTTGTTAAATTAAATATTTTCCTGGCATGTTGGGTGTCAAATCACTCAAAAGCTTAATGTTTTAATATTTTTAGGGTTTTATTGATCATAATGTAGAATTATAAAAAAATTAAATGGGGGGTTGGAACTTTTAAATTCCTCTTAATATTCTTTCTTTATTTGCTCATTTTTGTCAAATTAAATTTTTTTTAGGCATGTTGGGTGTCAAATCACTCAACAAGCTTAATGTTTTAATATTTTTAGGGATTTGTTGAACATTAGGTAGAATTCAGCTAATTTAAAGGGGGGGTTGAAATTTTTAAATTCCTCTTAATATTCTTTCTTTATTTGTTCATTTTTGTCAAATTAAATATTTTGCTGGCATGTTAGTTGTTAAAACACTTAAGAAGCTTATTGTTTTATTATTTTTAGGGTTTTGTTGATCATAATGTAGAATTATAAAAAAATTAAAGGGGGTTTGAAACTTTTAAATTCCTCTTAATATTCTTTCTTTATTTGTTCATTTTTGTCAAATTAAATATTTTGCTGGCATGTTAGTTGTTAAAACACTTAAGAAGCTTATTGTTTTATTATTTTTAGGGTTTTGTTGATCATAATGTAGAATTATAAAAAAATTAAAGGGGGGGTTTAAACGTTTAAATTCCTCTTAATATTCTTTCTTTATTTGCTCATTTTTGTCAAATTAAATATTTTGCTGGCATGTTGGTTGTCAAAACACTCAAGAAGCTTAATGTTTTAATATTTTTAGGGATTTGTTGAACATTATGTAGAATTCAGCTAATTTAAAGGGGGGGTTGAAATTTTTAAATTCCTCTTAATATTCTTTCTTTATTTGTTCATTTTTGTCAAATTAAATATTTTCCTGGCATGTTGGGTGTCAAATCACTCAAAAGCTTAATGTTTTAATATTTTTAGGGTTTTATTGATCATAATGTAGAATTATAAAAAAATTAAATGGGGGGTTGGAACTTTTAAATTCCTCTTAATATTCTTTCTTTATTTGCTCATTTTTGTCAAATTAAATATTTTGCTGGCATGTTGGTTGTCAAAACACTCAAGAAGCTTAATGTTTTAATATTTTTAGGGTTTTGTTGATCATAATGTAGAATTATAAAAAAATTAAAGGGGGGGTTGAAACTTTTAAATTCCTCTTAATATTCTTTCTTTATTTGCTCATTTTTGTCAAATTAAATATTTTGCTGGCATGTTGGTTGTCAAAACACTCAAGAAGCTTAATGTTTTAATATTTTTAGGGATTTGTTGAACATTATGTAGAATTATAAAAAAATTAAATTGGGGGTTGGAACTTTTAAATTCCTCTTAATATTCTTTCTTTATTTGTTTATTTTTGTTAAATTAAATATTTTCCTGGCATGTTGGGTGTCAAATCACTCAAAAGCTTAATGTTTTAATATTTTTAGGGTTTTATTGATCATAATGTAGAATTATAAAAAAATTAAATGGGGGGTTGGAACTTTTAAATTCCTCTTAATATTCTTTCTTTATTTGCTCATTTTTGTCAAATTAAATTTTTTTTAGGCATGTTGGGTGTCAAATCACTCAACAAGCTTAATGTTTTAATATTTTTAGGGATTTGTTGAACATTAGGTAGAATTCAGCTAATTTAAAGGGGGGGTTGAAATTTTTAAATTCCTCTTAATATTCTTTCTTTATTTGTTCATTTTTGTCAAATTAAATATTTTGCTGGCATGTTAGTTGTTAAAACACTTAAGAAGCTTATTGTTTTATTATTTTTAGGGTTTTGTTGATCATAATGTAGAATTATAAAAAAATTAAAGGGGGGGTTGAAACGTTTAAATTCCTCTTAATATTCTTTCTTTATTTGCTCATTTTTGTCAAATTAAATATTTTGCTGGCATGTTGGTTGTCAAAACACTCAAGAAGCTTAATGTTTTAATATTTTTAGGGATTTGTTGAACATTATGTAGAATTCAGCTAATTTAAAGGGGGGGTTGAAATTTTTAAATTCCTCTTAATATTCTTTCTTTATTTGTTCATTTTTGTCAAATTAAATATTTTCCTGGCATGTTGGGTGTCAAATCACTCAAAAGCTTAATGTTTTAATATTTTTAGGGTTTTATTGATCATAATGTAGAATTATAAAAAAATTAAATGGGGGGTTGGAACTTTTAAATTCCTCTTAATATTCTTTCTTTATTTGCTCATTTTTGTCAAATTAAATATTTTGCTGGCATGTTGGTTGTCAAAACACTCAAGAAGCTTAATGTTTTAATATTTTTAGGGTTTTGTTGATCATAATGTAGAATTATAAAAAAATTAAAGGGGGGGTTGAAACTTTTAAATTCCTCTTAATATTCTTTCTTTATTTGCTCATTTTTGTCAAATTAAATATTTTGCTGGCATGTTGGTTGTCAAAACACTCAAGAAGCTTAATGTTTTAATATTTTTAGGGATTTGTTGAACATTATGTAGAATTATAAAAAAATTAAATTGGGGGTTGGAACTTTTAAATTCCTCTTAATATTCTTTCTTTATTTGTTTATTTTTGTTAAATTAAATATTTTCCTGGCATGTTGGGTGTCAAATCACTCAAAAGCTTAATGTTTTAATATTTTTAGGGTTTTATTGATCATAATGTAGAATTATAAAAAAATTAAATGGGGGGTTGGAACTTTTAAATTCCTCTTAATATTCTTTCTTTATTTGCTCATTTTTGTCAAATTAAATTTTTTTTAGGCATGTTGGGTGTCAAATCACTCAACAAGCTTAATGTTTTAATATTTTTAGGGATTTGTTGAACATTAGGTAGAATTCAGCTAATTTAAAGGGGGGGTTGAAATTTTTAAATTCCTCTTAATATTCTTTCTTTATTTGTTCATTTTTGTCAAATTAAATATTTTGCTGGCATGTTAGTTGTTAAAACACTTAAGAAGCTTATTGTTTTATTATTTTTAGGGTTTTGTTGATCATAATGTAGAATTATAAAAAAATTAAAGGGGGGGTTGAAACGTTTAAATTCCTCTTAATATTCTTTCTTTATTTGCTCATTTTTGTCAAATTAAATATTTTGCTGGCATGTTGGTTGTCAAAACACTCAAGAAGCTTAATGTTTTAATATTTTTAGGGATTTGTTGAACATTATGTAGAATTCAGCTAATTTAAAGGGGGGGTTGAAATTTTTAAATTCCTCTTAATATTCTTTCTTTATTTGTTCATTTTTGTTAAATTAAATATTTTCCTGGCATGTTGGGTGTCAAATCACTCAAAAGCTTAATGTTTTAATATTTTTAGGGTTTTATTGATCATAATGTAGAATTATAAAAAAATTAAATGGGGGGTTGGAACTTTTAAATTCCTCTTAATATTCTTTCTTTATTTGCTCATTTTTGTCAAATTAAATATTTTGCTGGCATGTTGGTTGTCAAAACACTCAAGAAGCTTAATGTTTTAATATTTTTAGGGATTTGTTGAACATTATGTAGAATTCAGCTAATTTAAAGGGGGGGTTGAAATTTTTAAATTTCTCTTAATATTCTTTCTTTATTTGTTCATTTTTGTTAAATTAAATATTTTCCTGGCATGTTGGGTGTCAAATCACTCAAAAGCTTAATGTTTTAATATTTTTAGGGTTTTATTGATCATAATGTAGAATTATAAAAAAATTAAATGGGGGGTTGAACTTTTAAATTCCTCTTAATGATCTTTCTTTATTTGCTCATTTTTGTCATATTTAAATATTTTGCTGGCATGTTGGTTGTCAAAACACTCAAGAAGCTTAATGTTTTAATATTTTTAGGGTTTTGTTGATCATAATGTAGAATTATAAAAAAATTAAAGGGGGTTTGAAACTTTTAAATTCCTCTTAATATTCTTTCTTTATTTGCTCATTTTTGTCAAATTAAATATTTAGCTGGCATGTTGGTTGTCCAAACACTCAAGAAGCTTAATGTTTTAATATTTTTAGGGATTTGTTGAACATTATGTAGAATTCAGCTAATTTAAAGGGGAGGTTGAAATTTTTAAATTCCTCTTAATATTCTTTCTTTATTTGTTCATTTTTGTCAAATTAAATATTTTCCTGGCATGTTGGGTGTCAAATCACTCAAAAGCTTAATGTTTTAATATTTTTAGGGTTTTATTGATCATAATGTAGAATTATAAAAAAATTAAATAGGGGGTTGGAACTTTTAAATTCCTCTTAATATTCTTTTTTTATTTGCTCATTTTTGTCAAATTAAATTTTTTTTAGGCATGTTGGGTGTCAAATCACTCAACAAGCTTAATATTTTAATATTTTTATGGTTTTGTTGATCATAATGTAGAATTATAAAAAAATTAAATGGGGGGTTGGAACTTTTAAATTCCTCTTATTATTCTTTCTTTATTTGCTCATTTTTGTCAAATTAAATTTTTTTTAGGCATGTTGGGTGTCAAATCACTCAACAAGCTTAATGTTTTAATATTTTTAGGGATTTGTTGAACATTATGTAGAATTCAGCTAATTTAAAGGGGGGGTTGAAATTTTTAAATTCCTCTTAATATTCTTTCTTTATTTGTTCATTTTTGTCAAATTAAATATTTTCCTGGCATGTTGGGTGTCAAATCACTCAAAAGCTTAATGTTTTAATATTTTTAGGGTTTTATTGATCATAATGTAGAATTATAAAAAAATTAAATGGGGGGTTGGAACTTTTAAATTCCTCTTAATATTCTTTCTTTATTTGCTCATTTTTGTCAAATTAAATATTTTGCTGGCATGTTAGTTGTTAAAACACTTAAGAAGCTTATTGTTTTATTATTTTTAGGGTTTTGTTGATCATAATGTAGAATTATAAAAAAATTAAAGGGGGTTTGAAACTTTTAAATTCCTCTTAATATTCTTTCTTTATTTGCTCATTTTTGTCAAATTAAATTTTTTTTAGGCATGTTGGGTGTCAAATCACTCAACAAGCTTAATGTTTTAATATTTTTAGGGTTTTGTTGATCATAATGTAGAATTATAAAAAAATTAAAGGGGGGGTTGAAACTTTTAAATTCCTCTTAATATTCTTTCTTTATTTGCTCATTTTTGTCAAATTAAATATTTTGCTGGCATGTTGGTTGTCAAAACACTCAAGAAGCTTAATGTTTTAATATTTTTAGGGATTTGTTGAACATTATGTAGAATTCAGCTAATTTAAAGGGGGGGTTGAAATTTTTAAATTCCTCTTAATATTCTTTCTTTATTTGTTCATTTTTGTCAAATTAAATATTTTCCTGGCATGTTGGGTGTCAAATCACTCAAAAGCTTAATGTTTTAATATTTTTAGGGTTTTATTGATCATAATGTAGAATTATAAAAAAATTAAATGGGGGGTTGAACTTTTAAATTCCTCTTAATGATCTTTCTTTATTTGCTCATTTTTGTCAAATTAAATATTTTGCTGGCATGTTGGTTGTCAAAACACTCAAGAAGCTTAATGTTTTAATATTTTTAGGGTTTTGTTGATCATAATGTAGAATTATAAAAAAATTAAATTGGGGGTTGGAACTTTTAAATTCCTCTTAATATTCTTTCTTTATTTGTTTATTTTTGTTAAATTAAATATTTTCCTGGCATGTTGGGTGTCAAATCACTCAAAAGCTTAATGTTTTAATATTTTTAGGGTTTTATTGATCATAATGTAGAATTATAAAAAAATTAAATGGGGGGTTGGAACTTTTAAATTCCTCTTAATATTCTTTCTTTATTTGCTCATTTTTGTCAAATTAAATATTTTGCTGGCATGTTGGTTGTCAAAACACTCAAGAAGCTTAATGTTTTAATATTTTTAGGGATTTGTTGAACATTATGTAGAATTCAGCTAATTTAAAGGGGGGGTTGAAATTTTTAAATTTCTCTTAATATTCTTTCTTTATTTGTTCATTTTTGTTAAATTAAATATTTTCCTGGCATGTTGGGTGTCAAATCACTCAAAAGCTTAATGTTTTAATATTTTTAGGGTTTTATTGATCATAATGTAGAATTATAAAAAAATTAAATGGGGGGTTGAACTTTTAAATTCCTCTTAATGATCTTTCTTTATTTGCTCATTTTTGTCATATTTAAATATTTTGCTGGCATGTTGGTTGTCAAAACACTCAAGAAGCTTAATGTTTTAATATTTTTAGGGTTTTGTTGATCATAATGTAGAATTATAAAAAAATTAAAGGGGGTTTGAAACTTTTAAATTCCTCTTAATATTCTTTCTTTATTTGCTCATTTTTGTCAAATTAAATATTTAGCTGGCATGTTGGTTGTCCAAACACTCAAGAAGCTTAATGTTTTAATATTTTTAGGGATTTGTTGAACATTATGTAGAATTCAGCTAATTTAAAGGGGAGGTTGAAATTTTTAAATTCCTCTTAATATTCTTTCTTTATTTGTTCATTTTTGTCAAATTAAATATTTTCCTGGCATGTTGGGTGTCAAATCACTCAAAAGCTTAATGTTTTAATATTTTTAGGGTTTTATTGATCATAATGTAGAATTATAAAAAAATTAAATAGGGGGTTGGAACTTTTAAATTCCTCTTAATATTCTTTTTTTATTTGCTCATTTTTGTCAAATTAAATTTTTTTTAGGCATGTTGGGTGTCAAATCACTCAACAAGCTTAATATTTTAATATTTTTATGGTTTTGTTGATCATAATGTAGAATTATAAAAAAATTAAATGGGGGGTTGGAACTTTTAAATTCCTCTTATTATTCTTTCTTTATTTGCTCATTTTTGTCAAATTAAATTTTTTTTAGGCATGTTGGGTGTCAAATCACTCAACAAGCTTAATGTTTTAATATTTTTAGGGATTTGTTGAACATTATGTAGAATTCAGCTAATTTAAAGGGGGGGTTGAAATTTTTAAATTCCTCTTAATATTCTTTCTTTATTTGTTCATTTTTGTCAAATTAAATATTTTCCTGGCATGTTGGGTGTCAAATCACTCAAAAGCTTAATGTTTTAATATTTTTAGGGTTTTATTGATCATAATGTAGAATTATAAAAAAATTAAATGGGGGGTTGGAACTTTTAAATTCCTCTTAATATTCTTTCTTTATTTGCTCATTTTTGTCAAATTAAATATTTTGCTGGCATGTTAGTTGTTAAAACACTTAAGAAGCTTATTGTTTTATTATTTTTAGGGTTTTGTTGATCATAATGTAGAATTATAAAAAAATTAAAGGGGGTTTGAAACTTTTAAATTCCTCTTAATATTCTTTCTTTATTTGCTCATTTTTGTCAAATTAAATTTTTTTTAGGCATGTTGGGTGTCAAATCACTCAACAAGCTTAATGTTTTAATATTTTTAGGGTTTTGTTGATCATAATGTAGAATTATAAAAAAATTAAAGGGGGGGTTGAAACTTTTAAATTCCTCTTAATATTCTTTCTTTATTTGCTCATTTTTGTCAAATTAAATATTTTGCTGGCATGTTGGTTGTCAAAACACTCAAGAAGCTTAATGTTTTAATATTTTTAGGGATTTGTTGAACATTATGTAGAATTCAGCTAATTTAAAGGGGGGGTTGAAATTTTTAAATTCCTCTTAATATTCTTTCTTTATTTGTTCATTTTTGTCAAATTAAATATTTTCCTGGCATGTTGGGTGTCAAATCACTCAAAAGCTTAATGTTTTAATATTTTTAGGGTTTTATTGATCATAATGTAGAATTATAAAAAAATTAAATGGGGGGTTGAACTTTTAAATTCCTCTTAATGATCTTTCTTTATTTGCTCATTTTTGTCAAATTAAATATTTTGCTGGCATGTTGGTTGTCAAAACACTCAAGAAGCTTAATGTTTTAATATTTTTAGGGTTTTGTTGATCATAATGTAGAATTATAAAAAAATTAAATTGGGGGTTGGAACTTTTAAATTCCTCTTAATATTCTTTCTTTATTTGTTTATTTTTGTTAAATTAAATATTTTCCTGGCATGTTGGGTGTCAAATCACTCAAAAGCTTAATGTTTTAATATTTTTAGGGTTTTATTGATCATAATGTAGAATTATAAAAAAATTAAATGGGGGGTTGGAACTTTTAAATTCCTCTTAATATTCTTTCTTTATTTGCTCATTTTTGTCAAATTAAATTTTTTTTAGGCATGTTGGGTGTCAAATCACTCAACAAGCTTAATGTTTTAATATTTTTAGGGATTTGTTGAACATTAGGTAGAATTCAGCTAATTTAAAGGGGGGGTTGAAATTTTTAAATTCCTCTTAATATTCTTTCTTTATTTGTTCATTTTTGTCAAATTAAATATTTTGCTGGCATGTTAGTTGTTAAAACACTTAAGAAGCTTATTGTTTTATTATTTTTAGGGTTTTGTTGATCATAATGTAGAATTATAAAAAAATTAAAGGGGGTTTGAAACTTTTAAATTCCTCTTAATATTCTTTCTTTATTTGTTCATTTTTGTCAAATTAAATATTTTGCTGGCATGTTAGTTGTTAAAACACTTAAGAAGCTTATTGTTTTATTATTTTTAGGGTTTTGTTGATCATAATGTAGAATTATAAAAAAATTAAAGGGGGGGTTTAAACGTTTAAATTCCTCTTAATATTCTTTCTTTATTTGCTCATTTTTGTCAAATTAAATATTTTGCTGGCATGTTGGTTGTCAAAACACTCAAGAAGCTTAATGTTTTAATATTTTTAGGGATTTGTTGAACATTATGTAGAATTCAGCTAATTTAAAGGGGGGGTTGAAATTTTTAAATTCCTCTTAATATTCTTTCTTTATTTGTTCATTTTTGTCAAATTAAATATTTTCCTGGCATGTTGGGTGTCAAATCACTCAAAAGCTTAATGTTTTAATATTTTTAGGGTTTTATTGATCATAATGTAGAATTATAAAAAAATTAAATGGGGGGTTGGAACTTTTAAATTCCTCTTAATATTCTTTCTTTATTTGCTCATTTTTGTCAAATTAAATATTTTGCTGGCATGTTGGTTGTCAAAACACTCAAGAAGCTTAATGTTTTAATATTTTTAGGGTTTTGTTGATCATAATGTAGAATTATAAAAAAATTAAAGGGGGGGTTGAAACTTTTAAATTCCTCTTAATATTCTTTCTTTATTTGCTCATTTTTGTCAAATTAAATATTTTGCTGGCATGTTGGTTGTCAAAACACTCAAGAAGCTTAATGTTTTAATATTTTTAGGGATTTGTTGAACATTATGTAGAATTATAAAAAAATTAAATTGGGGGTTGGAACTTTTAAATTCCTCTTAATATTCTTTCTTTATTTGTTTATTTTTGTTAAATTAAATATTTTCCTGGCATGTTGGGTGTCAAATCACTCAAAAGCTTAATGTTTTAATATTTTTAGGGTTTTATTGATCATAATGTAGAATTATAAAAAAATTAAATGGGGGGTTGGAACTTTTAAATTCCTCTTAATATTCTTTCTTTATTTGCTCATTTTTGTCAAATTAAATTTTTTTTAGGCATGTTGGGTGTCAAATCACTCAACAAGCTTAATGTTTTAATATTTTTAGGGATTTGTTGAACATTAGGTAGAATTCAGCTAATTTAAAGGGGGGGTTGAAATTTTTAAATTCCTCTTAATATTCTTTCTTTATTTGTTCATTTTTGTCAAATTAAATATTTTGCTGGCATGTTAGTTGTTAAAACACTTAAGAAGCTTATTGTTTTATTATTTTTAGGGTTTTGTTGATCATAATGTAGAATTATAAAAAAATTAAAGGGGGGGTTGAAACGTTTAAATTCCTCTTAATATTCTTTCTTTATTTGCTCATTTTTGTCAAATTAAATATTTTGCTGGCATGTTGGTTGTCAAAACACTCAAGAAGCTTAATGTTTTAATATTTTTAGGGATTTGTTGAACATTATGTAGAATTCAGCTAATTTAAAGGGGGGGTTGAAATTTTTAAATTCCTCTTAATATTCTTTCTTTATTTGTTCATTTTTGTCAAATTAAATATTTTCCTGGCATGTTGGGTGTCAAATCACTCAAAAGCTTAATGTTTTAATATTTTTAGGGTTTTATTGATCATAATGTAGAATTATAAAAAAATTAAATGGGGGGTTGGAACTTTTAAATTCCTCTTAATATTCTTTCTTTATTTGCTCATTTTTGTCAAATTAAATATTTTGCTGGCATGTTGGTTGTCAAAACACTCAAGAAGCTTAATGTTTTAATATTTTTAGGGTTTTGTTGATCATAATGTAGAATTATAAAAAAATTAAAGGGGGGGTTGAAACTTTTAAATTCCTCTTAATATTCTTTCTTTATTTGCTCATTTTTGTCAAATTAAATATTTTGCTGGCATGTTGGTTGTCAAAACACTCAAGAAGCTTAATGTTTTAATATTTTTAGGGATTTGTTGAACATTATGTAGAATTATAAAAAAATTAAATTGGGGGTTGGAACTTTTAAATTCCTCTTAATATTCTTTCTTTATTTGTTTATTTTTGTTAAATTAAATATTTTCCTGGCATGTTGGGTGTCAAATCACTCAAAAGCTTAATGTTTTAATATTTTTAGGGTTTTATTGATCATAATGTAGAATTATAAAAAAATTAAATGGGGGGTTGGAACTTTTAAATTCCTCTTAATATTCTTTCTTTATTTGCTCATTTTTGTCAAATTAAATTTTTTTTAGGCATGTTGGGTGTCAAATCACTCAACAAGCTTAATGTTTTAATATTTTTAGGGATTTGTTGAACATTAGGTAGAATTCAGCTAATTTAAAGGGGGGGTTGAAATTTTTAAATTCCTCTTAATATTCTTTCTTTATTTGTTCATTTTTGTCAAATTAAATATTTTGCTGGCATGTTAGTTGTTAAAACACTTAAGAAGCTTATTGTTTTATTATTTTTAGGGTTTTGTTGATCATAATGTAGAATTATAAAAAAATTAAAGGGGGGGTTGAAACGTTTAAATTCCTCTTAATATTCTTTCTTTATTTGCTCATTTTTGTCAAATTAAATATTTTGCTGGCATGTTGGTTGTCAAAACACTCAAGAAGCTTAATGTTTTAATATTTTTAGGGATTTGTTGAACATTATGTAGAATTCAGCTAATTTAAAGGGGGGGTTGAAATTTTTAAATTCCTCTTAATATTCTTTCTTTATTTGTTCATTTTTGTTAAATTAAATATTTTCCTGGCATGTTGGGTGTCAAATCACTCAAAAGCTTAATGTTTTAATATTTTTAGGGTTTTATTGATCATAATGTAGAATTATAAAAAAATTAAATGGGGGGTTGGAACTTTTAAATTCCTCTTAATATTCTTTCTTTATTTGCTCATTTTTGTCAAATTAAATATTTTGCTGGCATGTTGGTTGTCAAAACACTCAAGAAGCTTAATGTTTTAATATTTTTAGGGATTTGTTGAACATTATGTAGAATTCAGCTAATTTAAAGGGGGGGTTGAAATTTTTAAATTTCTCTTAATATTCTTTCTTTATTTGTTCATTTTTGTTAAATTAAATATTTTCCTGGCATGTTGGGTGTCAAATCACTCAAAAGCTTAATGTTTTAATATTTTTAGGGTTTTATTGATCATAATGTAGAATTATAAAAAAATTAAATGGGGGGTTGAACTTTTAAATTCCTCTTAATGATCTTTCTTTATTTGCTCATTTTTGTCATATTTAAATATTTTGCTGGCATGTTGGTTGTCAAAACACTCAAGAAGCTTAATGTTTTAATATTTTTAGGGTTTTGTTGATCATAATGTAGAATTATAAAAAAATTAAAGGGGGTTTGAAACTTTTAAATTCCTCTTAATATTCTTTCTTTATTTGCTCATTTTTGTCAAATTAAATATTTAGCTGGCATGTTGGTTGTCCAAACACTCAAGAAGCTTAATGTTTTAATATTTTTAGGGATTTGTTGAACATTATGTAGAATTCAGCTAATTTAAAGGGGAGGTTGAAATTTTTAAATTCCTCTTAATATTCTTTCTTTATTTGTTCATTTTTGTCAAATTAAATATTTTCCTGGCATGTTGGGTGTCAAATCACTCAAAAGCTTAATGTTTTAATATTTTTAGGGTTTTATTGATCATAATGTAGAATTATAAAAAAATTAAATAGGGGGTTGGAACTTTTAAATTCCTCTTAATATTCTTTTTTTATTTGCTCATTTTTGTCAAATTAAATTTTTTTTAGGCATGTTGGGTGTCAAATCACTCAACAAGCTTAATATTTTAATATTTTTATGGTTTTGTTGATCATAATGTAGAATTATAAAAAAATTAAATGGGGGGTTGGAACTTTTAAATTCCTCTTATTATTCTTTCTTTATTTGCTCATTTTTGTCAAATTAAATTTTTTTTAGGCATGTTGGGTGTCAAATCACTCAACAAGCTTAATGTTTTAATATTTTTAGGGTTTTGTTGATCATAATGTAGAATTATAAAAAAATTAAATGGGGGGTTGGAACTTTTTAATTCCTCTTAATATTCATTCTTTATTTGTTCATTTTTGTCAAATTAAATATTTTCCTGGCATGTTAGTTGTTAAAACACTTAAGAAGCTTATTGTTTTGATATTTTTAGGGTTTTGTTGATCATAATGTAGAATTATAAAAAAATTAAATGGGGGGTTGAACTTTTAAATTCCTCTTAATGATCTTTCTTTATTTGCTCATTTTTGTAAAATTAAATATTTTGCTGGCATGTTGGTTGTCAAAACACTCAAGAAGCTTAATGTTTTAATATTTTTAGGGTTTTGTTGATCATAATGTAGAATTATAAAAAAATTAAATTGGGGGTTGGAACTTTTAAATTCCTCTTAATATTCTTTCTTTATTTGTTAATTTTTGTTAAATTAAATATTTTCCTGGCATGTTGGGTGTCAAATCACTCAAAAGCTTAATGTTTTAATATTTTTAGGGTTTTATTGATCATAATGTAGAATTATAAAAAAATTAAATGGGGGGTTGGAACTTTTAAATTCCTCTTAATATTCTTTCTTTATTTGCTCATTTTTGTCAAATTAAATTTTTTTTAGGCATGTTGGGTGTCAAATCACTCAACAAGCTTAATTTTTTAATATTTTTAGGGTTTTGTTGATCATAATGTAGAATTATAAAAAAATTAAATGGGGGGTTGGAACTTTTTAATTCCTCTTAATATTCTTTCTTTATTTGTTCATTTTTGTCAAATTAAATATTTTCCTGGCATGTTAGTTGTTAAAACACTTAAGAAGCTTAATGTTTTAATATTTTTAGGGTTTTGTTGATCATAATGTAGAATTATAAAAAAATTAAAGGGGGGGTTGAAACTTTTAAATTCCTCTTAATATTCTTTCTTTATTTGCTCATTTTTGTCAAATTAAATTTTTTTTAGGCATGTTGGGTGTCAAATCACTCAACAAGCTTAATGTTTTAATATTTTTAGGGATTTGTTGAACATTAGGTAGAATTCAGCTAATTTAAAGGGGGGGGTGAAATTTTTAAATTCCTCTTAATATTCTTTCTTTATTTGTTCATTTTTGTCAAATTAAATATTTTGCTGGCATGTTAGTTGTTAAAACACTTAAGAAGCTTATTGTTTTATTATTTTTAGGGTTTTGTTGATCATAATGTAGAATTATAAAAAAATTAAAGGGGGGGTTGAAACTTTTAAATTCCTCTTAATATTCTTTCTTTATTTGCTCATTTTTGTCAAATTAAATATTTTGCTGGCATGTTGGTTGTCAAAACACTCAAGAAGCTTAATGTTTTAATATTTTTAGGGATTTGTTGAACATTATGTAGAATTCAGCTAATTTAAAGGGGGGGTTGAAATTTTTAAATTCCTCTTAATATTCTTTCTTTATTTGTTCATTTTTGTCAAATTAAATATTTTCCTGGCATGTTGGGTGTCAAATCACTCAAAAGCTTAATGTTTTAATATTTTTAGGGTTTTATTGATCATAATGTAGAATTATAACAAAATTAAATGGGGGGTTGAAACTTTTAAATTCCTCTTAATATTCTTTCTTTATTTGCTCATTTTTGTCAAATTAAATATTTTGCTGGCATGTTGGTTGTCAAAACACTCAAGAAGCTTAATGTTTTAATATTTTTAGGGTTTTATTGATCATAATGTAGAATTATAAAAAAATTAAATGGGGGGTTGGAACTTTTAAATTCCTCTTATTATTCTTTCTTTATTTGCTCATTTTTGTCAAATTAAATTTTTTTTAGGCATGTTGGGTGTCAAATCACTCAACAAGCTTAATGTTTTAATATTTTTAGGGTTTTGTTGATCATAATGTAGAATTATAAAAAAATTAAATGGGGGGTTGGAACTTTTTAATTCCTCTTAATATTCTTTCTTTATTTGTTCATTTTTGTCAAATTAAATATTTTCCTGGCATGTTAGTTGTTAAAACACTTAAGAAGCTTATTGTTTTGATATTTTTAGGGTTTTGTTGATCATAATGTAGAATTATAAAAAAATTAAATGGGGGGTTGAACTTTTAAATTCCTCTTAATGATCTTTCTTTATTTGCTCATTTTTGTAAAATTAAATATTTTGCTGGCATGTTGGTTGTCAAAACACTCAAGAAGCTTAATGTTTTAATATTTTTAGGGTTTTGTTGATCATAATGTAGAATTATAAAAAAATTAAATTGGGGGTTGGAACTTTTAAATTCCTCTTAATATTCTTTCTTTATTTGTTTATTTTTGTTAAATTAAATATTTTCCTGGCATGTTGGGTGTCAAATCACTCAACAAGCTTAATTTTTTAATATTTTTAGGGTTTTGTTGATCATAATGTAGAATTATAAAAAAATTAAATGGGGGGTTGGAACTTTTTAATTCCTCTTAATATTCTTTCTTTATTTGTTCATTTTTGTCAAATTAAATATTTTCCTGGCATGTTAGTTGTTAAAACACTTAAGAAGCTTATTGTTTTGATATTTTTAGGGTTTTGTTGATCATAATGTAGAATTATAAAAAAATTAAAGGGGGGGTTGAAACTTTTAAATTCCTCTTAATATTCTTTCTTTATTTGCTCATTTTTGTCAAATTAAATATTTTGCTGGCATGTTGGTTGTCAAAACACTCAAGAAGCTTAATGTTTTAATATTTTTAGGGATTTGTTGAACATTATGTAGAATTATAAAAAAATTAAATTGGGGGTTGGAACTTTTAAATTCCTCTTAATATTCTTTCTTTATTTGTTTATTTTTGTTAAATTAAATATTTTCCTGGCATGTTGGGTGTCAAATCACTCAAAAGCTTAATGTTTTAATATTTTTAGGGTTTTATTGATCATAATGTAGAATTATAAAAAAATTAAATGGGGGGTTGGAACTTTTAAATTCCTCTTAATATTCTTTCTTTATTTGCTCATTTTTGTCAAATTAAATTTTTTTTAGGCATGTTGGGTGTCAAATCACTCAACAAGCTTAATGTTTTAATATTTTTAGGGATTTGTTGAACATTAGGTAGAATTCAGCTAATTTAAAGGGGGGGTTGAAATTTTTAAATTCCTCTTAATATTCTTTCTTTATTTGTTCATTTTTGTCAAATTAAATATTTTGCTGGCATGTTAGTTGTTAAAACACTTAAGAAGCTTATTGTTTTATTATTTTTAGGGTTTTGTTGATCATAATGTAGAATTATAAAAAAATTAAAGGGGGGGTTGAAACGTTTAAATTCCTCTTAATATTCTTTCTTTATTTGCTCATTTTTGTCAAATTAAATATTTTGCTGGCATGTTGGTTGTCAAAACACTCAAGAAGCTTAATGTTTTAATATTTTTAGGGATTTGTTGAACATTATGTAGAATTCAGCTAATTTAAAGGGGGGGTTGAAATTTTTAAATTCCTCTTAATATTCTTTCTTTATTTGTTCATTTTTGTTAAATTAAATATTTTCCTGGCATGTTGGGTGTCAAATCACTCAAAAGCTTAATGTTTTAATATTTTTAGGGTTTTATTGATCATAATGTAGAATTATAAAAAAATTAAATGGGGGGTTGGAACTTTTAAATTCCTCTTAATATTCTTTCTTTATTTGCTCATTTTTGTCAAATTAAATATTTTGCTGGCATGTTGGTTGTCAAAACACTCAAGAAGCTTAATGTTTTAATATTTTTAGGGATTTGTTGAACATTATGTAGAATTCAGCTAATTTAAAGGGGGGGTTGAAATTTTTAAATTTCTCTTAATATTCTTTCTTTATTTGTTCATTTTTGTTAAATTAAATATTTTCCTGGCATGTTGGGTGTCAAATCACTCAAAAGCTTAATGTTTTAATATTTTTAGGGTTTTATTGATCATAATGTAGAATTATAAAAAAATTAAATGGGGGGTTGAACTTTTAAATTCCTCTTAATGATCTTTCTTTATTTGCTCATTTTTGTCAAATTAAATATTTTGCTGGCATGTTGGTTGTCAAAACACTCAAGAAGCTTAATGTTTTAATATTTTTAGGGTTTTGTTGATCATAATGTAGAATTATAAAAAAATTAAAGGGGGTTTGAAACTTTTAAATTCCTCTTAATATTCTTTCTTTATTTGCTCATTTTTGTCAAATTAAATATTTTGCTGGCATGTTGGTTGTCCAAACACTCAAGAAGCTTAATGTTTTAATATTTTTAGGGATTTGTTGAACATTATGTAGAATTCAGCTAATTTAAAGGGGAGGTTGAAATTTTTAAATTCCTCTTAATATTCTTTCTTTATTTGTTCATTTTTGTCAAATTAAATATTTTCCTGGCATGTTGGGTGTCAAATCACTCAAAAGCTTAATGTTTTAATATTTTTAGGGTTTTATTGATCATAATGTAGAATTATAAAAAAATTAAATAGGGGGTTGGAACTTTTAAATTCCTCTTAATATTCTTTTTTTATTTGCTCATTTTTGTCAAATTAAATTTTTTTTAGGCATGTTGGGTGTCAAATCACTCAACAAGCTTAATGTTTTAATATTTTTATGGTTTTGTTGATCATAATGTAGAATTATAAAAAAATTAAATGGGGGGTTGGAACTTTTAAATTCCTCTTATTATTCTTTCTTTATTTGCTCATTTTTGTCAAATTAAATTTTTTTTAGGCATGTTGGGTGTCAAATCACTCAACAAGCTTAATGTTTTAATATTTTTAGGGTTTTGTTGATCATAATGTAGAATTATAAAAAAATTAAATGGGGGGTTGGAACTTTTTAATTCCTCTTAATATTCATTCTTTATTTGTTCATTTTTGTCAAATTAAATATTTTCCTGGCATGTTAGTTGTTAAAACACTTAAGAAGCTTATTGTTTTGATATTTTTAGGGTTTTGTTGATCATAATGTAGAATTATAAAAAAATTAAATGGGGGGTTGAACTTTTAAATTCCTCTTAATGATCTTTCTTTATTTGCTCATTTTTGTAAAATTAAATATTTTGCTGGCATGTTGGTTGTCAAAACACTCAAGAAGCTTAATGTTTTAATATTTTTAGGGTTTTGTTGATCATAATGTAGAATTATAAAAAAATTAAATTGGGGGTTGGAACTTTTAAATTCCTCTTAATATTCTTTCTTTATTTGTTAATTTTTGTTAAATTAAATATTTTCCTGGCATGTTGGGTGTCAAATCACTCAAAAGCTTAATGTTTTAATATTTTTAGGGTTTTATTGATCATAATGTAGAATTATAAAAAAATTAAATGGGGGGTTGGAACTTTTAAATTCCTCTTAATATTCTTTCTTTATTTGCTCATTTTTGTCAAATTAAATTTTTTTTAGGCATGTTGGGTGTCAAATCACTCAACAAGCTTAATTTTTTAATATTTTTAGGGTTTTGTTGATCATAATGTAGAATTATAAAAAAATTAAATGGGGGGTTGGAACTTTTTAATTCCTCTTAATATTCTTTCTTTATTTGTTCATTTTTGTCAAATTAAATATTTTCCTGGCATGTTAGTTGTTAAAACACTTAAGAAGCTTAATGTTTTAATATTTTTAGGGTTTTGTTGATCATAATGTAGAATTATAAAAAAATTAAAGGGGGGGTTGAAACTTTTAAATTCCTCTTAATATTCTTTCTTTATTTGCTCATTTTTGTCAAATTAAATTTTTTTTAGGCATGTTGGGTGTCAAATCACTTAACAAGCTTAATGTTTTAATATTTTTAGGGATTTGTTGAACATTAGGTAGAATTCAGCTAATTTAAAGGGGGGGGTGAAATTTTTAAATTCCTCTTAATATTCTTTCTTTATTTGTTCATTTTTGTCAAATTAAATATTTTGCTGGCATGTTAGTTGTTAAAACACTTAAGAAGCTTATTGTTTTATTATTTTTAGGGTTTTGTTGATCATAATGTAGAATTATAAAAAAATTAAAGGGGGGGTTGAAACTTTTAAATTCCTCTTAATATTCTTTCTTTATTTGCTCATTTTTGTCAAATTAAATATTTTGCTGGCATGTTGGTTGTCAAAACACTCAAGAAGCTTAATGTTTTAATATTTTTAGGGATTTGTTGAACATTATGTAGAATTCAGCTAATTTAAAGGGGGGGATGAAATTTTTAAATTCCTCTTAATATTCTTTCTTTATTTGTTCATTTTTGTCAAATTAAATATTTTCCTGGCATGTTGGGTGTCAAATCACTCAAAAGCTTAATGTTTTAATATTTTTAGGGTTTTGTTGATCATAATGTAGAATTATAAAAAAATTAAATGGGGGGTTGGAACTTTTTAATTCCTCTTAATATTCTTTCTTTATTTGTTCATTTTTGTCAAATTAAATATTTTCCTGGCATGTTAGTTGTTAAAACACTTAAGAAGCTTAATGTTTTAATATTTTTAGGGTTTTGTTGATCATAATGTAGAATTATAAAAAAATTAAAGGGGGGGTTGAAACTTTTAAATTCCTCTTAATATTCTTTCTTTATTTGCTCATTTTTGTCAAATTAAATTTTTTTTAGGCATGTTGGGTGTCAAATCACTCAACAAGCTTAATGTTTTAATATTTTTAGGGATTTGTTGAACATTAGGTAGAATTCAGCTAATTTAAAGGGGGGGGTGAAATTTTTAAATTCCTCTTAATATTCTTTCTTTATTTGTTCATTTTTGTCAAATTAAATATTTTGCTGGCATGTTAGTTGTTAAAACACTTAAGAAGCTTATTGTTTTATTATTTTTAGGGTTTTGTTGATCATAATGTAGAATTATAAAAAAATTAAAGGGGGGGTTGAAACTTTTAAATTCCTCTTAATATTCTTTCTTTATTTGCTCATTTTTGTCAAATTAAATATTTTGCTGGCATGTTGGTTGTCAAAACACTCAAGAAGCTTAATGTTTTAATATTTTTAGGGATTTGTTGAACATTATGTAGAATTCAGCTAATTTAAAGGGGGGGTTGAAATTTTTAAATTCCTCTTAATATTCTTTCTTTATTTGTTCATTTTTGTCAAATTAAATATTTTCCTGGCATGTTGGGTGTCAAATCACTCAAAAGCTTAATGTTTTAATATTTTTAGGGTTTTATTGATCATAATGTAGAATTATAACAAAATTAAATGGGGGGTTGAAACTTTTAAATTCCTCTTAATATTCTTTCTTTATTTGCTCATTTTTGTCAAATTAAATATTTTGCTGGCATGTTGGTTGTCAAAACACTCAAGAAGCTTAATGTTTTAATATTTTTAGGGTTTTATTGATCATAATGTAGAATTATAAAAAAATTAAATGGGGGGTTGGAACTTTTAAATTCCTCTTATTATTCTTTCTTTATTTGCTCATTTTTGTCAAATTAAATTTTTTTTAGGCATGTTGGGTGTCAAATCACTCAACAAGCTTAATGTTTTAATATTTTTAGGGTTTTGTTGATCATAATGTAGAATTATAAAAAAATTAAATGGGGGGTTGGAACTTTTTAATTCCTCTTAATATTCTTTCTTTATTTGTTCATTTTTGTCAAATTAAATATTTTCCTGGCATGTTAGTTGTTAAAACACTTAAGAAGCTTATTGTTTTGATATTTTTAGGGTTTTGTTGATCATAATGTAGAATTATAAAAAAATTAAATGGGGGGTTGAACTTTTAAATTCCTCTTAATGATCTTTCTTTATTTGCTCATTTTTGTAAAATTAAATATTTTGCTGGCATGTTGGTTGTCAAAACACTCAAGAAGCTTAATGTTTTAATATTTTTAGGGTTTTGTTGATCATAATGTAGAATTATAAAAAAATTAAATTGGGGGTTGGAACTTTTAAATTCCTCTTAATATTCTTTCTTTATTTGTTTATTTTTGTTAAATTAAATATTTTCCTGGCATGTTGGGTGTCAAATCACTCAACAAGCTTAATTTTTTAATATTTTTAGGGTTTTGTTGATCATAATGTAGAATTATAAAAAAATTAAATGGGGGGTTGGAACTTTTTAATTCCTCTTAATATTCTTTCTTTATTTGTTCATTTTTGTCAAATTAAATATTTTCCTGGCATGTTAGTTGTTAAAACACTTAAGAAGCTTATTGTTTTGATATTTTTAGGGTTTTGTTGATCATAATGTAGAATTATAAAAAAATTAAAGGGGGGGTTGAAACTTTTAAATTCCTCTTAATATTCTTTCTTTATTTGCTCATTTTTGTCAAATTAAATATTTTGCTGGCATGTTGGTTGTCAAAACACTCAAGAAGCTTAATGTTTTAATATTTTTAGGGATTTGTTGAACATTATGTAGAATTATAAAAAAATTAAATTGGGGGTTGGAACTTTTAAATTCCTCTTAATATTCTTTCTTTATTTGTTTATTTTTGTTAAATTAAATATTTTCCTGGCATGTTGGGTGTCAAATCACTCAAAAGCTTAATGTTTTAATATTTTTAGGGTTTTATTGATCATAATGTAGAATTATAAAAAAATTAAATGGGGGGTTGGAACTTTTAAATTCCTCTTAATATTCTTTCTTTATTTGCTCATTTTTGTCAAATTAAATTTTTTTTAGGCATGTTGGGTGTCAAATCACTCAACAAGCTTAATGTTTTAATATTTTTAGGGATTTGTTGAACATTAGGTAGAATTCAGCTAATTTAAAGGGGGGGTTGAAATTTTTAAATTCCTCTTAATATTCTTTCTTTATTTGTTCATTTTTGTCAAATTAAATATTTTGCTGGCATGTTAGTTGTTAAAACACTTAAGAAGCTTATTGTTTTATTATTTTTAGGGTTTTGTTGATCATAATGTAGAATTATAAAAAAATTAAAGGGGGGGTTGAAACGTTTAAATTCCTCTTAATATTCTTTCTTTATTTGCTCATTTTTGTCAAATTAAATATTTTGCTGGCATGTTGGTTGTCAAAACACTCAAGAAGCTTAATGTTTTAATATTTTTAGGGATTTGTTGAACATTATGTAGAATTCAGCTAATTTAAAGGGGGGGTTGAAATTTTTAAATTCCTCTTAATATTCTTTCTTTATTTGTTCATTTTTGTTAAATTAAATATTTTCCTGGCATGTTGGGTGTCAAATCACTCAAAAGCTTAATGTTTTAATATTTTTAGGGTTTTATTGATCATAATGTAGAATTATAAAAAAATTAAATGGGGGGTTGGAACTTTTAAATTCCTCTTAATATTCTTTCTTTATTTGCTCATTTTTGTCAAATTAAATATTTTGCTGGCATGTTGGTTGTCAAAACACTCAAGAAGCTTAATGTTTTAATATTTTTAGGGATTTGTTGAACATTATGTAGAATTCAGCTAATTTAAAGGGGGGGTTGAAATTTTTAAATTTCTCTTAATATTCTTTCTTTATTTGTTCATTTTTGTTAAATTAAATATTTTCCTGGCATGTTGGGTGTCAAATCACTCAAAAGCTTAATGTTTTAATATTTTTAGGGTTTTATTGATCATAATGTAGAATTATAAAAAAATTAAATGGGGGGTTGAACTTTTAAATTCCTCTTAATGATCTTTCTTTATTTGCTCATTTTTGTCAAATTAAATATTTTGCTGGCATGTTGGTTGTCAAAACACTCAAGAAGCTTAATGTTTTAATATTTTTAGGGTTTTGTTGATCATAATGTAGAATTATAAAAAAATTAAAGGGGGTTTGAAACTTTTAAATTCCTCTTAATATTCTTTCTTTATTTGCTCATTTTTGTCAAATTAAATATTTTGCTGGCATGTTGGTTGTCCAAACACTCAAGAAGCTTAATGTTTTAATATTTTTAGGGATTTGTTGAACATTATGTAGAATTCAGCTAATTTAAAGGGGAGGTTGAAATTTTTAAATTCCTCTTAATATTCTTTCTTTATTTGTTCATTTTTGTCAAATTAAATATTTTCCTGGCATGTTGGGTGTCAAATCACTCAAAAGCTTAATGTTTTAATATTTTTAGGGTTTTATTGATCATAATGTAGAATTATAAAAAAATTAAATAGGGGGTTGGAACTTTTAAATTCCTCTTAATATTCTTTTTTTATTTGCTCATTTTTGTCAAATTAAATTTTTTTTAGGC
Source organism: Tuberolachnus salignus (assembly GCA_956483605.1). Classification (NCBI taxonomy): domain Eukaryota; kingdom Metazoa; phylum Arthropoda; class Insecta; order Hemiptera; family Aphididae; genus Tuberolachnus; species Tuberolachnus salignus. The sequence goes on along the minus strand of CATQFH010000047.1, from coordinate 290,421 downwards.
ATGTTGGGTGTCAAATCACTCAACAAGCTTAATGTTTTAATATTTTTATGGTTTTGTTGATCATAATGTAGAATTATAAAAAAATTAAATGGGGGGTTGGAACTTTTAAATTCCTCTTATTATTCTTTCTTTATTTGCTCATTTTTGTCAAATTAAATTTTTTTTAGGCATGTTGGGTGTCAAATCACTCAACAAGCTTAATGTTTTAATATTTTTAGGGTTTTGTTGATCATAATGTAGAATTATAAAAAAATTAAATGGGGGGTTGGAACTTTTTAATTCCTCTTAATATTCATTCTTTATTTGTTCATTTTTGTCAAATTAAATATTTTCCTGGCATGTTAGTTGTTAAAACACTTAAGAAGCTTATTGTTTTGATATTTTTAGGGTTTTGTTGATCATAATGTAGAATTATAAAAAAATTAAATGGGGGGTTGAACTTTTAAATTCCTCTTAATGATCTTTCTTTATTTGCTCATTTTTGTAAAATTAAATATTTTGCTGGCATGTTGGTTGTCAAAACACTCAAGAAGCTTAATGTTTTAATATTTTTAGGGTTTTGTTGATCATAATGTAGAATTATAAAAAAATTAAATTGGGGGTTGGAACTTTTAAATTCCTCTTAATATTCTTTCTTTATTTGTTAATTTTTGTTAAATTAAATATTTTCCTGGCATGTTGGGTGTCAAATCACTCAAAAGCTTAATGTTTTAATATTTTTAGGGTTTTATTGATCATAATGTAGAATTATAAAAAAATTAAATGGGGGGTTGGAACTTTTAAATTCCTCTTAATATTCTTTCTTTATTTGCTCATTTTTGTCAAATTAAATTTTTTTTAGGCATGTTGGGTGTCAAATCACTCAACAAGCTTAATTTTTTAATATTTTTAGGGTTTTGTTGATCATAATGTAGAATTATAAAAAAATTAAATGGGGGGTTGGAACTTTTTAATTCCTCTTAATATTCTTTCTTTATTTGTTCATTTTTGTCAAATTAAATATTTTCCTGGCATGTTAGTTGTTAAAACACTTAAGAAGCTTAATGTTTTAATATTTTTAGGGTTTTGTTGATCATAATGTAGAATTATAAAAAAATTAAAGGGGGGGTTGAAACTTTTAAATTCCTCTTAATATTCTTTCTTTATTTGCTCATTTTTGTCAAATTAAATTTTTTTTAGGCATGTTGGGTGTCAAATCACTTAACAAGCTTAATGTTTTAATATTTTTAGGGATTTGTTGAACATTAGGTAGAATTCAGCTAATTTAAAGGGGGGGGTGAAATTTTTAAATTCCTCTTAATATTCTTTCTTTATTTGTTCATTTTTGTCAAATTAAATATTTTGCTGGCATGTTAGTTGTTAAAACACTTAAGAAGCTTATTGTTTTATTATTTTTAGGGTTTTGTTGATCATAATGTAGAATTATAAAAAAATTAAAGGGGGGGTTGAAACTTTTAAATTCCTCTTAATATTCTTTCTTTATTTGCTCATTTTTGTCAAATTAAATATTTTGCTGGCATGTTGGTTGTCAAAACACTCAAGAAGCTTAATGTTTTAATATTTTTAGGGATTTGTTGAACATTATGTAGAATTCAGCTAATTTAAAGGGGGGGATGAAATTTTTAAATTCCTCTTAATATTCTTTCTTTATTTGTTCATTTTTGTCAAATTAAATATTTTCCTGGCATGTTGGGTGTCAAATCACTCAAAAGCTTAATGTTTTAATATTTTTAGGGTTTTATTGATCATAATGTAGAATTATAACAAAATTAAATGGGGGGTTGAAACTTTTAAATTCCTCTTAATATTCTTTCTTTATTTGCTCATTTTTGTCAAATTAAATATTTTGCTGGCATGTTGGTTGTCAAAACACTCAAGAAGCTTAATGTTTTAATATTTTTAGGGTTTTATTGATCATAATGTAGAATTATAAAAAAATTAAATGGGGGGTTGGAACTTTTAAATTCCTCTTATTATTCTTTCTTTATTTGCTCATTTTTGTCAAATTAAATTTTTTTTAGGCATGTTGGGTGTCAAATCACTCAACAAGCTTAATGTTTTAATATTTTTAGGGTTTTGTTGATCATAATGTAGAATTATAAAAAAATTAAATGGGGGGTTGGAACTTTTTAATTCCTCTTAATATTCTTTCTTTATTTGTTCATTTTTGTCAAATTAAATATTTTCCTGGCATGTTAGTTGTTAAAACACTTAAGAAGCTTATTGTTTTGATATTTTTAGGGTTTTGTTGATCATAATGTAGAATTATAAAAAAATTAAATGGGGGGTTGAACTTTTAAATTCCTCTTAATGATCTTTCTTTATTTGCTCATTTTTGTAAAATTAAATATTTTGCTGGCATGTTGGTTGTCAAAACACTCAAGAAGCTTAATGTTTTAATATTTTTAGGGTTTTGTTGATCATAATGTAGAATTATAAAAAAATTAAATTGGGGGTTGGAACTTTTAAATTCCTCTTAATATTCTTTCTTTATTTGTTTATTTTTGTTAAATTAAATATTTTCCTGGCATGTTGGGTGTCAAATCACTCAACAAGCTTAATGTTTTAATATTTTTAGGGTTTTGTTGATCATAATGTAGAATTATAAAAAAATTAAAGGGGGGGTTGAAACTTTTAAATTCCTCTTAATATTCTTTCTTTATTTGCTCATTTTTGTCAAATTAAATTTTTTTTAGGCATGTTGGGTGTCAAATCACTCAACAAGCTTAATGTTTTAATATTTTTAGGGATTTGTTGAACATTAGGTAGAATTCAGCTAATTTAAAGGGGGGGGTGAAATTTTTAAATTCCTCTTAATATTCTTTCTTTATTTGTTCATTTTTGTCAAATTAAATATTTTGCTGGCATGTTAGTTGTTAAAACACTTAAGAAGCTTATTGTTTTATTATTTTTAGGGTTTTGTTGATCATAATGTAGAATTATAAAAAAATTAAAGGGGGGGTTGAAACTTTTAAATTCCTCTTAATATTCTTTCTTTATTTGCTCATTTTTGTCAAATTAAATATTTTGCTGGCATGTTGGTTGTCAAAACACTCAAGAAGCTTAATGTTTTAATATTTTTAGGGATTTGTTGAACATTATGTAGAATTCAGCTAATTTAAAGGGGGGGTTGAAATTTTTAAATTCCTCTTAATATTCTTTCTTTATTTGTTCATTTTTGTCAAATTAAATATTTTCCTGGCATGTTGGGTGTCAAATCACTCAAAAGCTTAATGTTTTAATATTTTTAGGGTTTTATTGATCATAATGTAGAATTATAAAAAAATTAAATGGGGGGTTGGAACTTTTAAATTCCTCTTAATATTCTTTCTTTATTTGCTCATTTTTGTCAAATTTAATATTTTGCTGGCATGTTGGTTGTCAAAACACTCAAGAAGCTTAATGTTTTAATATTTTTAGGGATTTGTTGAACATTATGTAGAATTCAGCTAATTTAAAGGGGGGGTTGAAATTTTTAAATTCCTCTTAATATTCCTTCTTTATTTGTTCATTTTTGTCAAATTAAATATTTTCCTGGCATGTTGGGAGTCAAATCACTCAAAAGCTTAATGTTTTAATATTTTTAGGGTTTTATTGATCATAATGTAGAATTATAAAAAAATTAAATGGGGGGTTGGAACTTTTAAATTCCTCTTAATATTCTTTCTTTATTTGCTCATTTTTGTCAAATTAAATTTTTTTTAGGCATGTTGGGTGTCAAATCACTCAACAAGCTTAATTTTTTAATATTTTTAGGGTTTTGTTGATCATAATGTAGAATTATAAAAAAATTAAATGGGGGGTTGGAACTTTTTAATTCCTCTTAATATTCTTTCTTTATTTGTTCATTTTTGTCAAATTAAATATTTTCCTGGCATGTTAGTTGTTAAAACACTTAAGAAGCTTAATGTTTTAATATTTTTAGGGTTTTGTTGATCATAATGTAGAATTATAAAAAAATTAAAGGGGGGGTTGAAACTTTTAAATTCCTCTTAATATTCTTTCTTTATTTGCTCATTTTTGTCAAATTAAATATTTTCCTGGCATGTTAGTTGTTAAAACACTTAAGAAGCTTATTGTTTTGATATTTTTAGGGTTTTGTTGATCATAATGTAGAATTATAAAAAAATTAAATGGGGGGTTGAACTTTTAAATTCCTCTTAATGATCTTTCTTTATTTGCTCATTTTTGTAAAATTAAATATTTTGCTGGCATGTTGGTTGTCAAAACACTCAAGAAGCTTAATGTTTTAATATTTTTAGGGTTTTGTTGATCATAATGTAGAATTATAAAAAAATTAAATTGGGGGTTGGAACTTTTAAATTCCTCTTAATATTCTTTCTTTATTTGTTTATTTTTGTTAAATTAAATATTTTCCTGGCATGTTGGGTGTCAAATCACTCAACAAGCTTAATTTTTTAATATTTTTAGGGTTTTGTTGATCATAATGTAGAATTATAAAAAAATTAAATGGGGGGTTGAACTTTTAAATTCCTCTTAATGATCTTTCTTTATTTGCTCATTTTTGTAAAATTAAATATTTTGCTGGCATGTTGGTTGTCAAAACACTCAAGAAGCTTAATGTTTTAATATTTTTAGGGTTTTGTTGATCATAATGTAGAATTATAAAAAAATTAAATTGGGGGTTGGAACTTTTAAATTCCTCTTAATATTCTTTCTTTATTTGTTTATTTTTGTTAAATTAAATATTTTCCTGGCATGTTGGGTGTCAAATCACTCAACAAGCTTAATTTTTTAATATTTTTAGGGTTTTGTTGATCATAATGTAGAATTATAAAAAAATTAAATGGGGGGTTGGAACTTTTTAATTCCTCTTAATATTCTTTCTTTATTTGTTCATTTTTGTCAAATTAAATATTTTCCTGGCATGTTAGTTGTTAAAACACTTAAGAAGCTTATTGTTTTGATATTTTTAGGGTTTTGTTGATCATAATGTAGAATTATAAAAAAATTAAATGGGGGGTTGAACTTTTAAATTCCTCTTAATGATCTTTCTTTATTTGCTCATTTTTGTCAAATTAAATTTTTTTTAGGCATGTTGGGTGTCAAATCACTCAACAAGCTTAATGTTTTAATATTTTTAGGGATTTGTTGAACATTAGGTAGAATTCAGCTAATTTAAAGGGGGGGGTGAAATTTTTAAATTCCTCTTAATATTCTTTCTTTATTTGTTCATTTTTGTCAAATTAAATATTTTGCTGGCATGTTAGTTGTTAAAACACTTAAGAAGCTTATTGTTTTATTATTTTTAGGGTTTTGTTGATCATAATGTAGAATTATAAAAAAATTAAAGGGGGGGTTGAAACTTTTAAATTCCTCTTAATATTCTTTCTTTATTTGCTCATTTTTGTCAAATTAAATATTTTGCTGGCATGTTGGTTGTCAAAACACTCAAGAAGCTTAATGTTTTAATATTTTTAGGGATTTGTTGAACATTATGTAGAATTCAGCTAATTTAAAGGGGGGGATGAAATTTTTAAATTCCTCTTAATATTCTTTCTTTATTTGTTCATTTTTGTCAAATTAAATATTTTCCTGGCATGTTGGGTGTCAAATCACTCAAAAGCTTAATGTTTTAATATTTTTAGGGTTTTATTGATCATAATGTAGAATTATAACAAAATTAAATGGGGGGTTGAAACTTTTAAATTCCTCTTAATATTCTTTCTTTATTTGCTCATTTTTGTCAAATTAAATATTTTGCTGGCATGTTGGTTGTCAAAACACTCAAGAAGCTTAATGTTTTAATATTTTTAGGGTTTTATTGATCATAATGTAGAATTATAAAAAAATTAAATGGGGGGTTGGAACTTTTAAATTCCTCTTATTATTCTTTCTTTATTTGCTCATTTTTGTCAAATTAAATTTTTTTTAGGCATGTTGGGTGTCAAATCACTCAACAAGCTTAATGTTTTAATATTTTTAGGGTTTTGTTGATCATAATGTAGAATTATAAAAAAATTAAATGGGGGGTTGGAACTTTTTAATTCCTCTTAATATTCTTTCTTTATTTGTTCATTTTTGTCAAATTAAATATTTTCCTGGCATGTTAGTTGTTAAAACACTTAAGAAGCTTATTGTTTTGATATTTTTAGGGTTTTGTTGATCATAATGTAGAATTATAAAAAAATTAAATGGGGGGTTGAACTTTTAAATTCCTCTTAATGATCTTTCTTTATTTGCTCATTTTTGTAAAATTAAATATTTTGCTGGCATGTTGGTTGTCAAAACACTCAAGAAGCTTAATGTTTTAATATTTTTAGGGTTTTGTTGATCATAATGTAGAATTATAAAAAAATTAAATTGGGGGTTGGAACTTTTAAATTCCTCTTAATATTCTTTCTTTATTTGTTTATTTTTGTTAAATTAAATATTTTCCTGGCATGTTGGGTGTCAAATCACTCAACAAGCTTAATGTTTTAATATTTTTAGGGTTTTGTTGATCATAATGTAGAATTATAAAAAAATTAAAGGGGGGGTTGAAACTTTTAAATTCCTCTTAATATTCTTTCTTTATTTGCTCATTTTTGTCAAATTAAATTTTTTTTAGGCATGTTGGGTGTCAAATCACTCAACAAGCTTAATGTTTTAATATTTTTAGGGATTTGTTGAACATTAGGTAGAATTCAGCTAATTTAAAGGGGGGGGTGAAATTTTTAAATTCCTCTTAATATTCTTTCTTTATTTGTTCATTTTTGTCAAATTAAATATTTTGCTGGCATGTTAGTTGTTAAAACACTTAAGAAGCTTATTGTTTTATTATTTTTAGGGTTTTGTTGATCATAATGTAGAATTATAAAAAAATTAAAGGGGGGGTTGAAACTTTTAAATTCCTCTTAATATTCTTTCTTTATTTGCTCATTTTTGTCAAATTAAATATTTTGCTGGCATGTTGGTTGTCAAAACACTCAAGAAGCTTAATGTTTTAATATTTTTAGGGATTTGTTGAACATTATGTAGAATTCAGCTAATTTAAAGGGGGGGTTGAAATTTTTAAATTCCTCTTAATATTCTTTCTTTATTTGTTCATTTTTGTCAAATTAAATATTTTCCTGGCATGTTGGGTGTCAAATCACTCAAAAGCTTAATGTTTTAATATTTTTAGGGTTTTATTGATCATAATGTAGAATTATAAAAAAATTAAATGGGGGGTTGGAACTTTTAAATTCCTCTTAATATTCTTTCTTTATTTGCTCATTTTTGTCAAATTTAATATTTTGCTGGCATGTTGGTTGTCAAAACACTCAAGAAGCTTAATGTTTTAATATTTTTAGGGATTTGTTGAACATTATGTAGAATTCAGCTAATTTAAAGGGGGGGTTGAAATTTTTAAATTCCTCTTAATATTCCTTCTTTATTTGTTCATTTTTGTCAAATTAAATATTTTCCTGGCATGTTGGGAGTCAAATCACTCAAAAGCTTAATGTTTTAATATTTTTAGGGTTTTATTGATCATAATGTAGAATTATAAAAAAATTAAATGGGGGGTTGGAACTTTTAAATTCCTCTTAATATTCTTTCTTTATTTGCTCATTTTTGTCAAATTAAATTTTTTTTAGGCATGTTGGGTGTCAAATCACTCAACAAGCTTAATTTTTTAATATTTTTAGGGTTTTGTTGATCATAATGTAGAATTATAAAAAAATTAAATGGGGGGTTGGAACTTTTTAATTCCTCTTAATATTCTTTCTTTATTTGTTCATTTTTGTCAAATTAAATATTTTCCTGGCATGTTAGTTGTTAAAACACTTAAGAAGCTTAATGTTTTAATATTTTTAGGGTTTTGTTGATCATAATGTAGAATTATAAAAAAATTAAAGGGGGGGTTGAAACTTTTAAATTCCTCTTAATATTCTTTCTTTATTTGCTCATTTTTGTCAAATTAAATATTTTCCTGGCATGTTAGTTGTTAAAACACTTAAGAAGCTTATTGTTTTGATATTTTTAGGGTTTTGTTGATCATAATGTAGAATTATAAAAAAATTAAATGGGGGGTTGAACTTTTAAATTCCTCTTAATGATCTTTCTTTATTTGCTCATTTTTGTAAAATTAAATATTTTGCTGGCATGTTGGTTGTCAAAACACTCAAGAAGCTTAATGTTTTAATATTTTTAGGGTTTTGTTGATCATAATGTAGAATTATAAAAAAATTAAATTGGGGGTTGGAACTTTTAAATTCCTCTTAATATTCTTTCTTTATTTGTTTATTTTTGTTAAATTAAATATTTTCCTGGCATGTTGGGTGTCAAATCACTCAACAAGCTTAATTTTTTAATATTTTTAGGGTTTTGTTGATCATAATGTAGAATTATAAAAAAATTAAATGGGGGGTTGAACTTTTAAATTCCTCTTAATGATCTTTCTTTATTTGCTCATTTTTGTAAAATTAAATATTTTGCTGGCATGTTGGTTGTCAAAACACTCAAGAAGCTTAATGTTTTAATATTTTTAGGGTTTTGTTGATCATAATGTAGAATTATAAAAAAATTAAATTGGGGGTTGGAACTTTTAAATTCCTCTTAATATTCTTTCTTTATTTGTTTATTTTTGTTAAATTAAATATTTTCCTGGCATGTTGGGTGTCAAATCACTCAACAAGCTTAATTTTTTAATATTTTTAGGGTTTTGTTGATCATAATGTAGAATTATAAAAAAATTAAATGGGGGGTTGGAACTTTTTAATTCCTCTTAATATTCTTTCTTTATTTGTTCATTTTTGTCAAATTAAATATTTTCCTGGCATGTTAGTTGTTAAAACACTTAAGAAGCTTATTGTTTTGATATTTTTAGGGTTTTGTTGATCATAATGTAGAATTATAAAAAAATTAAATGGGGGGTTGAACTTTTAAATTCCTCTTAATGATCTTTCTTTATTTGCTCATTTTTGTCAAATTAAATTTTTTTTAGGCATGTTGGGTGTCAAATCACTCAACAAGCTTAATGTTTTAATATTTTTAGGGTTTTGTTGATCATAATGTAGAATTATAAAAAAATTAAAGGGGGGGTTGAAACTTTTAAATTCCTCTTAATATTCTTTCTTTATTTGCTCATTTTTGTCAAATTAAATTTTTTTTAGGCATGTTGGGTGTCAAATCACTCAACAAGCTTAATGTTTTAATATTTTTAGGGATTTGTTGAACATTAGGTAGAATTCAGCTAATTTAAAGGGGGGGGTGAAATTTTTAAATTCCTCTTAATATTCTTTCTTTATTTGTTCATTTTTGTCAAATTAAATATTTTGCTGGCATGTTAGTTGTTAAAACACTTAAGAAGCTTATTGTTTTATTATTTTTAGGGTTTTGTTGATCATAATGTAGAATTATAAAAAAATTAAAGGGGGGGTTGAAACTTTTAAATTCCTCTTAATATTCTTTCTTTATTTGCTCATTTTTGTCAAATTAAATATTTTGCTGGCATGTTGGTTGTCAAAACACTCAAGAAGCTTAATGTTTTAATATTTTTAGGGATTTGTTGAACATTATGTAGAATTCAGCTAATTTAAAGGGGGGGTTGAAATTTTTAAATTCCTCTTAATATTCTTTCTTTATTTGTTCATTTTTGTCAAATTAAATATTTTCCTGGCATGTTGGGTGTCAAATCACTCAAAAGCTTAATGTTTTAATATTTTTAGGGTTTTATTGATCATAATGTAGAATTATAAAAAAATTAAATGGGGGGTTGGAACTTTTAAATTCCTCTTAATATTCTTTCTTTATTTGCTCATTTTTGTCAAATTTAATATTTTGCTGGCATGTTGGTTGTCAAAACACTCAAGAAGCTTAATGTTTTAATATTTTTAGGGATTTGTTGAACATTATGTAGAATTCAGCTAATTTAAAGGGGGGGTTGAAATTTTTAAATTCCTCTTAATATTCCTTCTTTATTTGTTCATTTTTGTCAAATTAAATATTTTCCTGGCATGTTGGGAGTCAAATCACTCAAAAGCTTAATGTTTTAATATTTTTAGGGTTTTATTGATCATAATGTAGAATTATAAAAAAATTAAATGGGGGGTTGGAACTTTTAAATTCCTCTTAATATTCTTTCTTTATTTGCTCATTTTTGTCAAATTAAATTTTTTTTAGGCATGTTGGGTGTCAAATCACTCAACAAGCTTAATGTTTTAATATTTTTAGGGTTTTGTTGATCATAATGTAGAATTATAAAAAAATTAAAGGGGGGGTTGAAACTTTTAAATTCCTCTTAATATTCTTTCTTTATTTGTTCATTTTTGTCAAATTAAATATTTTCCTGGCATGTTGGGTGTCAAATCACTCAAAAGCTTAATGTTTTAATATTTTTAGGGTTTTATTGATCATAATGTAGAATTATAAAAAAATTAAATAGGGGGTTGGAACTTTTAAATTCCTCTTAATATTCTTTCTTTATTTGCTCATTTTTGTCAAATTAAATTTTTTTTAGGCATGTTGGGTGTCAAATCACTCAACAAGCTTAATGTTTTAATATTTTTAGGGATTTGTTGAACATTAGGTAGAATTCAGCTAATTTAAAGGGGGGGTTGAAATTTTTAAATTCCTCTTAATATTCTTTCTTTATTTGTTCATTTTTGTCAAATTAAATATTTTCCTGGCATGTTGGGTGTCAAATCACTCAAAAGCTTAATGTTTTAATATTTTTAGGGTTTTATTGATCATAATGTAGAATTATAAAAAAATTAAATGGGGGGTTGAAACTTTTAAATTCCTCTTAATATTCTTTCTTTATTTGCTCATTTTTGTCAAATTAAATATTTTGCTGGCATGTTGGTTGTCAAAACACTCAAGAAGCTTAATGTTTTAATATTTTTAGGGTTTTATTGATCATAATGTAGAATTATAAAAAAATTAAATGGGGGGTTGGAACTTTTAAATTCCTCTTATTATTCTTTCTTTATTTGCTCATTTTTGTCAAATTAAATTTTTTTTAGGCATGTTGGGTGTCAAATCACTCAACAAGCTTAATGTTTTAATATTTTTAGGGTTTTGTTGATCATAATGTAGAATTATAAAAAAATTAAATTGGGGGTTGGAACTTTTAAATTCCTCTTAATATTCTTTCTTTATTTGTTTATTTTTGTTAAATTAAATATTTTCCTGGCATGTTGGGTGTCAAATCACTCAACAAGCTTAATTTTTTAATATTTTTAGGGTTTTGTTGATCATAATGTAGAATTATAAAAAAATTAAATGGGGGGTTGGAACTTTTTAATTCCTCTTAATATTCTTTCTTTATTTGTTCATTTTTGTCAAATTAAATATTTTCCTGGCATGTTAGTTGTTAAAACACTTAAGAAGCTTATTGTTTTGATATTTTTAGGGTTTTGTTGATCATAATGTAGAATTATAAAAAAATTAAATGGGGGGTTGAACTTTTAAATTCCTCTTAATGATCTTTCTTTATTTGCTCATTTTTGTCAAATTAAATTTTTTTTAGGCATGTTGGGTGTCAAATCACTCAACAAGCTTAATGTTTTAATATTTTTAGGGTTTTGTTGATCATAATGTAGAATTATAAAAAAATTAAAGGGGGGGTTGAAACTTTTAAATTCCTCTTAATATTCTTTCTTTATTTGCTCATTTTTGTCAAATTAAATTTTTTTTAGGCATGTTGGGTGTCAAATCACTCAACAAGCTTAATGTTTTAATATTTTTAGGGATTTGTTGAACATTAGGTAGAATTCAGCTAATTTAAAGGGGGGGGTGAAATTTTTAAATTCCTCTTAATATTCTTTCTTTATTTGTTCATTTTTGTCAAATTAAATATTTTGCTGGCATGTTAGTTGTTAAAACACTTAAGAAGCTTATTGTTTTATTATTTTTAGGGTTTTGTTGATCATAATGTAGAATTATAAAAAAATTAAAGGGGGGGTTGAAACTTTTAAATTCCTCTTAATATTCTTTCTTTATTTGCTCATTTTTGTCAAATTAAATATTTTGCTGGCATGTTGGTTGTCAAAACACTCAAGAAGCTTAATGTTTTAATATTTTTAGGGATTTGTTGAACATTATGTAGAATTCAGCTAATTTAAAGGGGGGGTTGAAATTTTTAAATTCCTCTTAATATTCTTTCTTTATTTGTTCATTTTTGTCAAATTAAATATTTTCCTGGCATGTTGGGTGTCAAATCACTCAAAAGCTTAATGTTTTAATATTTTTAGGGTTTTATTGATCATAATGTAGAATTATAAAAAAATTAAATGGGGGGTTGGAACTTTTAAATTCCTCTTAATATTCTTTCTTTATTTGCTCATTTTTGTCAAATTAAATTTTTTTTAGGCATGTTGGGTGTCAAATCACTCAACAAGCTTAATGTTTTAATATTTTTAGGGTTTTGTTGATCATAATGTAGAATTATAAAAAAATTAAAGGGGGGGTTGAAACTTTTAAATTCCTCTTAATATTCTTTCTTTATTTGTTCATTTTTGTCAAATTAAATATTTTCCTGGCATGTTGGGAGTCAAATCACTCAAAAGCTTAATGTTTTAATATTTTTAGGGTTTTATTGATCATAATGTAGAATTATAAAAAAATTAAATGGGGGGTTGGAACTTTTAAATTCCTCTTAATATTCTTTCTTTATTTGCTCATTTTTGTCAAATTAAATTTTTTTTAGGCATGTTGGGTGTCAAATCACTCAACAAGCTTAATGTTTTAATATTTTTAGGGTTTTGTTGATCATAATGTAGAATTATAAAAAAATTAAAGGGGGGGTTGAAACTTTTAAATTCCTCTTAATATTCTTTCTTTATTTGTTCATTTTTGTCAAATTAAATATTTTCCTGGCATGTTGGGTGTCAAATCACTCAAAAGCTTAATGTTTTAATATTTTTAGGGTTTTATTGATCATAATGTAGAATTATAAAAAAATTAAATAGGGGGTTGGAACTTTTAAATTCCTCTTAATATTCTTTCTTTATTTGCTCATTTTTGTCAAATTAAATTTTTTTTAGGCATGTTGGGTGTCAAATCACTCAACAAGCTTAATGTTTTAATATTTTTAGGGATTTGTTGAACATTAGGTAGAATTCAGCTAATTTAAAGGGGGGGTTGAAATTTTTAAATTCCTCTTAATATTCTTTCTTTATTTGTTCATTTTTGTCAAATTAAATATTTTGCTGGCATGTTAGTTGTTAAAACACTTAAGAAGCTTATTGTTTTATTATTTTTAGGGTTTTGTTGATCATAATGTAGAATTATAAAAAAATTAAATAGGGGGTTGGAACTTTTAAATTCCTCTTAATATTCTTTCTTTATTTGCTCATTTTTGTCAAATTAAATTTTTTTTAGGCATGTTGGGTGTCAAATCACTCAACAAGCTTAATGTTTTAATATTTTTAGGGATTTGTTGAACATTAGGTAGAATTCAGCTAATTTAAAGGGGGGGTTGAAATTTTTAAATTCCTCTTAATATTCTTTCTTTATTTGTTCATTTTTGTCAAATTAAATATTTTGCTGGCATGTTAGTTGTTAAAACACTTAAGAAGCTTATTGTTTTATTATTTTTAGGGTTTTGTTGATCATAATGTAGAATTATAAAAAAATTAAAGGGGGGGTTGAAACTTTTAAATTCCTCTTAATATTCTTTCTTTATTTGCTCATTTTTGTCAAATTAAATATTTTGCTGGCATGTTGGTTGTCAAAACACTCAAGAAGCTTAATGTTTTAATATTTTTAGGGATTTGTTGAACATTATGTAGAATTCAGCTAATTTAAAGGGGGGGTTGAAATTTTTAAATTCCTCTTAATATTCTTTCTTTATTTGTTCATTTTTGTCAAATTAAATATTTTCCTGGCATGTTGGGTGTCAAATCACTCAAAAGCTTAATGTTTTAATATTTTTAGGGTTTTATTGATCATAATGTAGAATTATAAAAAAATTAAATGGGGGGTTGGAACTTTTAAATTCCTCTTAATATTCTTTCTTTATTTGCTCATTTTTGTCAAATTAAATATTTTGCTGGCATGTTGGTTGTCAAAACACTCAAGAAGCTTAATGTTTTAATATTTTTAGGGATTTGTTGAACATTATGTAGAATTCAGCTAATTTAAAGGGGGGGTTGAAATTTTTAAATTCCTCTTAATATTCTTTCTTCTTTTGTTCATTTTTGTCAAATTAAATATTTTCCTGGCATGTTGGGTGTCAAATCACTCAAAAGCTTAATGTTTTAATATTTTTAGGGTTTTATTGATCATAATGTAGAATTATAAAAAAATTAAATGGGGGGTTGGAACTTTTAATTTCCTCTTAATATTCTTTCTTTATTTGCTCATTTTTGTCAAATTAAATATTTTCCTGGCATGTTAGTTGTTAGAACACTCAACAAGCTTAATTTTTTAATATTTTTAGGGTTTTGTTGATCATAATGTAGAATTATAAAAAAATTAAATGGGGGGTTGGAACTTTTTAATTCCTCTTAATATTCTTTCTTTATTTGTTCATTTTTGTCAAATTAAATATTTTCCTGGCATGTTAGTTGTTAAAACACTTAAGAAGCTTATTGTTTTGATATTTTTAGGGTTTTGTTGATCATAATGTAGAATTATAAAAAAATTAAATGGGGGGTTGAACTTTTAAATTCCTCTTAATGATCTTTCTTTATTTGCTCATTTTTGTTAAATTAAATATTTTCCTGGCATGTTGGGTGTCAAATCACTCAACAAGCTTAATTTTTTAATATTTTTAGGGTTTTGTTGATCATAATGTAGAATTATAAAAAAATTAAATGGGGGGTTGAAATTTTTAAATTCCTCTTAATATTCTTTCTTTATTTGTTCATTTTTGTCAAATTAAATATTTTGCTGGCATGTTAGTTGTTAAAACACTTAAGAAGCTTATTGTTTTATTATTTTTAGGGTTTTATTGATCATAATGTAGAATTATAAAAAAATTAAATGGGGGGTTGGAACTTTTAAATTCCTCTTAATGTTCTTTCTTTATTTGCTCATTTTTGTCAAATTAAATTTTTTTTAGGCATGTTGGTTGTCAAATCACTCAACAAGCTTAATGTTTTAATATTTTTAGGGTTTTGTTGATCATAATGTAGAATTATAAAAAAATTAAAGGGGGGGTTGAAACTTTTAAATTCCTCTTAATATTCTTTCTTTATTTGTTCATTTTTGTCAAATTAAATATTTTGCTGGCATGTTGGTTGTCAAAACACTCAAGAAGCTTAATGTTTTAATATTTTTAGGGTTTTGTTGATCATAATGTAGAATTATAAAAAAATTAAATGGGGGGTTGGAACTTTTAAATTCCTCTTAATATTCTTTCTTTATTTGTTCATTTTTGTTAAATTAAATATTTTCCTGGCATGTTGGGTGTCAAATCACTCAAAAGCTTAATGTTTTAATATTTTTAGGGTTTTATTGATCATAATGTAGAATTATAAAAAAATTAAATGGGGGGTTGGAACTTTTAAATTCCTCTTAATATTCTTTCTTTATTTGCTCATTTTTGTCAAATTAAATTTTTTTTAGGCATGTTGGGTGTCAAATCACTCAACAAGCTTAATTTTTTAATATTTTTAGGGTTTTGTTGATCATAATGTAGAATTATAAAAAAATTAAATGGGGGGTTGGAACTTTTTAATTCCTCTTAATATTCTTTCTTTATTTGTTCATTTTTGTCAAATTAAATATTTTCCTGGCATGTTAGTTGTTAAAACACTTAAGAAGCTTAATGTTTTAATATTTTTAGGGTTTTGTTGATCATAATGTAGAATTATAAAAAAATTAAAGGGGGGGTTGAAACTTTTAAATTCCTCTTAATATTCTTTCTTTATTTGCTCATTTTTGTCAAATTAAATATTTTCCTGGCATGTTAGTTGTTAAAACACTTAAGAAGCTTATTGTTTTGATATTTTTAGGGTTTTGTTGATCATAATGTAGAATTATAAAAAAATTAAATGGGGGGTTGAACTTTTAAATTCCTCTTAATGATCTTTCTTTATTTGCTCATTTTTGTAAAATTAAATATTTTGCTGGCATGTTGGTTGTCAAAACACTCAAGAAGCTTAATGTTTTAATATTTTTAGGGTTTTGTTGATCATAATGTAGAATTATAAAAAAATTAAATTGGGGGTTGGAACTTTTAAATTCCTCTTAATATTCTTTCTTTATTTGTTTATTTTTGTTAAATTAAATATTTTCCTGGCATGTTGGGTGTCAAATCACTCAACAAGCTTAATTTTTTAATATTTTTAGGGTTTTGTTGATCATAATGTAGAATTATAAAAAAATTAAATGGGGGGTTGAACTTTTAAATTCCTCTTAATGATCTTTCTTTATTTGCTCATTTTTGTAAAATTAAATATTTTGCTGGCATGTTGGTTGTCAAAACACTCAAGAAGCTTAATGTTTTAATATTTTTAGGGTTTTGTTGATCATAATGTAGAATTATAAAAAAATTAAATTGGGGGTTGGAACTTTTAAATTCCTCTTAATATTCTTTCTTTATTTGTTTATTTTTGTTAAATTAAATATTTTCCTGGCATGTTGGGTGTCAAATCACTCAACAAGCTTAATTTTTTAATATTTTTAGGGTTTTGTTGATCATAATGTAGAATTATAAAAAAATTAAATGGGGGGTTGGAACTTTTTAATTCCTCTTAATATTCTTTCTTTATTTGTTCATTTTTGTCAAATTAAATATTTTCCTGGCATGTTAGTTGTTAAAACACTTAAGAAGCTTATTGTTTTGATATTTTTAGGGTTTTGTTGATCATAATGTAGAATTATAAAAAAATTAAATGGGGGGTTGAACTTTTAAATTCCTCTTAATGATCTTTCTTTATTTGCTCATTTTTGTCAAATTAAATTTTTTTTAGGCATGTTGGGTGTCAAATCACTCAACAAGCTTAATGTTTTAATATTTTTAGGGTTTTGTTGATCATAATGTAGAATTATAAAAAAATTAAAGGGGGGGTTGAAACTTTTAAATTCCTCTTAATATTCTTTCTTTATTTGCTCATTTTTGTCAAATTAAATTTTTTTTAGGCATGTTGGGTGTCAAATCACTCAACAAGCTTAATGTTTTAATATTTTTAGGGATTTGTTGAACATTAGGTAGAATTCAGCTAATTTAAAGGGGGGGGTGAAATTTTTAAATTCCTCTTAATATTCTTTCTTTATTTGTTCATTTTTGTCAAATTAAATATTTTGCTGGCATGTTAGTTGTTAAAACACTTAAGAAGCTTATTGTTTTATTATTTTTAGGGTTTTGTTGATCATAATGTAGAATTATAAAAAAATTAAAGGGGGGGTTGAAACTTTTAAATTCCTCTTAATATTCTTTCTTTATTTGCTCATTTTTGTCAAATTAAATATTTTGCTGGCATGTTGGTTGTCAAAACACTCAAGAAGCTTAATGTTTTAATATTTTTAGGGATTTGTTGAACATTATGTAGAATTCAGCTAATTTAAAGGGGGGGTTGAAATTTTTAAATTCCTCTTAATATTCTTTCTTTATTTGTTCATTTTTGTCAAATTAAATATTTTCCTGGCATGTTGGGTGTCAAATCACTCAAAAGCTTAATGTTTTAATATTTTTAGGGTTTTATTGATCATAATGTAGAATTATAAAAAAATTAAATGGGGGGTTGGAACTTTTAAATTCCTCTTAATATTCTTTCTTTATTTGCTCATTTTTGTCAAATTTAATATTTTGCTGGCATGTTGGTTGTCAAAACACTCAAGAAGCTTAATGTTTTAATATTTTTAGGGATTTGTTGAACATTATGTAGAATTCAGCTAATTTAAAGGGGGGGTTGAAATTTTTAAATTCCTCTTAATATTCCTTCTTTATTTGTTCATTTTTGTCAAATTAAATATTTTCCTGGCATGTTGGGAGTCAAATCACTCAAAAGCTTAATGTTTTAATATTTTTAGGGTTTTATTGATCATAATGTAGAATTATAAAAAAATTAAATGGGGGGTTGGAACTTTTAAATTCCTCTTAATATTCTTTCTTTATTTGCTCATTTTTGTCAAATTAAATTTTTTTTAGGCATGTTGGGTGTCAAATCACTCAACAAGCTTAATGTTTTAATATTTTTAGGGTTTTGTTGATCATAATGTAGAATTATAAAAAAATTAAAGGGGGGGTTGAAACTTTTAAATTCCTCTTAATATTCTTTCTTTATTTGTTCATTTTTGTCAAATTAAATATTTTCCTGGCATGTTGGGTGTCAAATCACTCAAAAGCTTAATGTTTTAATATTTTTAGGGTTTTATTGATCATAATGTAGAATTATAAAAAAATTAAATAGGGGGTTGGAACTTTTAAATTCCTCTTAATATTCTTTCTTTATTTGCTCATTTTTGTCAAATTAAATTTTTTTTAGGCATGTTGGGTGTCAAATCACTCAACAAGCTTAATGTTTTAATATTTTTAGGGATTTGTTGAACATTAGGTAGAATTCAGCTAATTTAAAGGGGGGGTTGAAATTTTTAAATTCCTCTTAATATTCTTTCTTTATTTGTTCATTTTTGTCAAATTAAATATTTTCCTGGCATGTTGGGTGTCAAATCACTCAAAAGCTTAATGTTTTAATATTTTTAGGGTTTTATTGATCATAATGTAGAATTATAAAAAAATTAAATGGGGGGTTGAAACTTTTAAATTCCTCTTAATATTCTTTCTTTATTTGCTCATTTTTGTCAAATTAAATATTTTGCTGGCATGTTGGTTGTCAAAACACTCAAGAAGCTTAATGTTTTAATATTTTTAGGGTTTTATTGATCATAATGTAGAATTATAAAAAAATTAAATGGGGGGTTGGAACTTTTAAATTCCTCTTATTATTCTTTCTTTATTTGCTCATTTTTGTCAAATTAAATTTTTTTTAGGCATGTTGGGTGTCAAATCACTCAACAAGCTTAATGTTTTAATATTTTTAGGGTTTTGTTGATCATAATGTAGAATTATAAAAAAATTAAATTGGGGGTTGGAACTTTTAAATTCCTCTTAATATTCTTTCTTTATTTGTTTATTTTTGTTAAATTAAATATTTTCCTGGCATGTTGGGTGTCAAATCACTCAACAAGCTTAATTTTTTAATATTTTTAGGGTTTTGTTGATCATAATGTAGAATTATAAAAAAATTAAATGGGGGGTTGGAACTTTTTAATTCCTCTTAATATTCTTTCTTTATTTGTTCATTTTTGTCAAATTAAATATTTTCCTGGCATGTTAGTTGTTAAAACACTTAAGAAGCTTATTGTTTTGATATTTTTAGGGTTTTGTTGATCATAATGTAGAATTATAAAAAAATTAAATGGGGGGTTGAACTTTTAAATTCCTCTTAATGATCTTTCTTTATTTGCTCATTTTTGTCAAATTAAATTTTTTTTAGGCATGTTGGGTGTCAAATCACTCAACAAGCTTAATGTTTTAATATTTTTAGGGTTTTGTTGATCATAATGTAGAATTATAAAAAAATTAAAGGGGGGGTTGAAACTTTTAAATTCCTCTTAATATTCTTTCTTTATTTGCTCATTTTTGTCAAATTAAATTTTTTTTAGGCATGTTGGGTGTCAAATCACTCAACAAGCTTAATGTTTTAATATTTTTAGGGATTTGTTGAACATTAGGTAGAATTCAGCTAATTTAAAGGGGGGGGTGAAATTTTTAAATTCCTCTTAATATTCTTTCTTTATTTGTTCATTTTTGTCAAATTAAATATTTTGCTGGCATGTTAGTTGTTAAAACACTTAAGAAGCTTATTGTTTTATTATTTTTAGGGTTTTGTTGATCATAATGTAGAATTATAAAAAAATTAAAGGGGGGGTTGAAACTTTTAAATTCCTCTTAATATTCTTTCTTTATTTGCTCATTTTTGTCAAATTAAATATTTTGCTGGCATGTTGGTTGTCAAAACACTCAAGAAGCTTAATGTTTTAATATTTTTAGGGATTTGTTGAACATTATGTAGAATTCAGCTAATTTAAAGGGGGGGTTGAAATTTTTAAATTCCTCTTAATATTCTTTCTTTATTTGTTCATTTTTGTCAAATTAAATATTTTCCTGGCATGTTGGGTGTCAAATCACTCAAAAGCTTAATGTTTTAATATTTTTAGGGTTTTATTGATCATAATGTAGAATTATAAAAAAATTAAATGGGGGGTTGGAACTTTTAAATTCCTCTTAATATTCTTTCTTTATTTGCTCATTTTTGTCAAATTAAATTTTTTTTAGGCATGTTGGGTGTCAAATCACTCAACAAGCTTAATGTTTTAATATTTTTAGGGTTTTGTTGATCATAATGTAGAATTATAAAAAAATTAAAGGGGGGGTTGAAACTTTTAAATTCCTCTTAATATTCTTTCTTTATTTGTTCATTTTTGTCAAATTAAATATTTTCCTGGCATGTTGGGAGTCAAATCACTCAAAAGCTTAATGTTTTAATATTTTTAGGGTTTTATTGATCATAATGTAGAATTATAAAAAAATTAAATGGGGGGTTGGAACTTTTAAATTCCTCTTAATATTCTTTCTTTATTTGCTCATTTTTGTCAAATTAAATTTTTTTTAGGCATGTTGGGTGTCAAATCACTCAACAAGCTTAATGTTTTAATATTTTTAGGGTTTTGTTGATCATAATGTAGAATTATAAAAAAATTAAAGGGGGGGTTGAAACTTTTAAATTCCTCTTAATATTCTTTCTTTATTTGTTCATTTTTGTCAAATTAAATATTTTCCTGGCATGTTGGGTGTCAAATCACTCAAAAGCTTAATGTTTTAATATTTTTAGGGTTTTATTGATCATAATGTAGAATTATAAAAAAATTAAATAGGGGGTTGGAACTTTTAAATTCCTCTTAATATTCTTTCTTTATTTGCTCATTTTTGTCAAATTAAATTTTTTTTAGGCATGTTGGGTGTCAAATCACTCAACAAGCTTAATGTTTTAATATTTTTAGGGATTTGTTGAACATTAGGTAGAATTCAGCTAATTTAAAGGGGGGGTTGAAATTTTTAAATTCCTCTTAATATTCTTTCTTTATTTGTTCATTTTTGTCAAATTAAATATTTTGCTGGCATGTTAGTTGTTAAAACACTTAAGAAGCTTATTGTTTTATTATTTTTAGGGTTTTGTTGATCATAATGTAGAATTATAAAAAAATTAAATAGGGGGTTGGAACTTTTAAATTCCTCTTAATATTCTTTCTTTATTTGCTCATTTTTGTCAAATTAAATTTTTTTTAGGCATGTTGGGTGTCAAATCACTCAACAAGCTTAATGTTTTAATATTTTTAGGGATTTGTTGAACATTAGGTAGAATTCAGCTAATTTAAAGGGGGGGTTGAAATTTTTAAATTCCTCTTAATATTCTTTCTTTATTTGTTCATTTTTGTCAAATTAAATATTTTGCTGGCATGTTAGTTGTTAAAACACTTAAGAAGCTTATTGTTTTATTATTTTTAGGGTTTTGTTGATCATAATGTAGAATTATAAAAAAATTAAAGGGGGGGTTGAAACTTTTAAATTCCTCTTAATATTCTTTCTTTATTTGCTCATTTTTGTCAAATTAAATATTTTGCTGGCATGTTGGTTGTCAAAACACTCAAGAAGCTTAATGTTTTAATATTTTTAGGGATTTGTTGAACATTATGTAGAATTCAGCTAATTTAAAGGGGGGGTTGAAATTTTTAAATTCCTCTTAATATTCTTTCTTTATTTGTTCATTTTTGTCAAATTAAATATTTTCCTGGCATGTTGGGTGTCAAATCACTCAAAAGCTTAATGTTTTAATATTTTTAGGGTTTTATTGATCATAATGTAGAATTATAAAAAAATTAAATGGGGGGTTGGAACTTTTAAATTCCTCTTAATATTCTTTCTTTATTTGCTCATTTTTGTCAAATTAAATATTTTGCTGGCATGTTGGTTGTCAAAACACTCAAGAAGCTTAATGTTTTAATATTTTTAGGGATTTGTTGAACATTATGTAGAATTCAGCTAATTTAAAGGGGGGGTTGAAATTTTTAAATTCCTCTTAATATTCTTTCTTCTTTTGTTCATTTTTGTCAAATTAAATATTTTCCTGGCATGTTGGGTGTCAAATCACTCAAAAGCTTAATGTTTTAATATTTTTAGGGTTTTATTGATCATAATGTAGAATTATAAAAAAATTAAATGGGGGGTTGGAACTTTTAATTTCCTCTTAATATTCTTTCTTTATTTGCTCATTTTTGTCAAATTAAATATTTTCCTGGCATGTTAGTTGTTAGAACACTCAACAAGCTTAATTTTTTAATATTTTTAGGGTTTTGTTGATCATAATGTAGAATTATAAAAAAATTAAATGGGGGGTTGGAACTTTTTAATTCCTCTTAATATTCTTTCTTTATTTGTTCATTTTTGTCAAATTAAATATTTTCCTGGCATGTTAGTTGTTAAAACACTTAAGAAGCTTATTGTTTTGATATTTTTAGGGTTTTGTTGATCATAATGTAGAATTATAAAAAAATTAAATGGGGGGTTGAACTTTTAAATTCCTCTTAATGATCTTTCTTTATTTGCTCATTTTTGTTAAATTAAATATTTTCCTGGCATGTTGGGTGTCAAATCACTCAACAAGCTTAATTTTTTAATATTTTTAGGGTTTTGTTGATCATAATGTAGAATTATAAAAAAATTAAATGGGGGGTTGAAATTTTTAAATTCCTCTTAATATTCTTTCTTTATTTGTTCATTTTTGTCAAATTAAATATTTTGCTGGCATGTTAGTTGTTAAAACACTTAAGAAGCTTATTGTTTTATTATTTTTAGGGTTTTATTGATCATAATGTAGAATTATAAAAAAATTAAATGGGGGGTTGGAACTTTTAAATTCCTCTTAATGTTCTTTCTTTATTTGCTCATTTTTGTCAAATTAAATTTTTTTTAGGCATGTTGGTTGTCAAATCACTCAACAAGCTTAATGTTTTAATATTTTTAGGGTTTTGTTGATCATAATGTAGAATTATAAAAAAATTAAAGGGGGGGTTGAAACTTTTAAATTCCTCTTAATATTCTTTCTTTATTTGTTCATTTTTGTCAAATTAAATATTTTGCTGGCATGTTGGTTGTCAAAACACTCAAGAAGCTTAATGTTTTAATATTTTTAGGGTTTTGTTGATCATAATGTAGAATTATAAAAAAATTAAATGGGGGGTTGGAACTTTTAAATTCCTCTTAATATTCTTTCTTTATTTGTTCATTTTTGTTAAATTAAATATTTTCCTGGCATGTTGGGTGTCAAATCACTCAAAAGCTTAATGTTTTAATATTTTTAGGGTTTTATTGATCATAATGTAGAATTATAAAAAAATTAAATGGGGGGTTGGAACTTTTAAATTCCTCTTAATATTCTTTCTTTATTTGCTCATTTTTGTCAAATTAAATTTTTTTTAGGCATGTTGGGTGTCAAATCACTCAACAAGCTTAATGTTTTAATATTTTTAGGGATTTGTTGAACATTAGGTAGAATTCAGCTAATTTAAAGGGGGGGTTGAAATTTTTAAATTCCTCTTAATATTCTTTCTTAATTTGTTCATTTTTGTCAAATTAAATATTTTGCTGGCATGTTAGTTGTTAAAACACTTAAGAAGCTTATTGTTTTATTATTTTTAGGGTTTTGTTGATCATAATGTAGAATTATAAAAAAATTAAAGGGGGGGTTGAAACTTTTAAATTCCTCTTAATATTCTTTCTTTATTTGCTCATTTTTGTCAAATTAAATTTTTTTTAGGCATGTTGGGTGTCAAATCACTCAACAAGCTTAATGTTTTAATATTTTTAGGGATTTGTTGAACATTAGGTAGAATTCAGCTAATTTAAAGGGGGGGTTGAAATTTTTAAATTCCTCTTAATATTCTTTCTTTATTTGTTCATTTTTGTCAAATTAAATATTTTGCTGGCATGTTAGTTGTTAAAACACTTAAGAAGCTTATTGTTTT
Source organism: Tuberolachnus salignus (assembly GCA_956483605.1). Classification (NCBI taxonomy): domain Eukaryota; kingdom Metazoa; phylum Arthropoda; class Insecta; order Hemiptera; family Aphididae; genus Tuberolachnus; species Tuberolachnus salignus. Next base: position 266,460 of record CATQFH010000047.1, on the reverse strand, counting down.
ATTATTTTTAGGGTTTTGTTGATCATAATGTAGAATTATAAAAAAATTAAAGGGGGGGTTGAAACTTTTAAATTCCTCTTAATATTCTTTCTTTATTTGCTCATTTTTGTCAAATTAAATTTTTTTTAGGCATGTTGGGTGTCAAAACACTCAAGAAGCTTAATGTTTTAATATTTTTAGGGATTTGTTGAACATTATGTAGAATTCAGCTAATTTAAAGGGGGGGTTGAAATTTTTAAATTCCTCTTAATATTCTTTCTTTATTTGTTCATTTTTGTCAAATTAAATATTTTCCTGGCATGTTGGGTGTCAAATCACTCAATAGCTTAATGTTTTAATATTTTTAGGGTTTTATTGATCATAATGTAGAATTATAAAAAAATTAAATAGGGGGTTGGAACTTTTAAATTCCTCTTAATATTCTTTCTTTATTTGCTCATTTTTGTCAAATTAAATTTTTTTTAGGCATGTTAGTTGTTAAAACACTAAAGAAGCTTATTGTTTTGATATTTTTAGGGTTTTGTTGATCATAATGTAGAATTATAAAAAAATTAAATGGGGGGTTGAACTTTTAAATTCCTCTTAATATTCTTTCTTTATTTGCTCATTTTTGTCAAATTAAATTTTTTTTAGGCATGTTGGGTGTCAAATCACTCAACAAGCTTAATGTTTTAATATTTTTAGGGTTTTGTTGATCATAATGTAGAATTATAAAAAAATTAAATGGGGGGTTGGAACTTTTTAATTCCTCTTAATATTCTTTCTTTATTTGTTCATTTTTGTCAAATTAAATATTTTCCTGGCATGTTAGTTGTTAAAACACTTAAGAAGCTTATTGTTTTGATATTTTTAGGGTTTTGTTGATCATAATGTAGAATTATAAAAAAATTAAATGGGGGGTTGAACTTTTAAATTCCTCTTAATGATCTTTCTTTATTTGCTCATTTTTGTCAAATTAAATATTTTGCTGGCATGTTGGTTGTCAAAACACTCAAGAAGCTTAATGTTTTAATATTTTTAGGGTTTTATTGATCATAATGTAGAATTATAAAAAAATTAAATGGGGGGTTGGAACTTTTAAATTCCTCTTAATATTCTTTCTTTATTTGCTCATTTTTGTCAAATTAAATTTTTATTAGGCATGTTGGGTGTCAAATCACTCAACAAGCTTAATGTTTTAATATTTTTAGGGATTTGTTGAACATTAGGTAGAATTCAGCTAATTTAAAGGGGGGGTTGAAATTTTTAAATTCCTCTTAATATTCTTTCTTTATTTGTTCATTTTTGTCAAATTAAATATTTTGCTGGCATGTTAGTTGTTAAAACACTTAAGAAGCTTATTGTTTTATTATTTTTAGGGTTTTGTTGATCATAATGTAGAATTATAAAAAAATTAAAGGGGGGGTTGAAACTTTTAAATTACTCTTAATATTCTTTCTTTATTTGCTCATTTTTGTCAAATTAAATATTTTGCTGGCATGTTGGTTGTCAAAACACTCAACAAGCTTAATGTTTTAATATTTTTAGGGTTTTGTTGATCATAATGTAGAAGTATAAAAAAATTAAATGGGTGGTTGGAACTTTTTAATTCCTCTTAATATTCTTTCTTTATTTGTTCATTTTTGTCAAATTAAATATTTTCCTGGCATGTTGGGTGTCAAATCACTCAAAAGCTTAATGTTTTAATATTTTTAGGGTTTTATTGATCATAATGTAGAATTATAAAAAAATTAAATGGGGGGTTGGAACTTTTAAATTCCTCTTAATATTCTTTCTTTATTTGCTCATTTTTGTCAAATTAAATTTTTTTTAGGCATGTTGGGTGTCAAATCACTCAACAAGCTTAATGTTTTAATATTTTTAGGGTTTTGTTGATCATAATGTAGAAGTATAAAAAAATTAAATGGGGGGTTGGAACTTTTTAATTCCTCTTAATATTCTTTCTTTATTTGTTCATTTTTGTCAAATTAAATATTTTCCTGGCATGTTAGTTGTTAAAACACTTAAGAAGCTTATTGTTTTGATATTTTTAGGGTTTTGTTGATCATAATGTAGAATTATAAAAAAATTAAATGGGGGGTTGAACTTTTAAATTCCTCTTAATATTCTTTCTTTATTTGCTCATTTTTGTCAAATTAAATATTTGGCTGGCATGTTCGTTGTCAAAACACTCAAGAAGCTTAATGTTTTAATATTTTTAGGGATTTGTTGAACATTATGTAGAATTCAGCTAATTTAAAGGGGGGGTTGAAATTTTTAAATTCCTCTTAATATTCTTTCTTTATTTGTTCATTTTTGTCAAATTAAATATTTTCCTGGCATGTTGGGTGTCAAATCACTCAATAGCTTAATGTTTTAATATTTTTAGGGTTTTATTGATCATAATGTAGAATTATAAAAAAATTAAATAGGGGGTTGGAACTTTTAAATTCCTCTTAATATTCTTTCTTTATTTGCTCATTTTTGTCAAATTAAATTTTTTTTAGGCATGTTAGTTGTTAAAACACTAAAGAAGCTTATTGTTTTGATATTTTTAGGGTTTTGTTGATCATAATGTAGAATTATAAAAAAATTAAATGGGGGGTTGAACTTTTAAATTCCTCTTAATATTCTTTCTTTATTTGCTCATTTTTGTCAAATTAAATTTTTTTTAGGCATGTTGGGTGTCAAATCACTCAACAAGCTTAATGTTTTAATATTTTTAGGGTTTTGTTGATCATAATGTAGAATTATAAAAAAATTAAATGGGGGGTTGGAACTTTTTAATTCCTCTTAATATTCTTTCTTTATTTGTTCATTTTTGTCAAATTAAATATTTTCCTGGCATGTTAGTTGTTAAAACACTTAAGAAGCTTATTGTTTTGATATTTTTAGGGTTTTGTTGATCATAATGTAGAATTATAAAAAAATTAAATGGGGGGTTGAACTTTTAAATTCCTCTTAATGATCTTTCTTTATTTGCTCATTTTTGTCAAATTAAATATTTTGCTGGCATGTTGGTTGTCAAAACACTCAAGAAGCTTAATGTTTTAATATTTTTAGGGTTTTATTGATCATAATGTAGAATTATAAAAAAATTAAATGGGGGGTTGGAACTTTTAAATTCCTCTTAATATTCTTTCTTTATTTGCTCATTTTTGTCAAATTAAATTTTTATTAGGCATGTTGGGTGTCAAATCACTCAACAAGCTTAATGTTTTAATATTTTTAGGGATTTGTTGAACATTAGGTAGAATTCAGCTAATTTAAAGGGGGGGTTGAAATTTTTAAATTCCTCTTAATATTCTTTCTTTATTTGTTCATTTTTGTCAAATTAAATATTTTGCTGGCATGTTAGTTGTTAAAACACTTAAGAAGCTTATTGTTTTATTATTTTTAGGGTTTTGTTGATCATAATGTAGAATTATAAAAAAATTAAAGGGGGGGTTGAAACTTTTAAATTACTCTTAATATTCTTTCTTTATTTGCTCATTTTTGTCAAATTAAATATTTTGCTGGCATGTTGGTTGTCAAAACACTCAACAAGCTTAATGTTTTAATATTTTTAGGGTTTTGTTGATCATAATGTAGAAGTATAAAAAAATTAAATGGGTGGTTGGAACTTTTTAATTCCTCTTAATATTCTTTCTTTATTTGTTCATTTTTGTCAAATTAAATATTTTCCTGGCATGTTGGGTGTCAAATCACTCAAAAGCTTAATGTTTTAATATTTTTAGGGTTTTATTGATCATAATGTAGAATTATAAAAAAATTAAATGGGGGGTTGGAACTTTTAAATTCCTCTTAATATTCTTTCTTTATTTGCTCATTTTTGTCAAATTAAATTTTTTTTAGGCATGTTGGGTGTCAAATCACTCAACAAGCTTAATGTTTTAATATTTTTAGGGTTTTGTTGATCATAATGTAGAAGTATAAAAAAATTAAATGGGGGGTTGGAACTTTTTAATTCCTCTTAATATTCTTTCTTTATTTGTTCATTTTTGTCAAATTAAATATTTTCCTGGCATGTTAGTTGTTAAAACACTTAAGAAGCTTATTGTTTTGATATTTTTAGGGTTTTGTTGATCATAATGTAGAATTATAAAAAAATTAAATGGGGGGTTGAACTTTTAAATTCCTCTTAATATTCTTTCTTTATTTGCTCATTTTTGTCAAATTAAATATTTGGCTGGCATGTTCGTTGTCAAAACACTCAAGAAGCTTAATGTTTTAATATTTTTAGGGATTTGTTGAACATTATGTAGAATTCAGCTAATTTTAAGGGGGGGTTGAAATTTTTAAATTCCTCTTAATATTCTTTCTTTATTTGCTCATTTTTGTCAAATTAAATTTTTTTTAGGCATGTTGGGTGTCAAATCACTCAACAAGCTTAATGTTTTAATATTTTTAGGGATTTGTTGAACATTAGGTAGAATTCAGCTAATTTAAAGGGGGGGTTGAAATTTTTAAATTCCTCTTAATATTCTTTCTTAATTTGTTCATTTTTGTCAAATTAAATATTTTGCTGGCATGTTAGTTGTTAAAACACTTAAGAAGCTTATTGTTTTATTATTTTTAGGGTTTTGTTGATCATAATGTAGAATTATAAAAAAATTAAAGGGGGGGTTGAAACTTTTAAATTCCTCTTAATATTCTTTCTTTATTTGCTCATTTTTGTCAAATTAAATTTTTTTTAGGCATGTTGGGTGTCAAATCACTCAACAAGCTTAATGTTTTAATATTTTTAGGGATTTGTTGAACATTAGGTAGAATTCAGCTAATTTAAAGGGGGGGTTGAAATTTTTAAATTCCTCTTAATATTCTTTCTTTATTTGTTCATTTTTGTCAAATTAAATATTTTGCTGGCATGTTAGTTGTTAAAACACTTAAGAAGCTTATTGTTTTATTATTTTTAGGGTTTTGTTGATCATAATGTAGAATTATAAAAAAATTAAAGGGGGGGTTGAAACTTTTAAATTCCTCTTAATATTCTTTCTTTATTTGCTCATTTTTGTCAAATTAAATTTTTTTTAGGCATGTTGGGTGTCAAAACACTCAAGAAGCTTAATGTTTTAATATTTTTAGGGATTTGTTGAACATTATGTAGAATTCAGCTAATTTAAAGGGGGGGTTGAAATTTTTAAATTCCTCTTAATATTCTTTCTTTATTTGTTCATTTTTGTCAAATTAAATATTTTCCTGGCATGTTGGGTGTCAAATCACTCAATAGCTTAATGTTTTAATATTTTTAGGGTTTTATTGATCATAATGTAGAATTATAAAAAAATTAAATAGGGGGTTGGAACTTTTAAATTCCTCTTAATATTCTTTCTTTATTTGCTCATTTTTGTCAAATTAAATTTTTTTTAGGCATGTTAGTTGTTAAAACACTAAAGAAGCTTATTGTTTTGATATTTTTAGGGTTTTGTTGATCATAATGTAGAATTATAAAAAAATTAAATGGGGGGTTGAACTTTTAAATTCCTCTTAATATTCTTTCTTTATTTGCTCATTTTTGTCAAATTAAATTTTTTTTAGGCATGTTGGGTGTCAAATCACTCAACAAGCTTAATGTTTTAATATTTTTAGGGTTTTGTTGATCATAATGTAGAATTATAAAAAAATTAAATGGGGGGTTGGAACTTTTTAATTCCTCTTAATATTCTTTCTTTATTTGTTCATTTTTGTCAAATTAAATATTTTCCTGGCATGTTAGTTGTTAAAACACTTAAGAAGCTTATTGTTTTGATATTTTTAGGGTTTTGTTGATCATAATGTAGAATTATAAAAAAATTAAATGGGGGGTTGAACTTTTAAATTCCTCTTAATGATCTTTCTTTATTTGCTCATTTTTGTCAAATTAAATATTTTGCTGGCATGTTGGTTGTCAAAACACTCAAGAAGCTTAATGTTTTAATATTTTTAGGGTTTTGTTGATCATAATGTAGAATTATAAAAAAATTAAATGGGGGGTTGGAACTTTTAAATTCCTCTTAATATTCTTTCTTTATTTGTTCATTTTTGTTAAATTAAATATTTTCCTGGCATGTTGGGTGTCAAATCACTCAAAAGCTTAATGTTTTAATATTTTTAGGGTTTTATTGATCATAATGTAGAATTATAAAAAAATTAAATGGGGGGTTGGAACTTTTAAATTCCTCTTAATATTCTTTCTTTATTTGCTCATTTTTGTCAAATTAAATTTTTATTAGGCATGTTGGGTGTCAAATCACTCAACAAGCTTAATGTTTTAATATTTTTAGGGATTTGTTGAACATTAGGTAGAATTCAGCTAATTTAAAGGGGGGGTTGAAATTTTTAAATTCCTCTTAATATTCTTTCTTTATTTGTTCATTTTTGTCAAATTAAATATTTTGCTGGCATGTTAGTTGTTAAAACACTTAAGAAGCTTATTGTTTTATTATTTTTAGGGTTTTGTTGATCATAATGTAGAATTATAAAAAAATTAAAGGGGGGGTTGAAACTTTTAAATTACTCTTAATATTCTTTCTTTATTTGCTCATTTTTGTCAAATTAAATATTTTGCTGGCATGTTGGTTGTCAAAACACTCAACAAGCTTAATGTTTTAATATTTTTAGGGTTTTGTTGATCATAATGTAGAAGTATAAAAAAATTAAATGGGTGGTTGGAACTTTTTAATTCCTCTTAATATTCTTTCTTTATTTGTTCATTTTTGTCAAATTAAATATTTTCCTGGCATGTTGGGTGTCAAATCACTCAAAAGCTTAATGTTTTAATATTTTTAGGGTTTTATTGATCATAATGTAGAATTATAAAAAAATTAAATGGGGGGTTGGAACTTTTAAATTCCTCTTAATATTCTTTCTTTATTTGCTCATTTTTGTCAAATTAAATTTTTTTTAGGCATGTTGGGTGTCAAATCACTCAAGAAGCTTAATGTTTTAATATTTTTAGGGATTTGTTGAACATTAGGTAGAATTCAGCTAATTTAAAGGGGGGGTTGAAATTTTTAAATTCCTCTTAATATTCTTTCTTTATTTGCTCATTTTTGTCAAATTAAATATTTTGCTGGCATGTTGGTTGTCAAAACACTCATGAAGCTTAATGTTTTAATATTTTTAGGGATTTGTTGAACATTAGGTAGAATTCAGCTAATTTAAAGGGGGGGTTGAAATTTTTAAATTCCTCTTAATATTCTTTCTTTATTTGCTCATTTTTGTCAAATTAAATATTTTGCTGGCATGTTGGTTGTCAAAACACTCATGAAGCTTAATGTTTTAATATTTTTAGGGATTTGTTGAACATTAGGTAGAATTCAGCTAATTTTTAAGGGGGGGTTGAAATTTTTAAATTCCTCTTAATATTCTTTCTTTATTTGCTCATTTTTGTCAAATTAAATATTTTGCTGGCATGTTGGTTGTCAAAACACTCAAGAAGCTTAATGTTTTAATATTTTTAGGGTTTTATTGATCATAATGTAGAATTATAAAAAAATTAAATGGGGGGTTGGAACTTTTAAATTCCTCTTAATATTCTTTCTTTATTTGTTCATTTTTGTCAAATTAAATATTTTCCTGGCATGTTGGGTGTCAAATCACTCAAAAGCTTAATGTTTTAATATTTTTAGGGTTTTATTGATCATAATGTAGAATTATAAAAAAATTAAATGGGGGGTTGGAACTTTTAAATTCCTCTTAATATTCTTTCTTTATTTGCTCATTTTTGTCAAATTAAATATTTTGCTGGGATGTTGGTTGTCAAAACACTCATGAAGCTTAATGTTTTAATATTTTTAGGGTTTTGTTGATCATAATGTAGAATTATAAAAAAATTAAATGGGGGGTTGGAACTTTTAAATTCCTCTTAATATTCTTTCTTTATTTGCTCATTTTTGTCAAATTAAATATTTTGCTGGCATGTTGGTTGTCAAAACACTCATGAAGCTTAATGTTTTAATATTTTTAGGGATTTGTTGAACATTAGGTAGAATTCAGCTAATTTAAAGGGGGGGTTGAAATTTTTAAATTCCTCTTAATATTCTTTCTTTATTTGCTCATTTTTGTCAAATTAAATTTTTTTTAGGCATGTTGGGTGTCAAATCACTCAACAAGCTTTATTTTTTAATATTTTTAGGGTTTTGTTGATCATAATGTAGAATTATAAAAAAATTAAATGGGGGGTTGAAACTTTTAAATTCCTCTTAATATTCTTTCTTTATTTGCTCATTTTTGTCAAATTAAATATTTTGCTGGCATGTTGGTTGTCAAAACACTCAAGAAGCTTAATGTTTTAATATTTTTAGGGATTTGTTGAACATTAGGTAGAATTCAGCTAATTTAAAGGGGGGGTTGAAATTTTTAAATTCCTCTTAATATTCTTTCTTTATTTGCTCATTTTTGTCAAATTAAATATTTTGCTGGCATGTTGGTTGTCAAAACACTCAAGAAGCTTAATGTTTTAATATTTTTAGGGTTTTGTTGATCATAATGTAGAATTATAAAAAAATTAAATGGGGGGGTTGGAACTTTTAAATTCCTCTTAATATTCTTTCTTTATTTGTTCATTTTTGTCAAATTAAATATTTTCCTGGCATGTTGGGTGTCAAATCACTCAACAAGCTTAATGTTTTAATATTTTTAGGGATTTGTTGAACATTAGGTAGAATTCAGCTAATTTAAAGGGGGGGTTGAAATTTTTAAATTCCTCTTAATATTCTTTCTTTATTTGTTCATTTTTGTCAAATTAAATATTTTGCTGGCATGTTAGTTGTTAAAACACTTAAGAAGCTTATTGTTTTATTATTTTTAGGGTTTTATTGATCATAATGTAGAATTATAAAAAAATTAAATGGGGGGTTGGAACTTTTAAATTCCTCTTAATGTTCTTTCTTTATTTGCTCATTTTTGTCAAATTAAATTTTTTTTAGGCATGTTGGTTGTCAAATCACTCAACAAGCTTAATGTTTTAATATTTTTAGGGTTTTGTTGATCATAATGTAGAATTATAAAAAAATTAAATGGGGGGTTGGAACTATTTAATTCCTCTTAATATTCTTTCTTTATTTGTTCATTTTTGTCAAATTAAATATTTTGCTGGCATGTTGGTTGTCAAAACACTCAAGAAGCTTAATGTTTTAATATTTTTAGGGTTTTGTTGATCATAATGTAGAATTATAAAAAAATTAAATGGGGGGTTGGAACTTTTAAATTCCTCTTAATATTCTTTCTTTATTTGTTCATTTTTGTTAAATTAAATATTTTCCTGGCATGTTGGGTGTCAAATCACTCAAAAGCTTAATGTTTTAATATTTTTAGGGTTTTATTGATCATAATGTAGAATTATAAAAAAATTAAATGGGGGGTTGGAACTTTTAAATTCCTCTTAATATTCTTTCTTTATTTGCTCATTTTTGTCAAATTAAATTTTTTTTAGGCATGTTGGGTGTCAAATCACTCAACAAGCTTAATGTTTTAATATTTTTAGGGATTTGTTGAACATTAGGTAGAATTCAGCTAATTTAAAGGGGGGGTTGAAATTTTTAAATTCCTCTTAATATTCTTTCTTAATTTGTTCATTTTTGTCAAATTAAATATTTTGCTGGCATGTTAGTTGTTAAAACACTTAAGAAGCTTATTGTTTTATTATTTTTAGGGTTTTGTTGATCATAATGTAGAATTATAAAAAAATTAAAGGGGGGGTTGAAACTTTTAAATTCCTCTTAATATTCTTTCTTTATTTGCTCATTTTTGTCAAATTAAATTTTTTTTAGGCATGTTGGGTGTCAAATCACTCAACAAGCTTAATGTTTTAATATTTTTAGGGATTTGTTGAACATTAGGTAGAATTCAGCTAATTTAAAGGGGGGGTTGAAATTTTTAAATTCCTCTTAATATTCTTTCTTTATTTGTTCATTTTTGTCAAATTAAATATTTTGCTGGCATGTTAGTTGTTAAAACACTTAAGAAGCTTATTGTTTTATTATTTTTAGGGTTTTGTTGATCATAATGTAGAATTATAAAAAAATTAAAGGGGGGGTTGAAACTTTTAAATTCCTCTTAATATTCTTTCTTTATTTGCTCATTTTTGTCAAATTAAATTTTTTTTAGGCATGTTGGGTGTCAAAACACTCAAGAAGCTTAATGTTTTAATATTTTTAGGGATTTGTTGAACATTATGTAGAATTCAGCTAATTTAAAGGGGGGGTTGAAATTTTTAAATTCCTCTTAATATTCTTTCTTTATTTGTTCATTTTTGTCAAATTAAATATTTTCCTGGCATGTTGGGTGTCAAATCACTCAATAGCTTAATGTTTTAATATTTTTAGGGTTTTATTGATCATAATGTAGAATTATAAAAAAATTAAATAGGGGGTTGGAACTTTTAAATTCCTCTTAATATTCTTTCTTTATTTGCTCATTTTTGTCAAATTAAATTTTTTTTAGGCATGTTAGTTGTTAAAACACTAAAGAAGCTTATTGTTTTGATATTTTTAGGGTTTTGTTGATCATAATGTAGAATTATAAAAAAATTAAATGGGGGGTTGAACTTTTAAATTCCTCTTAATATTCTTTCTTTATTTGCTCATTTTTGTCAAATTAAATTTTTTTTAGGCATGTTGGGTGTCAAATCACTCAACAAGCTTAATGTTTTAATATTTTTAGGATTTTGTTGATCATAATGTAGAATTATAAAAAAATTAAATGGGGGGTTGGAACTTTTTAATTCCTCTTAATATTCTTTCTTTATTTGTTCATTTTTGTCAAATTAAATATTTTCCTGGCATGTTAGTTGTTAAAACACTTAAGAAGCTTATTGTTTTGATATTTTTAGGGTTTTGTTGATCATAATGTAGAATTATAAAAAAATTAAATGGGGGGTTGAACTTTTAAATTCCTCTTAATGATCTTTCTTTATTTGCTCATTTTTGTCAAATTAAATTTTTTTTAGGCATGTTGGGTGTCAAATCACTCAAGAAGCTTAATGTTTTAATATTTTTAGGGTTTTGTTGATCATAATGTAGAATTATAAAAAAATTAAATGGGGGGTTGGAACTTTTAAATTCCTCTTAATATTCTTTCTTTATTTGTTCATTTTTGTTAAATTAAATATTTTCCTGGCATGTTGGGTGTCAAATCACTCAAAAGCTTAATGTTTTAATATTTTTAGGGTTTTATTGATCATAATGTAGAATTATAAAAAAATTAAATGGGGGGTTGGAACTTTTAAATTCCTCTTAATATTCTTTCTTTATTTGCTCATTTTTGTCAAATTAAATTTTTATTAGGCATGTTGGGTGTCAAATCACTCAACAAGCTTAATGTTTTAATATTTTTAGGGATTTGTTGATCATAATGTAGAATTATAAAAAAATTAAATGGGGGGTTGGAACTTTTAAATTCCTCTTAATATTCTTTCTTTATTTGCTCATTTTTGTCAAATTAAATTTTTTTTAGGCATGTTGGGTGTCAAATCACTCAACAAGCTTAATGTTTTAATATTTTTAGGGATTTGTTGAACATTAGGTAGAATTCAGCTAATTTAAAGGGGGGGTTGAAATTTTTAAATTCCTCTTAATATTCTTTCTTAATTTGTTCATTTTTGTCAAATTAAATATTTTGCTGGCATGTTAGTTGTTAAAACACTTAAGAAGCTTATTGTTTTATTATTTTTAGGGTTTTGTTGATCATAATGTAGAATTATAAAAAAATTAAAGGGGGGGTTGAAACTTTTAAATTCCTCTTAATATTCTTTCTTTATTTGCTCATTTTTGTCAAATTAAATTTTTTTTAGGCATGTTGGGTGTCAAATCACTCAACAAGCTTAATGTTTTAATATTTTTAGGGTTTTGTTGATCATAATGTAGAATTATAAGAAAATTAAATGGGGGGTTGGAACTTTTAAATTCCTCTTAATATTCTTTCTTTATTTGCTCATTTTTGTCAAATTAAATTTTTTTTAGGCATGTTGGGTGTCAAATCACTCAACAAGCTTAATGTTTTAATATTTTTAGGGATTTGTTGAACATTAGGTAGAATTCAGCTAATTTAAAGGGGGGGTTGAAATTTTTAAATTCCTCTTAATATTCTTTCTTTATTTGTTCATTTTTGTCAAATTAAATATTTTGCTGGCATGTTAGTTGTTAAAACACTTAAGAAGCTTATTGTTTTATTATTTTTAGGGTTTTGTTGATCATAATGTAGAATTATAAAAAAATTAAAGGGGGGGTTGAAACTTTTAAATTCCTCTTAATATTCTTTCTTTATTTGCTCATTTTTGTCAAATTAAATTTTTTTTAGGCATGTTGGGTGTCAAAACACTCAAGAAGCTTAATGTTTTAATATTTTTAGGGATTTGTTGAACATTATGTAGAATTCAGCTAATTTAAAGGGGGGGTTGAAATTTTTAAATTCCTCTTAATATTCTTTCTTTATTTGTTCATTTTTGTCAAATTAAATATTTTCCTGGCATGTTGGGTGTCAAATCACTCAATAGCTTAATGTTTTAATATTTTTAGGGTTTTATTGATCATAATGTAGAATTATAAAAAAATTAAATAGGGGGTTGGAACTTTTAAATTCCTCTTAATATTCTTTCTTTATTTGCTCATTTTTGTCAAATTAAATTTTTTTTAGGCATGTTAGTTGTTAAAACACTAAAGAAGCTTATTGTTTTGATATTTTTAGGGTTTTGTTGATCATAATGTAGAATTATAAAAAAATTAAATGGGGGGTTGAACTTTTAAATTCCTCTTAATATTCTTTCTTTATTTGCTCATTTTTGTCAAATTAAATTTTTTTTAGGCATGTTGGGTGTCAAATCACTCAACAAGCTTAATGTTTTAATATTTTTAGGATTTTGTTGATCATAATGTAGAATTATAAAAAAATTAAATGGGGGGTTGGAACTTTTTAATTCCTCTTAATATTCTTTCTTTATTTGTTCATTTTTGTCAAATTAAATATTTTCCTGGCATGTTAGTTGTTAAAACACTTAAGAAGCTTATTGTTTTGATATTTTTAGGGTTTTGTTGATCATAATGTAGAATTATAAAAAAATTAAATGGGGGGTTGAACTTTTAAATTCCTCTTAATGATCTTTCTTTATTTGCTCATTTTTGTCAAATTAAATTTTTTTTAGGCATGTTGGGTGTCAAATCACTCAAGAAGCTTAATGTTTTAATATTTTTAGGGTTTTGTTGATCATAATGTAGAATTATAAAAAAATTAAATGGGGGGTTGGAACTTTTAAATTCCTCTTAATATTCTTTCTTTATTTGTTCATTTTTGTTAAATTAAATATTTTCCTGGCATGTTGGGTGTCAAATCACTCAAAAGCTTAATGTTTTAATATTTTTAGGGTTTTATTGATCATAATGTAGAATTATAAAAAAATTAAATGGGGGGTTGGAACTTTTAAATTCCTCTTAATATTCTTTCTTTATTTGCTCATTTTTGTCAAATTAAATTTTTATTAGGCATGTTGGGTGTCAAATCACTCAACAAGCTTAATGTTTTAATATTTTTAGGGATTTGTTGATCATAATGTAGAATTATAAAAAAATTAAATGGGGGGTTGGAACTTTTAAATTCCTCTTAATATTCTTTCTTTATTTGCTCATTTTTGTCAAATTAAATTTTTTTTAGGCATGTTGGGTGTCAAATCACTCAACAAGCTTAATGTTTTAATATTTTTAGGGATTTGTTGAACATTAGGTAGAATTCAGCTAATTTAAAGGGGGGGTTGAAATTTTTAAATTCCTCTTAATATTCTTTCTTAATTTGTTCATTTTTGTCAAATTAAATATTTTGCTGGCATGTTAGTTGTTAAAACACTTAAGAAGCTTATTGTTTTATTATTTTTAGGGTTTTGTTGATCATAATGTAGAATTATAAAAAAATTAAAGGGGGGGTTGAAACTTTTAAATTCCTCTTAATATTCTTTCTTTATTTGCTCATTTTTGTCAAATTAAATTTTTTTTAGGCATGTTGGGTGTCAAATCACTCAACAAGCTTAATGTTTTAATATTTTTAGGGTTTTGTTGATCATAATGTAGAATTATAAGAAAATTAAATGGGGGGTTGGAACTTTTAAATTCCTCTTAATATTCTTTCTTTATTTGCTCATTTTTGTCAAATTAAATTTTTTTTAGGCATGTTGGGTGTCAAATCACTCAACAAGCTTAATGTTTTAATATTTTTAGGGATTTGTTGAACATTAGGTAGAATTCAGCTAATTTAAAGGGGGGGTTGAAATTTTTAAATTCCTCTTAATATTCTTTCTTTATTTGTTCATTTTTGTCAAATTAAATATTTTGCTGGCATGTTAGTTGTTAAAACACTTAAGAAGCTTATTGTTTTATTATTTTTAGGGTTTTATTGATCATAATGTAGAATTATAAAAAAATTAAATGGGGGGTTGGAACTTTTAAATTCCTCTTAATGTTCTTTCTTTATTTGCTCATTTTTGTCAAATTAAATTTTTTTTAGGCATGTTGGTTGTCAAATCACTCAACAAGCTTAATGTTTTAATATTTTTAGGGTTTTGTTGATCATAATGTAGAATTATAAAAAAATTAAATGGGGGGTTGGAACTATTTAATTCCTCTTAATATTCTTTCTTTATTTGTTCATTTTTGTCAAATTAAATATTTTGCTGGCATGTTGGTTGTCAAAACACTCAAGAAGCTTAATGTTTTAATATTTTTAGGGTTTTGTTGATCATAATGTAGAATTATAAAAAAATTAAATGGGGGGTTGGAACTTTTAAATTCCTCTTAATATTCTTTCTTTATTTGTTCATTTTTGTTAAATTAAATATTTTCCTGGCATGTTGGGTGTCAAATCACTCAAAAGCTTAATGTTTTAATATTTTTAGGGTTTTATTGATCATAATGTAGAATTATAAAAAAATTAAATGGGGGGTTGGAACTTTTAAATTCCTCTTAATATTCTTTCTTTATTTGCTCATTTTTGTCAAATTAAATTTTTTTTAGGCATGTTGGGTGTCAAATCACTCAACAAGCTTAATGTTTTAATATTTTTAGGGATTTGTTGAACATTAGGTAGAATTCAGCTAATTTAAAGGGGGGGATGAAATTTTTAAATTCCTCTTAATATTCTTTCTTAATTTGTTCATTTTTGTCAAATTAAATATTTTGCTGGCATGTTAGTTGTTAAAACACTTAAGAAGCTTATTGTTTTATTATTTTTAGGGTTTTGTTGATCATAATGTAGAATTATAAAAAAATTAAAGGGGGGGTTGAAACTTTTAAATTCCTCTTAATATTCTTTCTTTATTTGCTCATTTTTGTCAAATTAAATTTTTTTTAGGCATGTTGGGTGTCAAAACACTCAAGAAGCTTAATGTTTTAATATTTTTAGGGATTTGTTGAACATTATGTAGAATTCAGCTAATTTAAAGGGGGGGTTGAAATTTTTAAATTCCTCTTAATATTCTTTCTTTATTTGTTCATTTTTGTCAAATTAAATATTTTCCTGGCATGTTGGGTGTCAAATCACTCAATAGCTTAATGTTTTAATATTTTTAGGGTTTTATTGATCATAATGTAGAATTATAAAAAAATTAAATAGGGGGTTGGAACTTTTAAATTCCTCTTAATATTCTTTCTTTATTTGCTCATTTTTGTCAAATTAAATTTTTTTTAGGCATGTTAGTTGTTAAAACACTAAAGAAGCTTATTGTTTTGATATTTTTAGGGTTTTGTTGATCATAATGTAGAATTATAAAAAAATTAAATGGGGGGTTGAACTTTTAAATTCCTCTTAATATTCTTTCTTTATTTGCTCATTTTTGTCAAATTAAATTTTTTTTAGGCATGTTGGGTGTCAAATCACTCAACAAGCTTAATGTTTTAATATTTTTAGGGTTTTGTTGATCATAATGTAGAATTATAAAAAAATTAAATGGGGGGTTGGAACTTTTTAATTCCTCTTAATATTCTTTCTTTATTTGTTCATTTTTGTCAAATTAAATATTTTCCTGGCATGTTAGTTGTTAAAACACTTAAGAAGCTTATTGTTTTGATATTTTTAGGGTTTTGTTGATCATAATGTAGAATTATAAAAAAATTAAATGGGGGGTTGAACTTTTAAATTCCTCTTAATGATCTTTCTTTATTTGCTCATTTTTGTCAAATTAAATATTTTGCTGGCATGTTGGTTGTCAAAACACTCAAGAAGCTTAATGTTTTAATATTTTTAGGGTTTTATTGAACATTAGGTAGAATTCAGCTAATTTAAAGGGGGGGTTGAAATTTTTAAATTCCTCTTAATATTCTTTCTTTATTTGTTCATTTTTGTCAAATTAAATATTTTGCTGGCATGTTAGTTGTTAAAACACTTAAGAAGCTTATTGTTTTATTATTTTTAGGGTTTTGTTGATCATAATGTAGAATTATAAAAAAATTAAAGGGGGGGTTGAAACTTTTAAATTACTCTTAATATTCTTTCTTTATTTGCTCATTTTTGTCAAATTAAATTTTTTTTAGGCATGTTGGGTGTCAAATCACTCAACAAGCTTAATGTTTTAATAATTTTAGGGTTTTGTTGATCATAATGTAGAAGTATAAAAAAATTAAATGGGGGGTTGGAACTTTTTAATTCCTCTTAATATTCTTTCTTTATTTGTTCATTTTTGTCAAATTAAATATTTTCCTGGCATGTTAGTTGTTAAAACACTTAAGAAGCTTATTGTTTTGATATTTTTAGGGTTTTGTTGATCATAATGTAGAATTATAAAAAAATTAAATGGGGGGTTGAACTTTTAAATTCCTCTTAATATTCTTTCTTTATTTGCTCATTTTTGTCAAATTAAATATTTGGCTGGCATGTTCGTTGTCAAAACACTCAAGAAGCTTAATGTTTTAATATTTTTAGGGATTTGTTGAACATTATGTAGAATTCAGCTAATTTTAAGGGGGGGTTGAAATTTTTAAATTCCTCTTAATATTCTTTCTTTATTTGCTCATTTTTGTCAAATTAAATTTTTTTTAGGCATGTTGGGTGTCAAATCACTCAACAAGCTTAATGTTTTAATATTTTTAGGGATTTGTTGAACATTAGGTAGAATTCAGCTAATTTAAAGGGGGGGTTGAAATTTTTAAATTCCTCTTAATATTCTTTCTTAATTTGTTCATTTTTGTCAAATTAAATATTTTGCTGGCATGTTAGTTGTTAAAACACTTAAGAAGCTTATTGTTTTATTATTTTTAGGGTTTTGTTGATCATAATGTAGAATTATAAAAAAATTAAAGGGGGGGTTGAAACTTTTAAATTCCTCTTAATATTCTTTCTTTATTTGCTCATTTTTGTCAAATTAAATTTTTTTTAGGCATGTTGGGTGTCAAATCACTCAACAAGCTTAATGTTTTAATATTTTTAGGGATTTGTTGAACATTAGGTAGAATTCAGCTAATTTAAAGGGGGGGTTGAAATTTTTAAATTCCTCTTAATATTCTTTCTTTATTTGTTCATTTTTGTCAAATTAAATATTTTGCTGGCATGTTAGTTGTTAAAACACTTAAGAAGCTTATTGTTTTATTATTTTTAGGGTTTTGTTGATCATAATGTAGAATTATAAAAAAATTAAAGGGGGGGTTGAAACTTTTAAATTCCTCTTAATATTCTTTCTTTATTTGCTCATTTTTGTCAAATTAAATTTTTTTTAGGCATGTTGGGTGTCAAAACACTCAAGAAGCTTAATGTTTTAATATTTTTAGGGATTTGTTGAACATTATGTAGAATTCAGCTAATTTAAAGGGGGGGTTGAAATTTTTAAATTCCTCTTAATATTCTTTCTTTATTTGTTCATTTTTGTCAAATTAAATATTTTCCTGGCATGTTGGGTGTCAAATCACTCAATAGCTTAATGTTTTAATATTTTTAGGGTTTTATTGATCATAATGTAGAATTATAAAAAAATTAAATAGGGGGTTGGAACTTTTAAATTCCTCTTAATATTCTTTCTTTATTTGCTCATTTTTGTCAAATTAAATTTTTTTTAGGCATGTTAGTTGTTAAAACACTAAAGAAGCTTATTGTTTTGATATTTTTAGGGTTTTGTTGATCATAATGTAGAATTATAAAAAAATTAAATGGGGGGTTGAACTTTTAAATTCCTCTTAATATTCTTTCTTTATTTGCTCATTTTTGTCAAATTAAATTTTTTTTTTGGCATGTTGGGTGTCAAATCACTCAACAAGCTTAATGTTTTAATATTTTTAGGGTTTTGTTGATCATAATGTAGAATTATAAAAAAATTAAATGGGGGGTTGGAACTTTTTAATTCCTCTTAATATTCTTTCTTTATTTGTTCATTTTTGTCAAATTAAATATTTTCCTGGCATGTTAGTTGTTAAAACACTTAAGAAGCTTATTGTTTTGATATTTTTAGGGTTTTGTTGATCATAATGTAGAATTATAAAAAAATTAAATGGGGGGTTGAACTTTTAAATTCCTCTTAATGATCTTTCTTTATTTGCTCATTTTTGTCAAATTAAATATTTTGCTGGCATGTTGGTTGTCAAAACACTCAAGAAGCTTAATGTTTTAATATTTTTAGGGTTTTGTTGATCATAATGTAGAATTATAAAAAAATTAAATGGGGGGTTGGAACTTTTAAATTCCTCTTAATATTCTTTCTTTATTTGTTCATTTTTGTTAAATTAAATATTTTCCTGGCATGTTGGGTGTCAAATCACTCAACAAGCTTAATGTTTTAATATTTTTAGGGATTTGTTGAACATTAGGTAGAATTCAGCTAATTTAAAGGGGGGGTTGAAATTTTTAAATTCCTCTTAATATTCTTTCTTTATTTGCTCATTTTTGTCAAATTAAATATTTTGCTGGCATGTTGGTTGTCAAAACACTCATGAAGCTTAATGTATTAATATTTTTAGGGATTTGTTGAACATTAGGTAGAATTCAGCTAATTTAAAGGGGGGGTTGAAATTTTTAAATTCCTCTTAATATTCTTTCTTTATTTGCTCATTTTTGTCAAATTAAATTTTTTTTAGGCATGTTGGGTGTCAAATCACTCAACAAGCTTTATTTTTTAATATTTTTAGGGTTTTGTTGATCATAATGTAGAATTATAAAAAAATTAAATGGGGGGTTGAAACTTTTAAATTCCTCTTAATATTCTTTCTTTATTTGCTCATTTTTGTCAAATTAAATATTTTGCTGGCATGTTGGTTGTCAAAACACTCAAGAAGCTTAATGTTTTAATATTTTTAGGGATTTGTTGAACATTAGGTAGAATTCAGCTAATTTAAAGGGGGGGTTGAAATTTTTAAATTCCTCTTAATATTCTTTCTTTATTTGCTCATTTTTGTCAAATTAAATATTTTGCTGGCATGTTGGTTGTCAAAACACTCAAGAAGCTTAATGTTTTAATATTTTTAGGGTTTTGTTGATCATAATGTAGAATTATAAAAAAATTAAATGGGGGGGTTGGAACTTTTAAATTCCTCTTAATATTCTTTCTTTATTTGTTCATTTTTGTCAAATTAAATATTTTCCTGGCATGTTGGGTGTCAAATCACTCAACAAGCTTAATGTTTTAATATTTTTAGGGATTTGTTGAACATTAGGTAGAATTCAGCTAATTTAAAGGGGGGGTTGAAATTTTTAAATTCCTCTTAATATTCTTTCTTTATTTGTTCATTTTTGTCAAATTAAATATTTTGCTGGCATGTTAGTTGTTAAAACACTTAAGAAGCTTATTGTTTTATTATTTTTAGGGTTTTATTGATCATAATGTAGAATTATAAAAAAATTAAATGGGGGGTTGGAACTTTTAAATTCCTCTTAATGTTCTTTCTTTATTTGCTCATTTTTGTCAAATTAAATTTTTTTTAGGCATGTTGGTTGTCAAATCACTCAACAAGCTTAATGTTTTAATATTTTTAGGGTTTTGTTGATCATAATGTAGAATTATAAAAAAATTAAATGGGGGGTTGGAACTATTTAATTCCTCTTAATATTCTTTCTTTATTTGTTCATTTTTGTCAAATTAAATATTTTGCTGGCATGTTGGTTGTCAAAACACTCAAGAAGCTTAATGTTTTAATATTTTTAGGGTTTTGTTGATCATAATGTAGAATTATAAAAAAATTAAATGGGGGGTTGGAACTTTTAAATTCCTCTTAATATTCTTTCTTTATTTGTTCATTTTTGTTAAATTAAATATTTTCCTGGCATGTTGGGTGTCAAATCACTCAAAAGCTTAATGTTTTAATATTTTTAGGGTTTTATTGATCATAATGTAGAATTATAAAAAAATTAAATGGGGGGTTGGAACTTTTAAATTCCTCTTAATATTCTTTCTTTATTTGCTCATTTTTGTCAAATTAAATTTTTTTTAGGCATGTTGGGTGTCAAATCACTCAACAAGCTTAATGTTTTAATATTTTTAGGGATTTGTTGAACATTAGGTAGAATTCAGCTAATTTAAAGGGGGGGTTGAAATTTTTAAATTCCTCTTAATATTCTTTCTTAATTTGTTCATTTTTGTCAAATTAAATATTTTGCTGGCATGTTAGTTGTTAAAACACTTAAGAAGCTTATTGTTTTATTATTTTTAGGGTTTTGTTGATCATAATGTAGAATTATAAAAAAATTAAAGGGGGGGTTGAAACTTTTAAATTCCTCTTAATATTCTTTCTTTATTTGCTCATTTTTGTCAAATTAAATTTTTTTTAGGCATGTTGGGTGTCAAATCACTCAACAAGCTTAATGTTTTAATATTTTTAGGGATTTGTTGAACATTAGGTAGAATTCAGCTAATTTAAAGGGGGGGTTGAAATTTTTAAATTCCTCTTAATATTCTTTCTTTATTTGTTCATTTTTGTCAAATTAAATATTTTGCTGGCATGTTAGTTGTTAAAACACTTAAGAAGCTTATTGTTTTATTATTTTTAGGGTTTTGTTGATCATAATGTAGAATTATAAAAAAATTAAAGGGGGGGTTGAAACTTTTAAATTCCTCTTAATATTCTTTCTTTATTTGCTCATTTTTGTCAAATTAAATTTTTTTTAGGCATGTTGGGTGTCAAAACACTCAAGAAGCTTAATGTTTTAATATTTTTAGGGATTTGTTGAACATTATGTAGAATTCAGCTAATTTAAAGGGGGGGTTGAAATTTTTAAATTCCTCTTAATATTCTTTCTTTATTTGTTCATTTTTGTCAAATTAAATATTTTCCTGGCATGTTGGGTGTCAAATCACTCAATAGCTTAATGTTTTAATATTTTTAGGGTTTTATTGATCATAATGTAGAATTATAAAAAAATTAAATAGGGGGTTGGAACTTTTAAATTCCTCTTAATATTCTTTCTTTATTTGCTCATTTTTGTCAAATTAAATTTTTTTTAGGCATGTTAGTTGTTAAAACACTAAAGAAGCTTATTGTTTTGATATTTTTAGGGTTTTGTTGATCATAATGTAGAATTATAAAAAAATTAAATGGGGGGTTGAACTTTTAAATTCCTCTTAATATTCTTTCTTTATTTGCTCATTTTTGTCAAATTAAATTTTTTTTAGGCATGTTGGGTGTCAAATCACTCAACAAGCTTAATGTTTTAATATTTTTAGGATTTTGTTGATCATAATGTAGAATTATAAAAAAATTAAATGGGGGGTTGGAACTTTTTAATTCCTCTTAATATTCTTTCTTTATTTGTTCATTTTTGTCAAATTAAATATTTTCCTGGCATGTTAGTTGTTAAAACACTTAAGAAGCTTATTGTTTTGATATTTTTAGGGTTTTGTTGATCATAATGTAGAATTATAAAAAAATTAAATGGGGGGTTGAACTTTTAAATTCCTCTTAATGATCTTTCTTTATTTGCTCATTTTTGTCAAATTAAATTTTTTTTAGGCATGTTGGGTGTCAAATCACTCAAGAAGCTTAATGTTTTAATATTTTTAGGGTTTTGTTGATCATAATGTAGAATTATAAAAAAATTAAATGGGGGGTTGGAACTTTTAAATTCCTCTTAATATTCTTTCTTTATTTGTTCATTTTTGTTAAATTAAATATTTTCCTGGCATGTTGGGTGTCAAATCACTCAAAAGCTTAATGTTTTAATATTTTTAGGGTTTTATTGATCATAATGTAGAATTATAAAAAAATTAAATGGGGGGTTGGAACTTTTAAATTCCTCTTAATATTCTTTCTTTATTTGCTCATTTTTGTCAAATTAAATTTTTATTAGGCATGTTGGGTGTCAAATCACTCAACAAGCTTAATGTTTTAATATTTTTAGGGATTTGTTGATCATAATGTAGAATTATAAAAAAATTAAATGGGGGGTTGGAACTTTTAAATTCCTCTTAATATTCTTTCTTTATTTGCTCATTTTTGTCAAATTAAATTTTTTTTAGGCATGTTGGGTGTCAAATCACTCAACAAGCTTAATGTTTTAATATTTTTAGGGATTTGTTGAACATTAGGTAGAATTCAGCTAATTTAAAGGGGGGGTTGAAATTTTTAAATTCCTCTTAATATTCTTTCTTAATTTGTTCATTTTTGTCAAATTAAATATTTTGCTGGCATGTTAGTTGTTAAAACACTTAAGAAGCTTATTGTTTTATTATTTTTAGGGTTTTGTTGATCATAATGTAGAATTATAAAAAAATTAAAGGGGGGGTTGAAACTTTTAAATTCCTCTTAATATTCTTTCTTTATTTGCTCATTTTTGTCAAATTAAATTTTTTTTAGGCATGTTGGGTGTCAAATCACTCAACAAGCTTAATGTTTTAATATTTTTAGGGTTTTGTTGATCATAATGTAGAATTATAAGAAAATTAAATGGGGGGTTGGAACTTTTAAATTCCTCTTAATATTCTTTCTTTATTTGCTCATTTTTGTCAAATTAAATTTTTTTTAGGCATGTTGGGTGTCAAATCACTCAACAAGCTTAATGTTTTAATATTTTTAGGGATTTGTTGAACATTAGGTAGAATTCAGCTAATTTAAAGGGGGGGTTGAAATTTTTAAATTCCTCTTAATATTCTTTCTTTATTTGTTCATTTTTGTCAAATTAAATATTTTGCTGGCATGTTAGTTGTTAAAACACTTAAGAAGCTTATTGTTTTATTATTTTTAGGGTTTTATTGATCATAATGTAGAATTATAAAAAAATTAAATGGGGGGTTGGAACTTTTAAATTCCTCTTAATGTTCTTTCTTTATTTGCTCATTTTTGTCAAATTAAATTTTTTTTAGGCATGTTGGTTGTCAAATCACTCAACAAGCTTAATGTTTTAATATTTTTAGGGTTTTGTTGATCATAATGTAGAATTATAAAAAAATTAAATGGGGGGTTGGAACTATTTAATTCCTCTTAATATTCTTTCTTTATTTGTTCATTTTTGTCAAATTAAATATTTTGCTGGCATGTTGGTTGTCAAAACACTCAAGAAGCTTAATGTTTTAATATTTTTAGGGTTTTGTTGATCATAATGTAGAATTATAAAAAAATTAAATGGGGGGTTGGAACTTTTAAATTCCTCTTAATATTCTTTCTTTATTTGTTCATTTTTGTTAAATTAAATATTTTCCTGGCATGTTGGGTGTCAAATCACTCAAAAGCTTAATGTTTTAATATTTTTAGGGTTTTATTGATCATAATGTAGAATTATAAAAAAATTAAATGGGGGGTTGGAACTTTTAAATTCCTCTTAATATTCTTTCTTTATTTGCTCATTTTTGTCAAATTAAATTTTTTTTAGGCATGTTGGGTGTCAAATCACTCAACAAGCTTAATGTTTTAATATTTTTAGGGATTTGTTGAACATTAGGTAGAATTCAGCTAATTTAAAGGGGGGGTTGAAATTTTTAAATTCCTCTTAATATTCTTTCTTAATTTGTTCATTTTTGTCAAATTAAATATTTTGCTGGCATGTTAGTTGTTAAAACACTTAAGAAGCTTATTGTTTTATTATTTTTAGGGTTTTGTTGATCATAATGTAGAATTATAAAAAAATTAAAGGGGGGGTTGAAACTTTTAAATTCCTCTTAATATTCTTTCTTTATTTGCTCATTTTTGTCAAATTAAATTTTTTTTAGGCATGTTGGGTGTCAAAACACTCAAGAAGCTTAATGTTTTAATATTTTTAGGGATTTGTTGAACATTATGTAGAATTCAGCTAATTTAAAGGGGGGGTTGAAATTTTTAAATTCCTCTTAATATTCTTTCTTTATTTGTTCATTTTTGTCAAATTAAATATTTTCCTGGCATGTTGGGTGTCAAATCACTCAATAGCTTAATGTTTTAATATTTTTAGGGTTTTATTGATCATAATGTAGAATTATAAAAAAATTAAATAGGGGGTTGGAACTTTTAAATTCCTCTTAATATTCTTTCTTTATTTGCTCATTTTTGTCAAATTAAATTTTTTTTAGGCATGTTAGTTGTTAAAACACTAAAGAAGCTTATTGTTTTGATATTTTTAGGGTTTTGTTGATCATAATGTAGAATTATAAAAAAATTAAATGGGGGGTTGAACTTTTAAATTCCTCTTAATATTCTTTCTTTATTTGCTCATTTTTGTCAAATTAAATTTTTTTTAGGCATGTTGGGTGTCAAATCACTCAACAAGCTTAATGTTTTAATATTTTTAGGGTTTTGTTGATCATAATGTAGAATTATAAAAAAATTAAATGGGGGGTTGGAACTTTTTAATTCCTCTTAATATTCTTTCTTTATTTGTTCATTTTTGTCAAATTAAATATTTTCCTGGCATGTTAGTTGTTAAAACACTTAAGAAGCTTATTGTTTTGATATTTTTAGGGTTTTGTTGATCATAATGTAGAATTATAAAAAAATTAAATGGGGGGTTGAACTTTTAAATTCCTCTTAATGATCTTTCTTTATTTGCTCATTTTTGTCAAATTAAATATTTTGCTGGCATGTTGGTTGTCAAAACACTCAAGAAGCTTAATGTTTTAATATTTTTAGGGTTTTATTGATCATAATGTAGAATTATAAAAAAATTAAATGGGGGGTTGGAACTTTTAAATTCCTCTTAATATTCTTTCTTTATTTGCTCATTTTTGTCAAATTAAATTTTTATTAGGCATGTTGGGTGTCAAATCACTCAACAAGCTTAATGTTTTAATATTTTTAGGGATTTGTTGAACATTAGGTAGAATTCAGCTAATTTAAAGGGGGGGTTGAAATTTTTAAATTCCTCTTAATATTCTTTCTTTATTTGTTCATTTTTGTCAAATTAAATATTTTGCTGGCATGTTAGTTGTTAAAACACTTAAGAAGCTTATTGTTTTATTATTTTTAGGGTTTTGTTGATCATAATGTAGAATTATAAAAAAATTAAAGGGGGGGTTGAAACTTTTAAATTACTCTTAATATTCTTTCTTTATTTGCTCATTTTTGTCAAATTAAATATTTTGCTGGCATGTTGGTTGTCAAAACACTCAACAAGCTTAATGTTTTAATATTTTTAGGGTTTTGTTGATCATAATGTAGAAGTATAAAAAAATTAAATGGGTGGTTGGAACTTTTTAATTCCTCTTAATATTCTTTCTTTATTTGTTCATTTTTGTCAAATTAAATATTTTCCTGGCATGTTGGGTGTCAAATCACTCAAAAGCTTAATGTTTTAATATTTTTAGGGTTTTATTGATCATAATGTAGAATTATAAAAAAATTAAATGGGGGGTTGGAACTTTTAAATTCCTCTTAATATTCTTTCTTTATTTGCTCATTTTTGTCAAATTAAATTTTTTTTAGGCATGTTGGGTGTCAAATCACTCAACAAGCTTAATGTTTTAATATTTTTAGGGTTTTGTTGATCATAATGTAGAAGTATAAAAAAATTAAATGGGGGGTTGGAACTTTTTAATTCCTCTTAATATTCTTTCTTTATTTGTTCATTTTTGTCAAATTAAATATTTTCCTGGCATGTTAGTTGTTAAAACACTTAAGAAGCTTATTGTTTTGATATTTTTAGGGTTTTGTTGATCATAATGTAGAATTATAAAAAAATTAAATGGGGGGTTGAACTTTTAAATTCCTCTTAATATTCTTTCTTTATTTGCTCATTTTTGTCAAATTAAATATTTGGCTGGCATGTTCGTTGTCAAAACACTCAAGAAGCTTAATGTTTTAATATTTTTAGGGATTTGTTGAACATTATGTAGAATTCAGCTAATTTTAAGGGGGGGTTGAAATTTTTAAATTCCTCTTAATATTCTTTCTTTATTTGCTCATTTTTGTCAAATTAAATTTTTTTTAGGCATGTTGGGTGTCAAATCACTCAACAAGCTTAATGTTTTAATATTTTTAGGGATTTGTTGAACATTAGGTAGAATTCAGCTAATTTAAAGGGGGGGTTGAAATTTTTAAATTCCTCTTAATATTCTTTCTTTATTTGTTCATTTTTGTCAAATTAAATATTTTGCTGGCATGTTAGTTGTTAAAACACTTAAGAAGCTTATTGTTTTATTATTTTTAGGGTTTTGTTGATCATAATGTAGAATTATAAAAAAATTAAAGGGGGGGTTGAAACTTTTAAATTCCTCTTAATATTCTTTCTTTATTTGCTCATTTTTGTCAAATTAAATTTTTTTTAGGCATGTTGGGTGTCAAAACACTCAAGAAGCTTAATGTTTTAATATTTTTAGGGATTTGTTGAACATTATGTAGAATTCAGCTAATTTAAAGGGGGGGTTGAAATTTTTAAATTCCTCTTAATATTCTTTCTTTATTTGTTCATTTTTGTCAAATTAAATATTTTCCTGGCATGTTGGGTGTCAAATCACTCAATAGCTTAATGTTTTAATATTTTTAGGGTTTTATTGATCATAATGTAGAATTATAAAAAAATTAAATAGGGGGTTGGAACTTTTAAATTCCTCTTAATATTCTTTCTTTATTTGCTCATTTTTGTCAAATTAAATTTTTTTTAGGCATGTTAGTTGTTAAAACACTAAAGAAGCTTATTGTTTTGATATTTTTAGGGTTTTGTTGATCATAATGTAGAATTATAAAAAAATTAAATGGGGGGTTGAACTTTTAAATTCCTCTTAATATTCTTTCTTTATTTGCTCATTTTTGTCAAATTAAATTTTTTTTTTGGCATGTTGGGTGTCAAATCACTCAACAAGCTTAATGTTTTAATATTTTTAGGGTTTTGTTGATCATAATGTAGAATTATAAAAAAATTAAATGGGGGGTTGGAACTTTTTAATTCCTCTTAATATTCTTTCTTTATTTGTTCATTTTTGTCAAATTAAATATTTTCCTGGCATGTTAGTTGTTAAAACACTTAAGAAGCTTATTGTTTTGATATTTTTAGGGTTTTGTTGATCATAATGTAGAATTATAAAAAAATTAAATGGGGGGTTGAACTTTTAAATTCCTCTTAATGATCTTTCTTTATTTGCTCATTTTTGTCAAATTAAATATTTTGCTGGCATGTTGGTTGTCAAAACACTCAAGAAGCTTAATGTTTTAATATTTTTAGGGTTTTGTTGATCATAATGTAGAATTATAAAAAAATTAAATGGGGGGTTGGAACTTTTAAATTCCTCTTAATATTCTTTCTTTATTTGTTCATTTTTGTTAAATTAAATATTTTCCTGGCATGTTGGGTGTCAAATCACTCAAAAGCTTAATGTTTTAATATTTTTAGGGTTTTATTGATCATAATGTAGAATTATAAAAAAATTAAATGGGGGGTTGGAACTTTTAAATTCCTCTTAATATTCTTTCTTTATTTGCTCATTTTTGTCAAATTAAATTTTTATTAGGCATGTTGGGTGTCAAATCACTCAACAAGCTTAATGTTTTAATATTTTTAGGGATTTGTTGAACATTAGGTAGAATTCAGCTAATTTAAAGGGGGGGTTGAAATTTTTAAATTCCTCTTAATATTCTTTCTTTATTTGTTCATTTTTGTCAAATTAAATATTTTGCTGGCATGTTAGTTGTTAAAACACTTAAGAAGCTTATTGTTTTATTATTTTTAGGGTTTTGTTGATCATAATGTAGAATTATAAAAAAATTAAAGGGGGGGTTGAAACTTTTAAATTACTCTTAATATTCTTTCTTTATTTGCTCATTTTTGTCAAATTAAATATTTTGCTGGCATGTTGGTTGTCAAAACACTCAACAAGCTTAATGTTTTAATATTTTTAGGGTTTTGTTGATCATAATGTAGAAGTATAAAAAAATTAAATGGGTGGTTGGAACTTTTTAATTCCTCTTAATATTCTTTCTTTATTTGTTCATTTTTGTCAAATTAAATATTTTCCTGGCATGTTGGGTGTCAAATCACTCAAAAGCTTAATGTTTTAATATTTTTAGGGTTTTATTGATCATAATGTAGAATTATAAAAAAATTAAATGGGGGGTTGGAACTTTTAAATTCCTCTTAATATTCTTTCTTTATTTGCTCATTTTTGTCAAATTAAATTTTTTTTAGGCATGTTGGGTGTCAAATCACTCAAGAAGCTTAATGTTTTAATATTTTTAGGGATTTGTTGAACATTAGGTAGAATTCAGCTAATTTAAAGGGGGGGTTGAAATTTTTAAATTCCTCTTAATATTCTTTCTTTATTTGCTCATTTTTGTCAAATTAAATATTTTGCTGGCATGTTGGTTGTCAAAACACTCATGAAGCTTAATGTTTTAATATTTTTAGGGATTTGTTGAACATTAGGTAGAATTCAGCTAATTTAAAGGGGGGGTTGAAATTTTTAAATTCCTCTTAATATTCTTTCTTTATTTGCTCATTTTTGTCAAATTAAATATTTTGCTGGCATGTTGGTTGTCAAAACACTCATGAAGCTTAATGTTTTAATATTTTTAGGGATTTGTTGAACATTAGGTAGAATTCAGCTAATTTTTAAGGGGGGGTTGAAATTTTTAAATTCCTCTTAATATTCTTTCTTTATTTGCTCATTTTTGTCAAATTAAATATTTTGCTGGCATGTTGGTTGTCAAAACACTCAAGAAGCTTAATGTTTTAATATTTTTAGGGTTTTATTGATCATAATGTAGAATTATAAAAAAATTAAATGGGGGGTTGGAACTTTTAAATTCCTCTTAATATTCTTTCTTTATTTGTTCATTTTTGTCAAATTAAATATTTTCCTGGCATGTTGGGTGTCAAATCACTCAAAAGCTTAATGTTTTAATATTTTTAGGGTTTTATTGATCATAATGTAGAATTATAAAAAAATTAAATGGGGGGTTGGAACTTTTAAATTCCTCTTAATATTCTTTCTTTATTTGCTCATTTTTGTCAAATTAAATATTTTGCTGGGATGTTGGTTGTCAAAACACTCATGAAGCTTAATGTTTTAATATTTTTAGGGTTTTGTTGATCATAATGTAGAATTATAAAAAAATTAAATGGGGGGTTGGAACTTTTAAATTCCTCTTAATATTCTTTCTTTATTTGCTCATTTTTGTCAAATTAAATATTTTGCTGGGATGTTGGTTGTCAAAACACTCATGAAGCTTAATGTTTTAATATTTTTAGGGATTTGTTGAACATTAGGTAGAATTCAGCTAATTTAAAGGGGGGGTTGAAATTTTTAAATTCCTCTTAATATTCTTTCTTTATTTGCTCATTTTTGTCAAATTAAATATTTTGCTGGCATGTTGGTTGTCAAAACACTCATGAAGCTTAATGTTTTAATATTTTTAGGGATTTGTTGAACATTAGGTAGAATTCAGCTAATTTAAAGGGGGGGTTGAAATTTTTAAATTCCTCTTAATATTCTTTCTTTATTTGCTCATTTTTGTCAAATTAAATTTTTTTTAGGCATGTTGGGTGTCAAATCACTCAACAAGCTTTATTTTTTAATATTTTTAGGGTTTTGTTGATCATAATGTAGAATTATAAAAAAATTAAATGGGGGGTTGAAACTTTTAAATTCCTCTTAATATTCTTTCTTTATTTGCTCATTTTTGTCAAATTAAATATTTTGCTGGCATGTTGGTTGTCAAAACACTCAAGAAGCTTAATGTTTTAATATTTTTAGGGATTTGTTGAACATTAGGTAGAATTCAGCTAATTTAAAGGGGGGGTTGAAATTTTTAAATTCCTCTTAATATTCTTTCTTTATTTGCTAATTTTTGTCAAATTAAATATTTTGCTGGCATGTTGGTTGTCAAAACACTCAAGAAGCTTAATGTTTTAATATTTTTAGGGTTTTGTTGATCATAATGTAGAATTATAAAAAAATTAAATGGGGGGGTTGGAACTTTTAAATTCCTCTTAATATTCTTTCTTTATTTGTTCATTTTTGTCAAATTAAATATTTTCCTGGCATGTTGGGTGTCAAATCACTCAAAAGCTTAATGTTTTAATATTTTTAGGGTTTTATTGATCATAATGTAGAATTATAAAAAAATTAAATGGGGGGTTGGAACTTTTAAATTCCTCTTAATATTCTTTCTTTATTTGCTCATTTTTGTCAAATTAAATTTTTTTTAGGCATGTTGGGTGTCAAATCACTCAAGAAGCTTAATGTTTTAATATTTTTAGGGATTTGTTGAACATTAGGTAGAATTCAGCTAATTTAAAGGGGGGGTTGAAATTTTTAAATTCCTCTTAATATTCTTTCTTTATTTGCTCATTTTTGTCAAATTAAATATTTTGCTGGCATGTTGGTTGTCAAAACACTCAAGAAGCTTAATGTTTTAATATTTTTAGGGTTTTGTTGATCATAATGTAGAATTATAAAAAAATTAAATGGGGGGTTGGAACTTTTAAATTCCTCTTAATATTCTTTCTTTATTTGCTCATTTTTGTCAAATTAAATATTTTGCTGGCATGTTGGTTGTCAAAACACTCATGAAGCTTAATGTTTTAATATTTTTAGGGATTTGTTGAACATTAGGTAGAATTCAGCTAATTTTTAAGGGGGGGTTGAAATTTTTAAATTCCTCTTAATATTCTTTCTTTATTTGCTCATTTTTGTCAAATTAAATATTTTGCTGGCATGTTGGTTGTCAAAACACTCAAGAAGCTTAATGTTTTAATATTTTTAGGGTTTTATTGATCATAATGTAGAATTATAAAAAAATTAAATGGGGGGGTTGGAACTTTTAAATTCCTCTTAATATTCTTTCTTTATTTGCTCATTTTTGTCAAATTAAATATTTTGCTGGCATGTTGGTTGTCAAAACACTCAAGAAGCTTAATGTTTTAATATTTTTAGGGTTTTGTTGATCATAATGTAGAAGTATAAAAAAATTAAATGGGGGGGTTGGAACTTTTAAATTCCTCTTAATATTCTTTCTTTATTTGTTCATTTTTGTCAAATTAAATATTTTCCTGGCATGTTGGGTGTCAAATCACTCAAAAGCTTAATGTTTTAATATTTTTAGGGTTTTATTGATCATAATGTAGAATTATAAAAAAATTAAATGGGGGGTTGGAACTTTTAAATTCCTCTTAATATTCTTTATTTATTTGCTCATTTTTGTCAAATTAAATTTTTTTTAGGCATGTTGGGTGTCAAATCACTCAAGAAGCTTAATGTTTTAATATTTTTAGGGATTTGTTGAACATTAGGTAGAATTCAGCTAATTTAAAGGGGGGGTTGAAATTTTTAAATTCCTCTTAATATTCTTTCTTTATTTGCTCATTTTTGTCAAATTAAATATTTTGCTGGCATGTTGGTTGTCAAAACACTCAAGAAGCTTAATGTTTTAATATTTTTAGGTTTTGTTGATCATAATGTAGAATTATAAAAAAATTAAATGGGGGGTTGGAACTTTTAAATTCCTCTTAATATTCTTTCTTTATTTGCTCATTTTTGTCAAATTAAATATTTTGCTGGCATGTTGGTTGTCAAAACACTCATGAAGCTTAATCTTTTAATATTTTTAGGGATTTGTTGAACATTAGGTAGAATTCAGCTAATTTTTAAGGGGGGGTTGAAATTTTTAAATTCCTCTTAATATTCTTTCTTTATTTGCTCATTTTTGTCAAATTAAATATTTTGCTGGCATGTTGGTTGTCAAAACACTCAAGAAGCTTAATGTTTTTAATATTTTTAGGGTTTTGTTGATCATAATGTAGAATTATAAAAAAATTAAATAGGGGGTTGGAACTTTTAAATTCCTCTTAATATTCTTTCTTTATTTGTTCATTTTTGTTAAATTAAATATTTTCCTGGCATGTTGGGTGTCAAATCACTCAAAAGCTTAATGTTTTAATATTTTTAGTGTTTTATTGATCATAATGTAGAATTATAAAAAAATTATATGGGGGGTTGGAACTTTTAAATTCCTCTTAATATTCTTTCTTTATTTGCTCATTTTTGTCAAATTAAATTGTTTTTTAGGCATGTTGGGTGTCAAATCACTCAACAAGCTTAATGTTTTAATATTTTTAGGGATTTGTTGAACATTAGGTAGAATTCAGCTAATTTAAAGGGGGGGTTGAAATTTTTAAATTCCTCTTAATATTCTTTCTTTATTTGTTCATTTTTGTCAAATTAAATATTTTGCTGGCATGTTAGTTGTTAAAACACTTAAGAAGCTTATTGTTTTATTATTTTTAGGGTTTTATTGATCATAATGTAGAATTATAAAAAAATTAAATGGGGGGTTGGAACTTTTAAATTCCTCTTAATGTTCTTTCTTTATTTGCTCATTTTTGTCAAATTAAATTTTTTTTAGGCATGTTGGTTGTCAAATCACTCAACAAGCTTAATGTTTTAATATTTTTAGGGTTTTGTTGATCATAATGTAGAATTATAAAAAAATTAAATGGGGGGTTGGAACTATTTAATTCCTCTTAATATTCTTTCTTTATTTGTTCATTTTTGTCAAATTAAATATTTTGCTGGGATGTTGGTTGTCAAAACACTCATGAAGCTTAATGTTTTAATATTTTTAGGGATTTGTTGAACATTAGGTAGAATTCAGCTAATTTAAAGGGGGGGTTGAAATTTTTAAATTCCTCTTAATATTCTTTCTTTATTTGCTCATTTTTGTCAAATTAAATATTTTGCTGGCATGTTGGTTGTCAAAACACTCATGAAGCTTAATGTTTTAATATTTTTAGGGATTTGTTGAACATTAGGTAGAATTCAGCTAATTTAAAGGGGGGGTTGAAATTTTTAAATTCCTCTTAATATTCTTTCTTTATTTGCTCATTTTTGTCAAATTAAATTTTTTTTAGGCATGTTGGGTGTCAAATCACTCAACAAGCTTTATTTTTTAATATTTTTAGGGTTTTGTTGATCATAATGTAGAATTATAAAAAAATTAAATGGGGGGTTGAAACTTTTAAATTCCTCTTAATATTCTTTCTTTATTTGCTCATTTTTGTCAAATTAAATATTTTGCTGGCATGTTGGTTGTCAAAACACTCAAGAAGCTTAATGTTTTAATATTTTTAGGGATTTGTTGAACATTAGGTAGAATTCAGCTAATTTAAAGGGGGGGTTGAAATTTTTAAATTCCTCTTAATATTCTTTCTTTATTTGCTAATTTTTGTCAAATTAAATATTTTGCTGGCATGTTGGTTGTCAAAACACTCAAGAAGCTTAATGTTTTAATATTTTTAGGGTTTTGTTGATCATAATGTAGAATTATAAAAAAATTAAATGGGGGGGTTGGAACTTTTAAATTCCTCTTAATATTCTTTCTTTATTTGTTCATTTTTGTCAAATTAAATATTTTCCTGGCATGTTGGGTGTCAAATCACTCAAAAGCTTAATGTTTTAATATTTTTAGGGTTTTATTGATCATAATGTAGAATTATAAAAAAATTAAATGGGGGGTTGGAACTTTTAAATTCCTCTTAATATTCTTTCTTTATTTGCTCATTTTTGTCAAATTAAATTTTTTTTAGGCATGTTGGGTGTCAAATCACTCAAGAAGCTTAATGTTTTAATATTTTTAGGGATTTGTTGAACATTAGGTAGAATTCAGCTAATTTAAAGGGGGGGTTGAAATTTTTAAATTCCTCTTAATATTCTTTCTTTATTTGCTCATTTTTGTCAAATTAAATATTTTGCTGGCATGTTGGTTGCACTCAAGAAGCTTAATGTTTTAATATTTTTAGGGTTTTGTTGATCATAATGTAGAATTATAAAAAAATTAAATGGGGGGTTGGAACTTTTAAATTCCTCTTAATATTCTTTCTTTATTTGCTCATTTTTGTCAAATTAAATATTTTGCTGGCATGTTGGTTGTCAAAACACTCATGAAGCTTAATGTTTTAATATTTTTAGGGATTTGTTGAACATTAGGTAGAATTCAGCTAATTTTTAAGGGGGGGTTGAAATTTTTAAATTCCTCTTAATATTCTTTCTTTATTTGCTCATTTTTGTCAAATTAAATATTTTGCTGGCATGTTGGTTGTCAAAACACTCAAGAAGCTTAATGTTTTAATATTTTTAGGGTTTTATTGATCATAATGTAGAATTATAAAAAAATTAAATGGGGGGGTTGGAACTTTTAAATTCCTCTTAATATTCTTTCTTTATTTGCTCATTTTTGTCAAATTAAATATTTTGCTGGCATGTTGGTTGTCAAAACACTCAAGAAGCTTAATGTTTTAATATTTTTAGGGTTTTGTTGATCATAATGTAGAAGTATAAAAAAATTAAATGGGGGGGTTGGAACTTTTAAATTCCTCTTAATATTCTTTCTTTATTTGTTCATTTTTGTCAAATTAAATATTTTCCTGGCATGTTGGGTGTCAAATCACTCAAAAGCTTAATGTTTTAATATTTTTAGGGTTTTATTGATCATAATGTAGAATTATAAAAAAATTAAATGGGGGGTTGGAACTTTTAAATTCCTCTTAATATTCTTTATTTATTTGCTCATTTTTGTCAAATTAAATTTTTTTTAGGCATGTTGGGTGTCAAATCACTCAAGAAGCTTAATGTTTTAATATTTTTAGGGATTTGTTGAACATTAGGTAGAATTCAGCTAATTTAAAGGGGGGGTTGAAATTTTTAAATTCCTCTTAATATTCTTTCTTTATTTGCTCATTTTTGTCAAATTAAATATTTTGCTGGCATGTTGGTTGTCAAAACACTCAAGAAGCTTAATGTTTTAATATTTTTAGGGTTTTGTTGATCATAATGTAGAATTATAAAAAAATTAAATGGGGGGTTGGAACTTTTAAATTCCTCTTAATATTCTTTCTTTATTTGCTCATTTTTGTCAAATTAAATTTTTTTTAGGCATGTTGGGTGTCAAATCACTCAACAAGCTTAATGTTTTAATATTTTTAGGGATTTGTTGAACATTAGGTAGAATTCAGCTAATTTAAAGGGGGGGTTGAAATTTTTAAATTCCTCTTAATATTCTTTCTTTATTTGTTCATTTTTGTCAAATTAAATATTTTGCTGGCATGTTAGTTGTTAAAACACTTAAGAAGCTTATTGTTTTATTATTTTTAGGGTTTTATTGATCATAATGTAGAATTATAAAAAAATTAAATGGGGGGTTGGAACTTTTAAATTCCTCTTAATGTTCTTTCTTTATTTGCTCATTTTTGTCAAATTAAATTTTTTTTAGGCATGTTGGTTGTCAAATCACTCAACAAGCTTAATGTTTTAATATTTTTAGGGTTTTGTTGATCATAATGTAGAATTATAAAAAAATTAAATGGGGGGTTGGAACTATTTAATTCCTCTTAATATTCTTTCTTTATTTGTTCATTTTTGTCAAATTAAATATTTTGCTGGCATGTTGGTTGTCAAAACACTCAAGAAGCTTAATGTTTTAATATTTTTAGGGTTTTGTTGATCATAATGTAGAATTATAAAAAAATTAAATGGGGGGTTGGAACTTTTAAATTCCTCTTAATATTCTTTCTTTATTTGTTCATTTTTGTTAAATTAAATATTTTCCTGGCATGTTGGGTGTCAAATCACTCAAAAGCTTAATGTTTTAATATTTTTAGGGTTTTATTGATCATAATGTAGAATTATAAAAAAATTAAATGGGGGGTTGGAACTTTTAAATTCCTCTTAATATTCTTTCTTTATTTGCTCATTTTTGTCAAATTAAATTTTTTTTAGGCATGTTGGGTGTCAAATCACTCAACAAGCTTAATGTTTTAATATTTTTAGGGATTTGTTGAACATTAGGTAGAATTCAGCTAATTTAAAGTGGGGGTTGAAATTTTTAAATTCCTCTTAATATTCTTTCTTAATTTGTTCATTTTTGTCAAATTAAATATTTTGCTGGCATGTTAGTTGTTAAAACACTTAAGAAGCTTATTGTTTTATTATTTTTAGGGTTTTGTTGATCATAATGTAGAATTATAAAAAAATTAAAGGGGGGGTTGAAAATTTAAATTCCTCTTAATATTCTTTCTTTATTTGCTCATTTTTGTCAAATTAAATTTTTTTTAGGCATGTTGGGTGTCAAATCACTCAACAAGCTTAATGTTTTAATATTTTTAGGGTTTTGTTGATCATAATGTAGAATTATAAAAAAATTAAATGGGGGGTTGGAACTTTTTAATTCCTCTTAATATTCTTTCTTTATTTGTTCATTTTTGTCAAATTAAATATTTTCCTGGCATGTTAGTTGTTAAAACACTTAAGAAGCTTATTGTTTTGATATTTTTAGGGTTTTGTTGATCATAATGTAGAATTATAAAAAAATTAAATGGGGGGTTGAACTTTTAAATTCCTCTTAATGATCTTTCTTTATTTGCTCATTTTTGTCAAATTAAATATTTTGCTGGCATGTTGGTTGTCAAAACACTCAAGAAGCTTAATGTTTTAATATTTTTAGGGTTTTGTTGATCATAATGTAGAATTATAAAAAAATTAAATGGGGGGTTGGAACTTTTAAATTCCTCTTAATATTCTTTCTTTATTTGTTCATTTTTGTTAAATTAAATATTTTCCTGGCATGTTGGGTGTCAAATCACTCAAAAGCTTAATGTTTTAATATTTTTAGGGTTTTATTGATCATAATGTAGAATTATAAAAAAATTAAATGGGGGGTTGGAACTTTTAAATTCCTCTTAATATTCTTTCTTTATTTGCTCATTTTTGTCAAATTAAATTTTTATTAGGCATGTTGGGTGTCAAATCACTCAACAAGCTTAATGTTTTAATATTTTTAGGGATTTGTTGATCATAATGTAGAATTATAAAAAAATTAAATGGGGGGTTGGAACTTTTAAATTCCTCTTAATATTCTTTCTTTATTTGCTCATTTTTGTCAAATTAAATTTTTTTTAGGCATGTTGGGTGTCAAATCACTCAACAAGCTTAATGTTTTAATATTTTTAGGGATTTGTTGAACATTAGGTAGAATTCAGCTAATTTAAAGGGGGGGTTGAAATTTTTAAATTCCTCTTAATATTCTTTCTTAATTTGTTCATTTTTGTCAAATTAAATATTTTGCTGGCATGTTAGTTGTTAAAACACTTAAGAAGCTTATTGTTTTATTATTTTTAGGGTTTTGTTGATCATAATGTAGAATTATAAAAAAATTAAAGGGGGGGTTGAAACTTTTAAATTCCTCTTAATATTCTTTCTTTATTTGCTCATTTTTGTCAAATTAAATTTTTTTAGGCATGTTGGGTGTCAAATCACTCAACAAGCTTAATGTTTTAATATTTTTAGGGTTTTGTTGATCATAATGTAGAATTATAAGAAAATTAAATGGGGGGTTGGAACTTTTAAATTCCTCTTAATATTCTTTCTTTATTTGCTCATTTTTGTCAAATTAAATTTTTTTTAGGCATGTTGGGTGTCAAATCACTCAACAAGCTTAATGTTTTAATATTTTTAGGGATTTGTTGAACATTAGGTAGAATTCAGCTAATTTAAAGGGGGGGTTGAAATTTTTAAATTCCTCTTAATATTCTTTCTTTATTTGTTCATTTTTGTCAAATTAAATATTTTGCTGGCATGTTAGTTGTTAAAACACTTAAGAAGCTTATTGTTTTATTATTTTTAGGGTTTTATTGATCATAATGTAGAATTATAAAAAAATTAAATGGGGGGTTGGAACTTTTAAATTCCTCTTAATGTTCTTTCTTTATTTGCTCATTTTTGTCAAATTAAATTTTTTTTAGGCATGTTGGTTGTCAAATCACTCAACAAGCTTAATGTTTTAATATTTTTAGGGTTTTGTTGATCATAATGTAGAATTATAAAAAAATTAAATGGGGGGTTGGAACTATTTAATTCCTCTTAATATTCTTTCTTTATTTGTTCATTTTTGTCAAATTAAATATTTTGCTGGCATGTTGGTTGTCAAAACACTCAAGAAGCTTAATGTTTTAATATTTTTAGGGTTTTGTTGATCATAATGTAGAATTATAAAAAAATTAAATGGGGGGTTGGAACTTTTAAATTCCTCTTAATATTCTTTCTTTATTTGTTCATTTTTGTTAAATTAAATATTTTCCTGGCATGTTGGGTGTCAAATCACTCAAAAGCTTAATGTTTTAATATTTTTAGGGTTTTATTGATCATAATGTAGAATTATAAAAAAATTAAATGGGGGGTTGGAACTTTTAAATTCCTCTTAATATTCTTTCTTTATTTGCTCATTTTTGTCAAATTAAATTTTTTTTAGGCATGTTGGGTGTCAAATCACTCAACAAGCTTAATGTTTTAATATTTTTAGGGATTTGTTGAACATTAGGTAGAATTCAGCTAATTTAAAGGGGGGGTTGAAATTTTTAAATTCCTCTTAATATTCTTTCTTAATTTGTTCATTTTTGTCAAATTAAATATTTTGCTGGCATGTTAGTTGTTAAAACACTTAAGAAGCTTATTGTTTTATTATTTTTAGGGTTTTGTTGATCATAATGTAGAATTATAAAAAAATTAAAGGGGGGGTTGAAACTTTTAAATTCCTCTTAATATTCTTTCTTTATTTGCTCATTTTTGTCAAATTAAATTTTTTTTAGGCATGTTGGGTGTCAAATCACTCAACAAGCTTAATGTTTTAATATTTTTAGGGATTTGTTGAACATTAGGTAGAATTCAGCTAATTTAAAGGGGGGGTTGAAATTTTTAAATTCCTCTTAATATTCTTTCTTTATTTGTTCATTTTTGTCAAATTAAATATTTTGCTGGCATGTTAGTTGTTAAAACACTTAAGAAGCTTATTGTTTTATTATTTTTAGGGTTTTGTTGATCATAATGTAGAATTATAAAAAAATTAAAGGGGGGGTTGAAACTTTTAAATTCCTCTTAATATTCTTTCTTTATTTGCTCATTTTTGTCAAATTAAATTTTTTTTAGGCATGTTGGGTGTCAAAACACTCAAGAAGCTTAATGTTTTAATATTTTTAGGGATTTGTTGAACATTATGTAGAATTCAGCTAATTTAAAGGGGGGGTTGAAATTTTTAAATTCCTCTTAATATTCTTTCTTTATTTGTTCATTTTTGTCAAATTAAATATTTTCCTGGCATGTTGGGTGTCAAATCACTCAATAGCTTAATGTTTTAATATTTTTAGGGTTTTATTGATCATAATGTAGAATTATAAAAAAATTAAATAGGGGGTTGGAACTTTTAAATTCCTCTTAATATTCTTTCTTTATTTGCTCATTTTTGTCAAATTAAATTTTTTTTAGGCATGTTAGTTGTTAAAACACTAAAGAAGCTTATTGTTTTGATATTTTTAGGGTTTTGTTGATCATAATGTAGAATTATAAAAAAATTAAATGGGGGGTTGAACTTTTAAATTCCTCTTAATATTCTTTCTTTATTTGCTCATTTTTGTCAAATTAAATTTTTTTTAGGCATGTTGGGTGTCAAATCACTCAACAAGCTTAATGTTTTAATATTTTTAGGGTTTTGTTGATCATAATGTAGAATTATAAAAAAATTAAATGGGGGGTTGGAACTTTTTAATTCCTCTTAATATTCTTTCTTTATTTGTTCATTTTTGTCAAATTAAATATTTTCCTGGCATGTTAGTTGTTAAAACACTTAAGAAGCTTATTGTTTTGATATTTTTAGGGTTTTGTTGATCATAATGTAGAATTATAAAAAAATTAAATGGGGGGTTGAACTTTTAAATTCCTCTTAATGATCTTTCTTTATTTGCTCATTTTTGTCAAATTAAATATTTTGCTGGCATGTTGGTTGTCAAAACACTCAAGAAGCTTAATGTTTTAATATTTTTAGGGTTTTGTTGATCATAATGTAGAATTATAAAAAAATTAAATGGGGGGTTGGAACTTTTAAATTCCTCTTAATATTCTTTCTTTATTTGTTCATTTTTGTTAAATTAAATATTTTCCTGGCATGTTGGGTGTCAAATCACTCAAAA
Source organism: Tuberolachnus salignus (assembly GCA_956483605.1). Taxonomy (NCBI): domain Eukaryota; kingdom Metazoa; phylum Arthropoda; class Insecta; order Hemiptera; family Aphididae; genus Tuberolachnus; species Tuberolachnus salignus. The sequence goes on along the minus strand of CATQFH010000047.1, from coordinate 226,206 downwards.
GCTTAATGTTTTAATATTTTTAGGGTTTTATTGATCATAATGTAGAATTATAAAAAAATTAAATGGGGGGTTGGAACTTTTAAATTCCTCTTAATATTCTTTCTTTATTTGCTCATTTTTGTCAAATTAAATTTTTATTAGGCATGTTGGGTGTCAAATCACTCAACAAGCTTAATGTTTTAATATTTTTAGGGATTTGTTGAACATTAGGTAGAATTCAGCTAATTTAAAGGGGGGGTTGAAATTTTTAAATTCCTCTTAATATTCTTTCTTTATTTGTTCATTTTTGTCAAATTAAATATTTTGCTGGCATGTTAGTTGTTAAAACACTTAAGAAGCTTATTGTTTTATTATTTTTAGGGTTTTGTTGATCATAATGTAGAATTATAAAAAAATTAAAGGGGGGGTTGAAACTTTTAAATTACTCTTAATATTCTTTCTTTATTTGCTCATTTTTGTCAAATTAAATATTTTGCTGGCATGTTGGTTGTCAAAACACTCAACAAGCTTAATGTTTTAATATTTTTAGGGTTTTGTTGATCATAATGTAGAAGTATAAAAAAATTAAATGGGTGGTTGGAACTTTTTAATTCCTCTTAATATTCTTTCTTTATTTGTTCATTTTTGTCAAATTAAATATTTTCCTGGCATGTTGGGTGTCAAATCACTCAAAAGCTTTATGTTTTAATATTTTTAGGGTTTTATTGATCATAATGTAGAATTATAAAAAAATTAAATGGGGGGTTGGAACTTTTAAATTCCTCTTAATATTCTTTCTTTATTTGCTCATTTTTGTCAAATTAAATTTTTTTTAGGCATGTTGGGTGTCAAATCACTCAACAAGCTTAATGTTTTAATATTTTTAGGGTTTTGTTGATCATAATGTAGAAGTATAAAAAAATTAAATGGGGGGTTGGAACTTTTTAATTCCTCTTAATATTCTTTCTTTATTTGTTCATTTTTGTCAAATTAAATATTTTCCTGGCATGTTAGTTGTTAAAACACTTAAGAAGCTTATTGTTTTGATATTTTTAGGGTTTTGTTGATCATAATGTAGAATTATAAAAAAATTAAATGGGGGGTTGAACTTTTAAATTCCTCTTAATATTCTTTCTTTATTTGCTCATTTTTGTCAAATTAAATATTTGGCTGGCATGTTCGTTGTCAAAACACTCAAGAAGCTTAATGTTTTAATATTTTTAGGGATTTGTTGAACATTATGTAGAATTCAGCTAATTTTAAGGGGGGGTTGAAATTTTTAAATTCCTCTTAATATTCTTTCTTTATTTGCTCATTTTTGTCAAATTAAATTTTTTTTAGGCATGTTGGGTGTCAAATCACTCAACAAGCTTAATGTTTTAATATTTTTAGGGATTTGTTGAACATTAGGTAGAATTCAGCTAATTTAAAGGGGGGGTTGAAATTTTTAAATTCCTCTTAATATTCTTTCTTAATTTGTTCATTTTTGTCAAATTAAATATTTTGCTGGCATGTTAGTTGTTAAAACACTTAAGAAGCTTATTGTTTTATTATTTTTAGGGTTTTGTTGATCATAATGTAGAATTATAAAAAAATTAAAGGGGGGGTTGAAACTTTTAAATTCCTCTTAATATTCTTTCTTTATTTGCTCATTTTTGTCAAATTAAATTTTTTTTAGGCATGTTGGGTGTCAAATCACTCAACAAGCTTAATGTTTTAATATTTTTAGGGATTTGTTGAACATTAGGTAGAATTCAGCTAATTTAAAGGGGGGGTTGAAATTTTTAAATTCCTCTTAATATTCTTTCTTTATTTGTTCATTTTTGTCAAATTAAATATTTTGCTGGCATGTTAGTTGTTAAAACACTTAAGAAGCTTATTGTTTTATTATTTTTAGGGTTTTGTTGATCATAATGTAGAATTATAAAAAAATTAAAGGGGGGGTTGAAACTTTTAAATTCCTCTTAATATTCTTTCTTTATTTGCTCATTTTTGTCAAATTAAATTTTTTTTAGGCATGTTGGGTGTCAAAACACTCAAGAAGCTTAATGTTTTAATATTTTTAGGGATTTGTTGAACATTATGTAGAATTCAGCTAATTTAAAGGGGGGGTTGAAATTTTTAAATTCCTCTTAATATTCTTTCTTTATTTGTTCATTTTTGTCAAATTAAATATTTTCCTGGCATGTTGGGTGTCAAATCACTCAATAGCTTAATGTTTTAATATTTTTAGGGTTTTATTGATCATAATGTAGAATTATAAAAAAATTAAATAGGGGGTTGGAACTTTTAAATTCCTCTTAATATTCTTTCTTTATTTGCTCATTTTTGTCAAATTAAATTTTTTTTAGGCATGTTAGTTGTTAAAACACTAAAGAAGCTTATTGTTTTGATATTTTTAGGGTTTTGTTGATCATAATGTAGAATTATAAAAAAATTAAATGGGGGGTTGAACTTTTAAATTCCTCTTAATATTCTTTCTTTATTTGCTCATTTTTGTCAAATTAAATTTTTTTTAGGCATGTTGGGTGTCAAATCACTCAACAAGCTTAATGTTTTAATATTTTTAGGGTTTTGTTGATCATAATGTAGAATTATAAAAAAATTAAATGGGGGGTTGGAACTTTTTAATTCCTCTTAATATTCTTTCTTTATTTGTTCATTTTTGTCAAATTAAATATTTTCCTGGCATGTTAGTTGTTAAAACACTTAAGAAGCTTATTGTTTTGATATTTTTAGGGTTTTGTTGATCATAATGTAGAATTATAAAAAAATTAAATGGGGGGTTGAACTTTTAAATTCCTCTTAATGATCTTTCTTTATTTGCTCATTTTTGTCAAATTAAATATTTTGCTGGCATGTTGGTTGTCAAAACACTCAAGAAGCTTAATGTTTTAATATTTTTAGGGTTTTGTTGATCATAATGTAGAATTATAAAAAAATTAAATGGGGGGTTGGAACTTTTAAATTCCTCTTAATATTCTTTCTTTATTTGTTCATTTTTGTTAAATTAAATATTTTCCTGGCATGTTGGGTGTCAAATCACTCAAAAGCTTAATGTTTTAATATTTTTAGGGTTTTATTGATCATAATGTAGAATTATAAAAAAATTAAATGGGGGGTTGGAACTTTTAAATTCCTCTTAATATTCTTTCTTTATTTGCTCATTTTTGTCAAATTAAATTTTTATTAGGCATGTTGGGTGTCAAATCACTCAACAAGCTTAATGTTTTAATATTTTTAGGGATTTGTTGAACATTAGGTAGAATTCAGCTAATTTAAAGGGGGGGTTGAAATTTTTAAATTCCTCTTAATATTCTTTCTTTATTTGTTCATTTTTGTCAAATTAAATATTTTGCTGGCATGTTAGTTGTTAAAACACTTAAGAAGCTTATTGTTTTATTATTTTTAGGGTTTTGTTGATCATAATGTAGAATTATAAAAAAATTAAAGGGGGGGTTGAAACTTTTAAATTACTCTTAATATTCTTTCTTTATTTGCTCATTTTTGTCAAATTAAATATTTTGCTGGCATGTTGGTTGTCAAAACACTCAACAAGCTTAATGTTTTAATATTTTTAGGGTTTTGTTGATCATAATGTAGAAGTATAAAAAAATTAAATGGGTGGTTGGAACTTTTTAATTCCTCTTAATATTCTTTCTTTATTTGTTCATTTTTGTCAAATTAAATATTTTCCTGGCATGTTGGGTGTCAAATCACTCAAAAGCTTAATGTTTTAATATTTTTAGGGTTTTATTGATCATAATGTAGAATTATAAAAAAATTAAATGGGGGGTTGGAACTTTTAAATTCCTCTTAATATTCTTTCTTTATTTGCTCATTTTTGTCAAATTAAATTTTTTTTAGGCATGTTGGGTGTCAAATCACTCAACAAGCTTAATGTTTTAATATTTTTAGGGTTTTGTTGATCATAATGTAGAAGTATAAAAAAATTAAATGGGGGGTTGGAACTTTTTAATTCCTCTTAATATTCTTTCTTTATTTGTTCATTTTTGTCAAATTAAATATTTTCCTGGCATGTTAGTTGTTAAAACACTTAAGAAGCTTATTGTTTTGATATTTTTAGGGTTTTGTTGATCATAATGTAGAATTATAAAAAAATTAAATGGGGGGTTGAACTTTTAAATTCCTCTTAATATTCTTTCTTTATTTGCTCATTTTTGTCAAATTAAATATTTGGCTGGCATGTTCGTTGTCAAAACACTCAAGAAGCTTAATGTTTTAATATTTTTAGGGATTTGTTGAACATTATGTAGAATTCAGCTAATTTTAAGGGGGGGTTGAAATTTTTAAATTCCTCTTAATATTCTTTCTTTATTTGCTCATTTTTGTCAAATTAAATTTTTTTTAGGCATGTTGGGTGTCAAATCACTCAACAAGCTTAATGTTTTAATATTTTTAGGGATTTGTTGAACATTAGGTAGAATTCAGCTAATTTAAAGGGGGGGTTGAAATTTTTAAATTCCTCTTAATATTCTTTCTTAATTTGTTCATTTTTGTCAAATTAAATATTTTGCTGGCATGTTAGTTGTTAAAACACTTAAGAAGCTTATTGTTTTATTATTTTTAGGGTTTTGTTTATCATAATGTAGAATTATAAAAAAATTAAAGGGGGGGTTGAAACTTTTAAATTACTCTTAATATTCTTTCTTTATTTGCTCATTTTTGTCAAATTAAATATTTTGCTGGCATGTTGGTTGTCAAAACACTCAACAAGCTTAATGTTTTAATATTTTTAGGGTTTTGTTGATCATAATGTAGAAGTATAAAAAAATTAAATGGGTGGTTGGAACTTTTTAATTCCTCTTAATATTCTTTCTTTATTTGTTCATTTTTGTCAAATTAAATATTTTCCTGGCATGTTGGGTGTCAAATCACTCAAAAGCTTAATGTTTTAATATTTTTAGGGTTTTATTGATCATAATGTAGAATTATAAAAAAATTAAATGGGGGGTTGGAACTTTTAAATTCCTCTTAATATTCTTTCTTTATTTGCTCATTTTTGTCAAATTAAATTTTTTTTAGGCATGTTGGGTGTCAAATCACTCAACAAGCTTAATGTTTTAATATTTTTAGGGTTTTGTTGATCATAATGTAGAAGTATAAAAAAATTAAATGGGGGGTTGGAACTTTTTAATTCCTCTTAATATTCTTTCTTTATTTGTTCATTTTTGTCAAATTAAATATTTTCCTGGCATGTTAGTTGTTAAAACACTTAAGAAGCTTATTGTTTTGATATTTTTAGGGTTTTGTTGATCATAATGTAGAATTATAAAAAAATTAAATGGGGGGTTGAACTTTTAAATTCCTCTTAATATTCTTTCTTTATTTATTCATTTTTGTCAAATTAAATATTTGGCTGGCATGTTCGTTGTCAAAACACTCAAGAAGCTTAATGTTTTAATATTTTTAGGGATTTGTTGAACATTATGTAGAATTCAGCTAATTTTAAGGGGGGGTTGAAATTTTTAAATTCCTCTTAATATTCTTTCTTTATTTTTTCATTTTTGTCAAAATAAATATTTTCCTGGCATGTTGGGTGTCAAATCACTCAAAAGCTTAATGTTTTAATATTTTTAGGGTTTTGTTGATCATAATGTAGAATTATAAAAAAATTAAATGGGGGGTTGAACTTTTAAATTCCTCTTAATGATCTTTCTTTATTTGCTCATTTTTGTCAAATTAAATATTTTGCTGGCATGTTGGTTGTCAAAACACTCAAGAAGCTTAATGTTTTAATATTTTTAGGGTTTTGTTGATCATAATGTAGAATTATAAAAAAATTAAATGGGGGGTTGGAACTTTTAAATTCCTCTTAATATTCTTTCTTTATTTGTTCATTTTTGTTAAATTAAATATTTTCCTGGCATGTTGGGTGTCAAATCACTCAAAAGCTTAATGTTTTAATATTTTTAGGGTTTTATTGATCATAATGTAGAATTATAAAAAAATTAAATGGGGGGTTGGAACTTTTAAATTCCTCTTAATATTCTTTCTTTATTTGCTCATTTTTGTCAAATTAAATTTTTATTAGGCATGTTGGGTGTCAAATCACTCAACAAGCTTAATGTTTTAATATTTTTAGGGATTTGTTGAACATTAGGTAGAATTCAGCTAATTTAAAGGGGGGGTTGAAATTTTTAAATTCCTCTTAATATTCTTTCTTTATTTGTTCATTTTTGTCAAATTAAATATTTTGCTGGCATGTTAGTTGTTAAAACACTTAAGAAGCTTATTGTTTTATTATTTTTAGGGTTTTGTTGATCATAATGTAGAATTATAAAAAAATTAAAGGGGGGGTTGAAACTTTTAAATTACTCTTAATATTCTTTCTTTATTTGCTCATTTTTGTCAAATTAAATATTTTGCTGGCATGTTGGTTGTCAAAACACTCAACAAGCTTAATGTTTTAATATTTTTAGGGTTTTGTTGATCATAATGTAGAAGTATAAAAAAATTAAATGGGTGGTTGGAACTTTTTAATTCCTCTTAATATTCTTTCTTTATTTGTTCATTTTTGTCAAATTAAATATTTTCCTGGCATGTTGGGTGTCAAATCACTCAAAAGCTTAATGTTTTAATATTTTTAGGGTTTTATTGATCATAATGTAGAATTATAAAAAAATTAAATGGGGGGTTGGAACTTTTAAATTCCTCTTAATATTCTTTCTTTATTTGCTCATTTTTGTCAAATTAAATTTTTTTTAGGCATGTTGGGTGTCAAATCACTCAACAAGCTTAATGTTTTAATATTTTTAGGGTTTTGTTGATCATAATGTAGAAGTATAAAAAAATTAAATGGGGGGTTGGAACTTTTTAATTCCTCTTAATATTCTTTCTTTATTTGTTCATTTTTGTCAAATTAAATATTTTCCTGGCATGTTAGTTGTTAAAACACTTAAGAAGCTTATTGTTTTGATATTTTTAGGGTTTTGTTGATCATAATGTAGAATTATAAAAAAATTAAATGGGGGGTTGAACTTTTAAATTCCTCTTAATATTCTTTCTTTATTTGCTCATTTTTGTCAAATTAAATATTTGGCTGGCATGTTCGTTGTCAAAACACTCAAGAAGCTTAATGTTTTAATATTTTTAGGGATTTGTTGAACATTATGTAGAATTCAGCTAATTTTAAGGGGGGGTTGAAATTTTTAAATTCCTCTTAATATTCTTTCTTTATTTGCTCATTTTTGTCAAATTAAATTTTTTTTAGGCATGTTGGGTGTCAAATCACTCAACAAGCTTAATGTTTTAATATTTTTAGGGATTTGTTGAACATTAGGTAGAATTCAGCTAATTTAAAGGGGGGGTTGAAATTTTTAAATTCCTCTTAATATTCTTTCTTAATTTGTTCATTTTTGTCAAATTAAATATTTTGCTGGCATGTTAGTTGTTAAAACACTTAAGAAGCTTATTGTTTTATTATTTTTAGGGTTTTGTTTATCATAATGTAGAATTATAAAAAAATTAAAGGGGGGGTTGAAACTTTTAAATTACTCTTAATATTCTTTCTTTATTTGCTCATTTTTGTCAAATTAAATATTTTGCTGGCATGTTGGTTGTCAAAACACTCAACAAGCTTAATGTTTTAATATTTTTAGGGTTTTGTTGATCATAATGTAGAAGTATAAAAAAATTAAATGGGTGGTTGGAACTTTTTAATTCCTCTTAATATTCTTTCTTTATTTGTTCATTTTTGTCAAATTAAATATTTTCCTGGCATGTTGGGTGTCAAATCACTCAAAAGCTTAATGTTTTAATATTTTTAGGGTTTTATTGATCATAATGTAGAATTATAAAAAAATTAAATGGGGGGTTGGAACTTTTAAATTCCTCTTAATATTCTTTCTTTATTTGCTCATTTTTGTCAAATTAAATTTTTTTTAGGCATGTTGGGTGTCAAATCACTCAACAAGCTTAATGTTTTAATATTTTTAGGGTTTTGTTGATCATAATGTAGAAGTATAAAAAAATTAAATGGGGGGTTGGAACTTTTTAATTCCTCTTAATATTCTTTCTTTATTTGTTCATTTTTGTCAAATTAAATATTTTCCTGGCATGTTAGTTGTTAAAACACTTAAGAAGCTTATTGTTTTGATATTTTTAGGGTTTTGTTGATCATAATGTAGAATTATAAAAAAATTAAATGGGGGGTTGAACTTTTAAATTCCTCTTAATATTCTTTCTTTATTTGCTCATTTTTGTCAAATTAAATATTTGGCTGGCATGTTCGTTGTCAAAACACTCAAGAAGCTTAATGTTTTAATATTTTTAGGGATTTGTTGAACATTATGTAGAATTCAGCTAATTTTAAGGGGGGGTTGAAATTTTTAAATTCCTCTTAATATTCTTTCTTTATTTGCTCATTTTTGTCAAATTAAATTTTTTTTAGGCATGTTGGGTGTCAAATCACTCAACAAGCTTAATGTTTTAATATTTTTAGGGATTTGTTGAACATTAGGTAGAATTCAGCTAATTTAAAGGGGGGGTTGAAATTTTTAAATTCCTCTTAATATTCTTTCTTAATTTGTTCATTTTTGTCAAATTAAATATTTTGCTGGCATGTTAGTTGTTAAAACACTTAAGAAGCTTATTGTTTTATTATTTTTAGGGTTTTGTTTATCATAATGTAGAATTATAAAAAAATTAAAGGGGGGGTTGAAACTTTTAAATTACTCTTAATATTCTTTCTTTATTTGCTCATTTTTGTCAAATTAAATATTTTGCTGGCATGTTGGTTGTCAAAACACTCAACAAGCTTAATGTTTTAATATTTTTAGGGTTTTGTTGATCATAATGTAGAAGTATAAAAAAATTAAATGGGTGGTTGGAACTTTTTAATTCCTCTTAATATTCTTTCTTTATTTGTTCATTTTTGTCAAATTAAATATTTTCCTGGCATGTTGGGTGTCAAATCACTCAAAAGCTTAATGTTTTAATATTTTTAGGGTTTTATTGATCATAATGTAGAATTATAAAAAAATTAAATGGGGGGTTGGAACTTTTAAATTCCTCTTAATATTCTTTCTTTATTTGCTCATTTTTGTCAAATTAAATTTTTTTTAGGCATGTTGGGTGTCAAATCACTCAACAAGCTTAATGTTTTAATATTTTTAGGGTTTTGTTGATCATAATGTAGAAGTATAAAAAAATTAAATGGGGGGTTGGAACTTTTTAATTCCTCTTAATATTCTTTCTTTATTTGTTCATTTTTGTCAAATTAAATATTTTCCTGGCATGTTAGTTGTTAAAACACTTAAGAAGCTTATTGTTTTGATATTTTTAGGGTTTTGTTGATCATAATGTAGAATTATAAAAAAATTAAATGGGGGGTTGAACTTTTAAATTCCTCTTAATATTCTTTCTTTATTTATTCATTTTTGTCAAATTAAATATTTGGCTGGCATGTTCGTTGTCAAAACACTCAAGAAGCTTAATGTTTTAATATTTTTAGGGATTTGTTGAACATTATGTAGAATTCAGCTAATTTTAAGGGGGGGTTGAAATTTTTAAATTCCTCTTAATATTCTTTCTTTATTTTTTCATTTTTGTCAAAATAAATATTTTCCTGGCATGTTGGGTGTCAAATCACTCAAAAGCTTAATGTTTTAATATTTTTAGGGTTTTATTGATCATAATGTAGAATTATAAAAAAATTAAATGGGGGGTTGGAACTTTTAAATTCCTCTTAATATTCTTTCTTTATTTGCTCATTTTTGTCAAATTAAATTTTTTTTAGGCATGTTGGGCGTCAAATCACTCAACAAGCTTAATGTTTTAATATTTTTAGGGTTTTGTTGATCATAATGTAGAATTATAAAAAAATTAAATGGGGGGTTGGAACTTTTTAATTCCTCTTAATATTCTTTCTTTATTTGTTCATTTTTGTCAAATTAAATATTTTCCTGGCATGTTAGTTGTTAAAACACTTAAGAAGCTTATTGTTTTGATATTTTTAGGGTTTTGTTGATCATAATGTAGAATTATAAAAAAATTCAATGGGGGGTTGAACTTTTAAATTCCTCTTAATATTCTTTCTTTATTTGCTCATTTTTGTCAAATTAAATATTTTGCTGGCATGTTGGTTGTCAAAACACTCAACAAGCTTAATGTTTTAATATTTTTAGGGTTTTGTTGATCATAATGTAGAATTATAAAAAAATTAAATGGGGGGTTGGAACTTTTAAATTCCTCTTAATATTCTTTCTTTATTTGTTCATTTTTGTTAAATTAAATATTTTCCTGGCATGTTGGGTGTCAAATCACTCAAAAGCTTAATGTTTTAATATTTTTAGGGTTTTATTGATCATAATGTAGAATTATAAAAAAATTAAAGGGGGTGTTGAAACATTTAAATACCTCTTAATATTCTTTCTTTATTTGCTCATTTTTGTCAAATTAAATATTTTGCTGGCATGTTGGTTGTCAAAACACTCAAGAAGCTTAATGTTTTAATATTTTTAGGGATTTGTTGAACATTATGTAGAATTCAGCTAATTTAAAGGGGGGGTTGAAATTTTTAAATTCCTCTTAATATTCTTTCTTTATTTGTTCATTTTTGTCAAATTAAATATTTTCCTGGCATGTTGGGTGTCAAATCACTCAAAAGCTTAATGTTTTAATATTTTTAGGGTTTTATTGATCATAATGTAGAATTATAAAAAAATTAAATGGGGGGTTGGAACTTTTAAATTCCTCTTAATATTCTTTCTTTATTTGCTCATTTTTGTCAAATTAAATTTTTTTTAGGCATGTTGGGTGTCAAATCACTCAACAAGCTTAATGTTTTAATATTTTTAGGGTTTTGTTGATCATAATGTAGAATTATAAAAAAATTAAATGGGGGGTTGGAACTTTTTAATTCCTCTTAATATTCTTTCTTTATTTGTTCATTTTTGTCAAATTAAATATTTTCCTGGCATGTTAGTTGTTAAAACACTTAAGAAGCTTATTGTTTTGATATTTTTAGGGTTTTGTTGATCATAATGTAGAATTATAAAAAAATTCAATGGGGGGTTGAACTTTTAAATTCCTCTTAATATTCTTTCTTTATTTGCTCATTTTTGTCAAATTAAATATTTTGCTGGCATGTTGGTTGTCAAAACACTCAAGAAGCTTAATGTTTTAATATTTTTAGGGTTTTATTGATCACAATGTAGAATTATAAAAAAATTAAATGGGGGGTTGGAACTTTTAAATTCCTCTTAATATTCTTTCTTTATTTGCTCATTTTTGTCAAATTAAATTTTTTTTAGGCATGTTGGGTGTCAAATCACTCAACAAGCTTAATGTTTTAATATTTTTAGGGATTTGTTGAACATTAGGTAGAATTCAGCTAATTTAAAGGGGGGGTTGAAATTTTTAAATTCCTCTTAATATTCTTTCTTAATTTGTTCATTTTTGTCAAATTAAATATTTTGCTGGCATGTTAGTTGTTAAAACACTCAACAAGCTTAATGTTTTAATATTTTTAGGGATTTGTTGAACATTAGGTAGAATTCAGCTAATTTAAAGGGTGGTTGAAATTTTTAAATTCCTCTTAATATTCTTTCTTTATTTGTTCATTTTTGTCAAATTAAATATTTTGCTGGCATGTTAGTTGTTAAAACACTTAAGAAGCTTATTGTTTTATTATTTTTAGGGTTTTATTGATCATAATGTAGAATTATAAAAAAATTAAATGGGGGGTTGGAACTTTTTAATTCCTCTTAATGTTCTTTCTTTATTTGCTCATTTTTGTCAAATTAAATTTTTTTTAGGCATGTTGGTTGTCAAATCACTCAACAAGCTTAATGTTTTAATATTTTTAGGGTTTTGTTGATCATAATGTAGAATTCAGCTAATTTAAAGGGGGGGTTGAAATTTTTAAATTCCTCTTAATATTCTTTCTTTATTTGTTCATTTTTGTCAAATTAAATATTTTCCTGGCATGTTAGTTGTTAAAACACTTAAGAAGCTTATTGTTTTGATATTTTTAGGGTTTTGTTGATCATAATGTAGAATTATAAAAAAATTAAATGGGGGGTTGAACTTTTAAATTCCTCTTAATATTCTTTCTTTATTTGCTCATTTTTGTCAAATTAAATATTTTGCTGGCATGTTGGTTGTCAAAACACTCAAGAAGCTTAATGTTTTAATATTTTTAGGGTTTTGTTGATCATAATGTAGAATTATAAAAAAAATTAAATGGGGGGTTGAACTTTTAAATTCCTCTTAATATTCTTTCTTTATTTGTTCATTTTAGTTAAATTAAATATTTTCCTGGCATGTTGGGTGTCAAATCACTCAAAAGCTTAATGTTTTAATATTTTTAGGGTTTTGTTGATCATAATGTAGAATTATAAAAAAATTAAATGGGGGGTTGGAACTTTTTAATTCCTCTTAATATTCTTTCTTTATTTGTTCATTTTTGTCAAATTAAATATTTTCCTGGCATGTTAGTTGTTAAAACACTTAAGAAGCTTATTGTTTTGATATTTTTAGGGTTTTGTTGATCATAATATAGAATTATAAAAAAATTAAATGGGGGGTTGGAACTTTTAAATTCCTCTTAATATTCTTTCTTTATTTGTTCATTTTTGTTAAATTAAATATTTTCCTGGCATGTTGGGTGTCAAATCACTCAAAAGCTTAATGTTTTAATATTTTTAGGGTTTTATTGATCATAATGTAGAATTATAAAAAAATTAAATGGGGGGTTGAAACTTTTAAATTCCTCTTAATATTCTTTCTTTATTTGCTCATTTTTGTCAAATTAAATATTTTGCTGGCATGTTGGTTGTCAAAACACTCAAGAAGCTTAATGTTTTAATATTTTTAGGGATTTGTTGAACATTAGGTAGAATTCAGCTAATTTAAAGGGGGGGTTGAAATTTTTAAATTCCTCTTAATATTCTTTCTTTATTTGCTCATTTTTGTCAAATTAAATATTTTGCTGGCATGTTGGTTGTCAAAACACTCAAGAAGCTTAATGTTTTAATATTTTTAGGGTTTTGTTGATCATAATGTAGAATTATAAAAAAATTAAATGGGGGGGTTGGAACTTTTAAATTCCTCTTAATATTCTTTCTTTATTTGTTCATTTTTGTCAAATTAAATATTTTCCTGGCATGTTGGGTGTCAAATCACTCAAAAGCTTAATGTTTTAATATTTTTAGGGTTTTATTGATCATAATGTAGAATTATAAAAAAATTAAATGGGGGGTTGGAACTTTTAAATTCCTCTTAATATTCTTTCTTTATTTGCTCATTTTTGTCAAATTAAATTTTTTTTAGGCATGTTGGGTGTCAAATCACTCAAGAAGCTTAATGTTTTAATATTTTTAGGGATTTGTTGAACATTAGGTAGAATTCAGCTAATTTAAAGGGGGGGTTGAAATTTTTAAATTCCTCTTAATATTCTTTCTTTATTTGCTCATTTTTGTCAAATTAAATATTTTGCTGGCATGTTGGTTGTCAAAACACTCAAGAAGCTTAATGTTTTAATATTTTTAGGGTTTTGTTGATCATAATGTAGAATTATAAAAAAATTAAATGGGGGGTTGGAACTTTTAAATTCCTCTTAATATTCTTTCTTTATTTGCTCATTTTTGTCAAATTAAATATTTTGCTGGCATGTTGGTTGTCAAAACACTCATGAAGCTTAATGTTTTAATATTTTTAGGGATTTGTTGAACATTAGGTAGAATTCAGCTAATTTTTAAGGGGGGGTTGAAATTTTTAAATTCCTCTTAATATTCTTTCTTTATTTGCTCATTTTTGTCAAATTAAATATTTTGCTGGCATGTTGGTTGTCAAAACACTCAAGAAGCTTAATGTTTTAATATTTTTAGGGTTTTATTGATCATAATGTAGAATTATAAAAAAATTAAATGGGGGGGTTGGAACTTTTAAATTCCTCTTAATATTCTTTCTTTATTTGCTCATTTTTGTCAAATTAAATATTTTGCTGGCATGTTGGTTGTCAAAACACTCAAGAAGCTTAATGTTTTAATATTTTTAGGGTTTTGTTGATCATAATGTAGAAGTATAAAAAAATTAAATGGGGGGGTTGGAACTTTTAAATTCCTCTTAATATTCTTTCTTTATTTGTTCATTTTTGTCAAATTAAATATTTTCCTGGCATGTTGGGTGTCAAATCACTCAAAAGCTTAATGTTTTAATATTTTTAGGGTTTTATTGATCATAATGTAGAATTATAAAAAAATTAAATGGGGGGTTGGAACTTTTAAATTCCTCTTAATATTCTTTATTTATTTGCTCATTTTTGTCAAATTAAATATTTTCCTGGCATGTTGGGTGTCAAATCACTCAAAAGCTTAATGTTTTAATATTTTTAGGGTTTTATTGATCATAATGTAGAATTATAAAAAAATTAAATGGGGGGTTGGAACTTTTAAATTCCTCTTAATATTCTTTCTTTATTTGCTCATTTTTGTCAAATTAAATTTTTTTTAGGCATGTTGGGTGTCAAATCACTCAACAAGCTTAATGTTTTAATATTTTTAGGGTTTTGTTGATCATAATGTAGAATTATAAAAAAATTAAATGGGGGGTTGGAACTTTTTAATTCCTCTTAATATTCTTTCTTTATTTGTTCATTTTTGTCAAATTAAATATTTTCCTGGCATGTTAGTTGTTAAAACACTTAAGAAGCTTATTGTTTTGATATTTTTAGGGTTTTGTTGATCATAATGTAGAATTATAAAAAAATTCAATGGGGGGTTGAACTTTTAAATTCCTCTTAATATTCTTTCTTTATTTGCTCATTTTTGTCAAATTAAATATTTTGCTGGCATGTTGGTTGTCAAAACACTCAAGAAGCTTAATGTTTTAATATTTTTAGGGTTTTATTGATCACAATGTAGAATTATAAAAAAATTAAATGGGGGGTTGGAACTTTTAAATTCCTCTTAATATTCTTTCTTTATTTGCTCATTTTTGTCAAATTAAATTTTTTTTAGGCATGTTGGGTGTCAAATCACTCAACAAGCTTAATGTTTTAATATTTTTAGGGATTTGTTGAACATTAGGTAGAATTCAGCTAATTTAAAGGGGGGGTTGAAATTTTTAAATTCCTCTTAATATTCTTTCTTAATTTGTTCATTTTTGTCAAATTAAATATTTTGCTGGCATGTTAGTTGTTAAAACACTCAACAAGCTTAATGTTTTAATATTTTTAGGGATTTGTTGAACATTAGGTAGAATTCAGCTAATTTAAAGGGTGGTTGAAATTTTTAAATTCCTCTTAATATTCTTTCTTTATTTGTTCATTTTTGTCAAATTAAATATTTTGCTGGCATGTTAGTTGTTAAAACACTTAAGAAGCTTATTGTTTTATTATTTTTAGGGTTTTATTGATCATAATGTAGAATTATAAAAAAATTAAATGGGGGGTTGGAACTTTTTAATTCCTCTTAATGTTCTTTCTTTATTTGCTCATTTTTGTCAAATTAAATTTTTTTTAGGCATGTTGGTTGTCAAATCACTCAACAAGCTTAATGTTTTAATATTTTTAGGGTTTTGTTGATCATAATGTAGAATTCAGCTAATTTAAAGGGGGGGTTGAAATTTTTAAATTCCTCTTAATATTCTTTCTTTATTTGTTCATTTTTGTCAAATTAAATATTTTCCTGGCATGTTAGTTGTTAAAACACTTAAGAAGCTTATTGTTTTGATATTTTTAGGGTTTTGTTGATCATAATGTAGAATTATAAAAAAATTAAATGGGGGGTTGAACTTTTAAATTCCTCTTAATATTCTTTCTTTATTTGCTCATTTTTGTCAAATTAAATATTTTGCTGGCATGTTGGTTGTCAAAACACTCAAGAAGCTTAATGTTTTAATATTTTTAGGGTTTTGTTGATCATAATGTAGAATTATAAAAAAAATTAAATGGGGGGTTGAACTTTTAAATTCCTCTTAATATTCTTTCTTTATTTGTTCATTTTAGTTAAATTAAATATTTTCCTGGCATGTTGGGTGTCAAATCACTCAAAAGCTTAATGTTTTAATATTTTTAGGGTTTTGTTGATCATAATGTAGAATTATAAAAAAATTAAATGGGGGGTTGGAACTTTTTAATTCCTCTTAATATTCTTTCTTTATTTGTTCATTTTTGTCAAATTAAATATTTTCCTGGCATGTTAGTTGTTAAAACACTTAAGAAGCTTATTGTTTTGATATTTTTAGGGTTTTGTTGATCATAATATAGAATTATAAAAAAATTAAATGGGGGGTTGGAACTTTTAAATTCCTCTTAATATTCTTTCTTTATTTGTTCATTTTTGTTAAATTAAATATTTTCCTGGCATGTTGGGTGTCAAATCACTCAAAAGCTTAATGTTTTAATATTTTTAGGGTTTTATTGATCATAATGTAGAATTATAAAAAAATTAAATGGGGGGTTGAAACTTTTAAATTCCTCTTAATATTCTTTCTTTATTTGCTCATTTTTGTCAAATTAAATATTTTGCTGGCATGTTGGTTGTCAAAACACTCAAGAAGCTTAATGTTTTAATATTTTTAGGGATTTGTTGAACATTAGGTAGAATTCAGCTAATTTAAAGGGGGGGTTGAAATTTTTAAATTCCTCTTAATATTCTTTCTTTATTTGCTCATTTTTGTCAAATTAAATATTTTGCTGGCATGTTGGTTGTCAAAACACTCAAGAAGCTTAATGTTTTAATATTTTTAGGGTTTTGTTGATCATAATGTAGAATTATAAAAAAATTAAATGGGGGGGTTGGAACTTTTAAATTCCTCTTAATATTCTTTCTTTATTTGTT
Organism: Tuberolachnus salignus; assembly: GCA_956483605.1. NCBI lineage: Eukaryota > Metazoa > Arthropoda > Insecta > Hemiptera > Aphididae > Tuberolachnus > Tuberolachnus salignus. Next base: position 209,419 of record CATQFH010000047.1, on the reverse strand, counting down.
CATTTTTGTCAAATTAAATATTTTCCTGGCATGTTGGGTGTCAAATCACTCAAAAGCTTAATGTTTTAATATTTTTAGGGTTTTATTGATCATAATGTAGAATTATAAAAAAATTAAATGGGGGGTTGGAACTTTTAAATTCCTCTTAATATTCTTTCTTTATTTGCTCATTTTTGTCAAATTAAATTTTTTTTAGGCATGTTGGGTGTCAAATCACTCAAGAAGCTTAATGTTTTAATATTTTTAGGGATTTGTTGAACATTAGGTAGAATTCAGCTAATTTAAAGGGGGGGTTGAAATTTTTAAATTCCTCTTAATATTCTTTCTTTATTTGCTCATTTTTGTCAAATTAAATATTTTGCTGGCATGTTGGTTGTCAAAACACTCAAGAAGCTTAATGTTTTAATATTTTTAGGGTTTTGTTGATCATAATGTAGAATTATAAAAAAATTAAATGGGGGGTTGGAACTTTTAAATTCCTCTTAATATTCTTTCTTTATTTGCTCATTTTTGTCAAATTAAATATTTTGCTGGCATGTTGGTTGTCAAAACACTCATGAAGCTTAATGTTTTAATATTTTTAGGGATTTGTTGAACATTAGGTAGAATTCAGCTAATTTTTAAGGGGGGGTTGAAATTTTTAAATTCCTCTTAATATTCTTTCTTTATTTGCTCATTTTTGTCAAATTAAATATTTTGCTGGCATGTTGGTTGTCAAAACACTCAAGAAGCTTAATGTTTTAATATTTTTAGGGTTTTATTGATCATAATGTAGAATTATAAAAAAATTAAATGGGGGGGTTGGAACTTTTAAATTCCTCTTAATATTCTTTCTTTATTTGCTCATTTTTGTCAAATTAAATATTTTGCTGGCATGTTGGTTGTCAAAACACTCAAGAAGCTTAATGTTTTAATATTTTTAGGGTTTTGTTGATCATAATGTAGAAGTATAAAAAAATTAAATGGGGGGGTTGGAACTTTTAAATTCCTCTTAATATTCTTTCTTTATTTGTTCATTTTTGTCAAATTAAATATTTTCCTGGCATGTTGGGTGTCAAATCACTCAAAAGCTTAATGTTTTAATATTTTTAGGGTTTTATTGATCATAATGTAGAATTATAAAAAAATTAAATGGGGGGTTGGAACTTTTAAATTCCTCTTAATATTCTTTATTTATTTGCTCATTTTTGTCAAATTAAATTTTTTTTAGGCATGTTGGGTGTCAAATCACTCAAGAAGCTTAATGTTTTAATATTTTTAGGGATTTGTTGAACATTAGGTAGAATTCAGCTAATTTAAAGGGGGGGTTGAAATTTTTAAATTCCTCTTAATATTCTTTCTTTATTTGCTCATTTTTGTCAAATTAAATATTTTGCTGGCATGTTGGTTGTCAAAACACTCAAGAAGCTTAATGTTTTAATATTTTTAGGGTTTTGTTGATCATAATGTAGAATTATAAAAAAATTAAATGGGGGGTTGGAACTTTTAAATTCCTCTTAATATTCTTTCTTTATTTGCTCATTTTTGTCAAATTAAATATTTTGCTGGCATGTTGGTTGTCAAAACACTCATGAAGCTTAATCTTTTAATATTTTTAGGGATTTGTTGAACATTAGGTAGAATTCAGCTAATTTTTAAGGGGGGGTTGAAATTTTTAAATTCCTCTTAATATTCTTTCTTTATTTGCTCATTTTTGTCAAATTAAATATTTTGCTGGCATGTTGGTTGTCAAAACACTCAAGAAGCTTAATGTTTTAATATTTTTAGGGTTTTGTTGATCATAATGTAGAATTATAAAAAAATTAAATAGGGGGTTGGAACTTTTAAATTCCTCTTAATATTCTTTCTTTATTTGTTCATTTTTGTTAAATTAAATATTTTCCTGGCATGTTGGGTGTCAAATCACTCAAAAGCTTAATGTTTTAATATTTTTAGGGTTTTATTGATCATAATGTAGAATTATAAAAAAATTATATGGGGGGTTGGAACTTTTAAATTCCTCTTAATATTCTTTCTTTATTTGCTCATTTTTGTCAAATTAAATTTTTTTTAGGCATGTTGGGTGTCAAATCACTCAACAAGCTTAATGTTTTAATATTTTTAGGGATTTGTTGAACATTAGGTAGAATTCAGCTAATTTAAAGGGGGGGTTGAAATTTTTAAATTCCTCTTAATATTCTTTCTTTATTTGTTCATTTTTGTCAAATTAAATATTTTGCTGGCATGTTAGTTGTTAAAACACTTAAGAAGCTTATTGTTTTATTATTTTTAGGGTTTTATTGATCATAATGTAGAATTATAAAAAAATTAAATGGGGGGTTGGAACTTTTAAATTCCTCTTAATGTTCTTTCTTTATTTGCTCATTTTTGTCAAATTAAATTTTTTTTAGGCATGTTGGTTGTCAAATCACTCAACAAGCTTAATGTTTTAATATTTTTAGGGTTTTGTTGATCATAATGTAGAATTATAAAAAAATTAAATGGGGGGTTAGAACTATTTAATTCCTCTTAATATTCTTTCTTTATTTGTTCATTTTTGTCAAATTAAATATTTTGCTGGCATGTTGGTTGTCAAAACACTCAAGAAGCTTAATGTTTTAATATTTTTAGGGTTTTGTTGATCATAATGTAGAATTATAAAAAAATTAAATGGGGGGTTGGAACTTTTAAATTCCTCTTAATATTCTTTCTTTATTTGTTCATTTTTGTTAAATTAAATATTTTCCTGGCATGTTGGGTGTCAAATCACTCAAAAGCTTAAGGTTTTAATATTTTTAGGGTTTTATTGATCATAATGTAGAATTATAAAAAAATTAAATGGGGGGTTGGAACTTTTAAATTCCTCTTAATATTCTTTCTTTATTTGCTCATTTTTGTCAAATTAAATTTTTTTTAGGCATGTTGGGTGTCAAATCACTCAACAAGCTTAATGTTTTAATATTTTTAGGGATTTGTTGAACATTAGGTAGAATTCAGCTAATTTAAAGTGGGGGTTGAAATTTTTAAATTCCTCTTAATATTCTTTCTTAATTTGTTCATTTTTGTCAAATTAAATATTTTGCTGGCATGTTAGTTGTTAAAACACTTAAGAAGCTTATTGTTTTATTATTTTTAGGGTTTTGTTGATCATAATGTAGAATTATAAAAAAATTAAAGGGGGGGTTGAAAATTTAAATTCCTCTTAATATTCTTTCTTTATTTGCTCATTTTTGTCAAATTAAATTTTTTTTAGGCATGTTGGGTGTCAAATCACTCAACAAGCTTAATGTTTTAATATTTTTAGGGTTTTGTTGATCATAATGTAGAATTATAAAAAAATTAAATGGGGGGTTGGAACTTTTTAATTCCTCTTAATATTCTTTCTTTATTTGTTCATTTTTGTCAAATTAAATATTTTCCTGGCATGTTAGTTGTTAAAACACTTAAGAAGCTTATTGTTTTGATATTTTTAGGGTTTTGTTGATCATAATGTAGAATTATAAAAAAATTAAATGGGGGGTTGAACTTTTAAATTCCTCTTAATGATCTTTCTTTATTTGCTCATTTTTGTCAAATTAAATATTTTGCTGGCATGTTGGTTGTCAAAACACTCAAGAAGCTTAATGTTTTAATATTTTTAGGGTTTTGTTGATCATAATGTAGAATTATAAAAAAATTAAATGGGGGGTTGGAACTTTTAAATTCCTCTTAATATTCTTTCTTTATTTGTTCATTTTTGTTAAATTAAATATTTTCCTGGCATGTTGGGTGTCAAATCACTCAAAAGCTTAATGTTTTAATATTTTTAGGGTTTTATTGATCATAATGTAGAATTATAAAAAAATTAAATGGGGGGTTGGAACTTTTAAATTCCTCTTAATATTCTTTCTTTATTTGCTCATTTTTGTCAAATTAAATTTTTATTAGGCATGTTGGGTGTCAAATCACTCAACAAGCTTAATGTTTTAATATTTTTAGGGATTTGTTGATCATAATGTAGAATTATAAAAAAATTAAATGGGGGGTTGGAACTTTTAAATTCCTCTTAATATTCTTTCTTTATTTGCTCATTTTTGTCAAATTAAATTTTTTTTAGGCATGTTGGGTGTCAAATCACTCAACAAGCTTAATGTTTTAATATTTTTAGGGATTTGTTGAACATTAGGTAGAATTCAGCTAATTTAAAGGGGGGGTTGAAATTTTTAAATTCCTCTTAATATTCTTTCTTAATTTGTTCATTTTTGTCAAATTAAATATTTTGCTGGCATGTTAGTTGTTAAAACACTTAAGAAGCTTATTGTTTTATTATTTTTAGGGTTTTGTTGATCATAATGTAGAATTATAAAAAAATTAAAGGGGGGGTTGAAACTTTTAAATTCCTCTTAATATTCTTTCTTTATTTGCTCATTTTTGTCAAATTAAATTTTTTTTAGGCATGTTGGGTGTCAAATCACTCAACAAGCTTAATGTTTTAATATTTTTAGGGTTTTGTTGATCATAATGTAGAATTATAAGAAAATTAAATGGGGGGTTGGAACTTTTAAATTCCTCTTAATATTCTTTCTTTATTTGCTCATTTTTGTCAAATTAAATTTTTTTTAGGCATGTTGGGTGTCAAATCACTCAACAAGCTTAATGTTTTAATATTTTTAGGGATTTGTTGAACATTAGGTAGAATTCAGCTAATTTAAAGGGGGGGTTGAAATTTTTAAATTCCTCTTAATATTCTTTCTTTATTTGTTCATTTTTGTCAAATTAAATATTTTGCTGGCATGTTAGTTGTTAAAACACTTAAGAAGCTTATTGTTTTATTATTTTTAGGGTTTTATTGATCATAATGTAGAATTATAAAAAAATTAAATGGGGGGTTGGAACTTTTAAATTCCTCTTAATGTTCTTTCTTTATTTGCTCATTTTTGTCAAATTAAATTTTTTTTAGGCATGTTGGTTGTCAAATCACTCAACAAGCTTAATGTTTTAATATTTTTAGGGTTTTGTTGATCATAATGTAGAATTATAAAAAAATTAAATGGGGGGTTGGAACTATTTAATTCCTCTTAATATTCTTTCTTTATTTGTTCATTTTTGTCAAATTAAATATTTTGCTGGCATGTTGGTTGTCAAAACACTCAAGAAGCTTAATGTTTTAATATTTTTAGGGTTTTGTTGATCATAATGTAGAATTATAAAAAAATTAAATGGGGGGTTGGAACTTTTAAATTCCTCTTAATATTCTTTCTTTATTTGTTCATTTTTGTTAAATTAAATATTTTCCTGGCATGTTGGGTGTCAAATCACTCAAAAGCTTAATGTTTTAATATTTTTAGGGTTTTATTGATCATAATGTAGAATTATAAAAAAATTAAATGGGGGGTTGGAACTTTTAAATTCCTCTTAATATTCTTTCTTTATTTGCTCATTTTTGTCAAATTAAATTTTTTTTAGGCATGTTGGGTGTCAAATCACTCAACAAGCTTAATGTTTTAATATTTTTAGGGATTTGTTGAACATTAGGTAGAATTCAGCTAATTTAAAGGGGGGGTTGAAATTTTTAAATTCCTCTTAATATTCTTTCTTAATTTGTTCATTTTTGTCAAATTAAATATTTTGCTGGCATGTTAGTTGTTAAAACACTTAAGAAGCTTATTGTTTTATTATTTTTAGGGTTTTGTTGATCATAATGTAGAATTATAAAAAAATTAAAGGGGGGGTTGAAACTTTTAAATTCCTCTTAATATTCTTTCTTTATTTGCTCATTTTTGTCAAATTAAATTTTTTTTAGGCATGTTGGGTGTCAAATCACTCAACAAGCTTAATGTTTTAATATTTTTAGGGATTTGTTGAACATTAGGTAGAATTCAGCTAATTTAAAGGGGGGGTTGAAATTTTTAAATTCCTCTTAATATTCTTTCTTTATTTGTTCATTTTTGTCAAATTAAATATTTTGCTGGCATGTTAGTTGTTAAAACACTTAAGAAGCTTATTGTTTTATTATTTTTAGGGTTTTGTTGATCATAATGTAGAATTATAAAAAAATTAAAGGGGGGGTTGAAACTTTTAAATTCCTCTTAATATTCTTTCTTTATTTGCTCATTTTTGTCAAATTAAATTTTTTTTAGGCATGTTGGGTGTCAAAACACTCAAGAAGCTTAATGTTTTAATATTTTTAGGGATTTGTTGAACATTATGTAGAATTCAGCTAATTTAAAGGGGGGGTTGAAATTTTTAAATTCCTCTTAATATTCTTTCTTTATTTGTTCATTTTTGTCAAATTAAATATTTTCCTGGCATGTTGGGTGTCAAATCACTCAAAAGCTTAATGTTTTAATATTTTTAGGGTTTTATTGATCATAATGTAGAATTATAAAAAAATTAAATGGGGGGTTGGAACTTTTAAATTCCTCTTAATATTCTTTCTTTATTTGCTCATTTTTGTCAAATTAAATTTTTATTAGGCATGTTGGGTGTCAAATCACTCAACAAGCTTAATGTTTTAATATTTTTAGGGATTTGTTGAACATTAGGTAGAATTCAGCTAATTTAAAGGGGGGGTTGAAATTTTTAAATTCCTCTTAATATTCTTTCTTTATTTGTTCATTTTTGTCAAATTAAATATTTTGCTGGCATGTTAGTTGTTAAAACACTTAAGAAGCTTATTGTTTTATTATTTTTAGGGTTTTGTTGATCATAATGTAGAATTATAAAAAAATTAAAGGGGGGGTTGAAACTTTTAAATTACTCTTAATATTCTTTCTTTATTTGCTCATTTTTGTCAAATTAAATATTTTGCTGGCATGTTGGTTGTCAAAACACTCAACAAGCTTAATGTTTTAATATTTTTAGGGTTTTGTTGATCATAATGTAGAAGTATAAAAAAATTAAATGGGTGGTTGGAACTTTTTAATTCCTCTTAATATTCTTTCTTTATTTGTTCATTTTTGTCAAATTAAATATTTTCCTGGCATGTTGGGTGTCAAATCACTCAAAAGCTTTATGTTTTAATATTTTTAGGGTTTTATTGATCATAATGTAGAATTATAAAAAAATTAAATGGGGGGTTGGAACTTTTAAATTCCTCTTAATATTCTTTCTTTATTTGCTCATTTTTGTCAAATTAAATTTTTTTTAGGCATGTTGGGTGTCAAATCACTCAACAAGCTTAATGTTTTAATATTTTTAGGGTTTTGTTGATCATAATGTAGAAGTATAAAAAAATTAAATGGGGGGTTGGAACTTTTTAATTCCTCTTAATATTCTTTCTTTATTTGTTCATTTTTGTCAAATTAAATATTTTCCTGGCATGTTAGTTGTTAAAACACTTAAGAAGCTTATTGTTTTGATATTTTTAGGGTTTTGTTGATCATAATGTAGAATTATAAAAAAATTAAATGGGGGGTTGAACTTTTAAATTCCTCTTAATATTCTTTCTTTATTTGCTCATTTTTGTCAAATTAAATATTTGGCTGGCATGTTCGTTGTCAAAACACTCAAGAAGCTTAATGTTTTAATATTTTTAGGGATTTGTTGAACATTATGTAGAATTCAGCTAATTTTAAGGGGGGGTTGAAATTTTTAAATTCCTCTTAATATTCTTTCTTTATTTGCTCATTTTTGTCAAATTAAATTTTTTTTAGGCATGTTGGGTGTCAAATCACTCAACAAGCTTAATGTTTTAATATTTTTAGGGATTTGTTGAACATTAGGTAGAATTCAGCTAATTTAAAGGGGGGGTTGAAATTTTTAAATTCCTCTTAATATTCTTTCTTAATTTGTTCATTTTTGTCAAATTAAATATTTTGCTGGCATGTTAGTTGTTAAAACACTTAAGAAGCTTATTGTTTTATTATTTTTAGGGTTTTGTTGATCATAATGTAGAATTATAAAAAAATTAAAGGGGGGGTTGAAACTTTTAAATTCCTCTTAATATTCTTTCTTTATTTGCTCATTTTTGTCAAATTAAATTTTTTTTAGGCATGTTGGGTGTCAAATCACTCAACAAGCTTAATGTTTTAATATTTTTAGGGATTTGTTGAACATTAGGTAGAATTCAGCTAATTTAAAGGGGGGGTTGAAATTTTTAAATTCCTCTTAATATTCTTTCTTTATTTGTTCATTTTTGTCAAATTAAATATTTTGCTGGCATGTTAGTTGTTAAAACACTTAAGAAGCTTATTGTTTTATTATTTTTAGGGTTTTGTTGATCATAATGTAGAATTATAAAAAAATTAAAGGGGGGGTTGAAACTTTTAAATTCCTCTTAATATTCTTTCTTTATTTGCTCATTTTTGTCAAATTAAATTTTTTTTAGGCATGTTGGGTGTCAAAACACTCAAGAAGCTTAATGTTTTAATATTTTTAGGGATTTGTTGAACATTATGTAGAATTCAGCTAATTTAAAGGGGGGGTTGAAATTTTTAAATTCCTCTTAATATTCTTTCTTTATTTGTTCATTTTTGTCAAATTAAATATTTTCCTGGCATGTTGGGTGTCAAATCACTCAATAGCTTAATGTTTTAATATTTTTAGGGTTTTATTGATCATAATGTAGAATTATAAAAAAATTAAATAGGGGGTTGGAACTTTTAAATTCCTCTTAATATTCTTTCTTTATTTGCTCATTTTTGTCAAATTAAATTTTTTTTAGGCATGTTAGTTGTTAAAACACTAAAGAAGCTTATTGTTTTGATATTTTTAGGGTTTTGTTGATCATAATGTAGAATTATAAAAAAATTAAATGGGGGGTTGAACTTTTAAATTCCTCTTAATATTCTTTCTTTATTTGCTCATTTTTGTCAAATTAAATTTTTTTTAGGCATGTTGGGTGTCAAATCACTCAACAAGCTTAATGTTTTAATATTTTTAGGGTTTTGTTGATCATAATGTAGAATTATAAAAAAATTAAATGGGGGGTTGGAACTTTTTAATTCCTCTTAATATTCTTTCTTTATTTGTTCATTTTTGTCAAATTAAATATTTTCCTGGCATGTTAGTTGTTAAAACACTTAAGAAGCTTATTGTTTTGATATTTTTAGGGTTTTGTTGATCATAATGTAGAATTATAAAAAAATTAAATGGGGGGTTGAACTTTTAAATTCCTCTTAATGATCTTTCATTATTTGCTCATTTTTGTCAAATTAAATATTTTGCTGGCATGTTGGTTGTCAAAACACTCAAGAAGCTTAATGTTTTAATATTTTTAGGGTTTTGTTGATCATAATGTAGAATTATAAAAAAATTAAATGGGGGGTTGGAACTTTTAAATTCCTCTTAATATTCTTTCTTTATTTGTTCATTTTTGTTAAATTAAATATTTTCCTGGCATGTTGGGTGTCAAATCACTCAAAAGCTTAATGTTTTAATATTTTTAGGGTTTTATTGATCATAATGTAGAATTATAAAAAAATTAAATGGGGGGTTGGAACTTTTAAATTCCTCTTAATATTCTTTCTTTATTTGCTCATTTTTGTCAAATTAAATTTTTATTAGGCATGTTGGGTGTCAAATCACTCAACAAGCTTAATGTTTTAATATTTTTAGGGATTTGTTGAACATTAGGTAGAATTCAGCTAATTTAAAGGGGGGGTTGAAATTTTTAAATTCCTCTTAATATTCTTTCTTTATTTGTTCATTTTTGTCAAATTAAATATTTTGCTGGCATGTTAGTTGTTAAAACACTTAAGAAGCTTATTGTTTTATTATTTTTAGGGTTTTGTTGATCATAATGTAGAATTATAAAAAAATTAAAGGGGGGGTTGAAACTTTTAAATTACTCTTAATATTCTTTCTTTATTTGCTCATTTTTGTCAAATTAAATATTTTGCTGGCATGTTGGTTGTCAAAACACTCAACAAGCTTAATGTTTTAATATTTTTAGGGTTTTGTTGATCATAATGTAGAAGTATAAAAAAATTAAATGGGTGGTTGGAACTTTTTAATTCCTCTTAATATTCTTTCTTTATTTGTTCATTTTTGTCAAATTAAATATTTTCCTGGCATGTTGGGTGTCAAATCACTCAAAAGCTTAATGTTTTAATATTTTTAGGGTTTTATTGATCATAATGTAGAATTATAAAAAAAATTAAATGGGGGGTTGGAACTTTTAAATTCCTCTTAATATTCTTTCTTTATTTGCTCATTTTTGTCAAATTAAATTTTTTTTAGGCATGTTGGGTGTCAAATCACTCAACAAGCTTAATGTTTTAATATTTTTAGGGTTTTGTTGATCATAATGTAGAAGTATAAAAAAATTAAATGGGGGGTTGGAACTTTTTAATTCCTCTTAATATTCTTTCTTTATTTGTTCATTTTTGTCAAATTAAATATTTTCCTGGCATGTTAGTTGTTAAAACACTTAAGAAGCTTATTGTTTTGATATTTTTAGGGTTTTGTTGATCATAATGTAGAATTATAAAAAAATTAAATGGGGGGTTGAACTTTTAAATTCCTCTTAATATTCTTTCTTTATTTGCTCATTTTTGTCAAATTAAATATTTGGCTGGCATGTTCGTTGTCAAAACACTCAAGAAGCTTAATGTTTTAATATTTTTAGGGATTTGTTGAACATTATGTAGAATTCAGCTAATTTTAAGGGGGGGTTGAAATTTTTAAATTCCTCTTAATATTCTTTCTTTATTTGCTCATTTTTGTCAAATTAAATTTTTTTTAGGCATGTTGGGTGTCAAATCACTCAACAAGCTTAATGTTTTAATATTTTTAGGGATTTGTTGAACATTAGGTAGAATTCAGCTAATTTAAAGGGGGGGTTGAAATTTTTAAATTCCTCTTAATATTCTTTCTTAATTTGTTCATTTTTGTCAAATTAAATATTTTGCTGGCATGTTAGTTGTTAAAACACTTAAGAAGCTTATTGTTTTATTATTTTTAGGGTTTTGTTTATCATAATGTAGAATTATAAAAAAATTAAAGGGGGGGTTGAAACTTTTAAATTACTCTTAATATTCTTTCTTTATTTGCTCATTTTTGTCAAATTAAATATTTTGCTGGCATGTTGGTTGTCAAAACACTCAACAAGCTTAATGTTTTAATATTTTTAGGGTTTTGTTGATCATAATGTAGAAGTATAAAAAAATTAAATGGGTGGTTGGAACTTTTTAATTCCTCTTAATATTCTTTCTTTATTTGTTCATTTTTGTCAAATTAAATATTTTCCTGGCATGTTGGGTGTCAAATCACTCAAAAGCTTAATGTTTTAATATTTTTAGGGTTTTATTGATCATAATGTAGAATTATAAAAAAATTAAATGGGGGGTTGGAACTTTTAAATTCCTCTTAATATTCTTTCTTTATTTGCTCATTTTTGTCAAATTAAATTTTTTTTAGGCATGTTGGGTGTCAAATCACTCAACAAGCTTAATGTTTTAATATTTTTAGGGTTTTGTTGATCATAATGTAGAAGTATAAAAAAATTAAATGGGGGGTTGGAACTTTTTAATTCCTCTTAATATTCTTTCTTTATTTGTTCATTTTTGTCAAATTAAATATTTTCCTGGCATGTTAGTTGTTAAAACACTTAAGAAGCTTATTGTTTTGATATTTTTAGGGTTTTGTTGATCATAATGTAGAATTATAAAAAAATTAAATGGGGGGTTGAACTTTTAAATTCCTCTTAATATTCTTTCTTTATTTATTCATTTTTGTCAAATTAAATATTTGGCTGGCATGTTCGTTGTCAAAACACTCAAGAAGCTTAATGTTTTAATATTTTTAGGGATTTGTTGAACATTATGTAGAATTCAGCTAATTTTAAGGGGGGGTTGAAATTTTTAAATTCCTCTTAATATTCTTTCTTTATTTTTTCATTTTTGTCAAAATAAATATTTTCCTGGCATGTTGGGTGTCAAATCACTCAAAAGCTTAATGTTTTAATATTTTTAGGGTTTTATTGATCATAATGTAGAATTATAAAAAAATTAAAGGGGGTGTTGAAACATTTAAATACCTCTTAATATTCTTTCTTTATTTGCTCATTTTTGTCAAATTAAATATTTTGCTGGCATGTTGGTTGTCAAAACACTCAAGAAGCTTAATGTTTTAATATTTTTAGGGATTTGTTGAACATTATGTAGAATTCAGCTAATTTAAAGGGGGGGTTGAAATTTTTAAATTCCTCTTAATATTCTTTCTTTATTTGTTCATTTTTGTCAAATTAAATATTTTCCTGGCATGTTGGGTGTCAAATCACTCAAAAGCTTAATGTTTTAATATTTTTAGGGTTTTATTGATCATAATGTAGAATTATAAAAAAATTAAATGGGGGGTTGGAACTTTTAAATTCCTCTTAATATTCTTTCTTTATTTGCTCATTTTTGTCAAATTAAATTTTTTTTAGGCATGTTGGGTGTCAAATCACTCAACAAGCTTAATGTTTTAATATTTTTAGGGTTTTGTTGATCATAATGTAGAATTATAAAAAAATTAAATGGGGGGTTGGAACTTTTTAATTCCTCTTAATATTCTTTCTTTATTTGTTCATTTTTGTCAAATTAAATATTTTCCTGGCATGTTAGTTGTTAAAACACTTAAGAAGCTTATTGTTTTGATATTTTTAGGGTTTTGTTGATCATAATGTAGAATTATAAAAAAATTCAATGGGGGGTTGAACTTTTAAATTCCTCTTAATATTCTTTCTTTATTTGCTCATTTTTGTCAAATTAAATATTTTGCTGGCATGTTGGTTGTCAAAACACTCAAGAAGCTTAATGTTTTAATATTTTTAGGGTTTTATTGATCACAATGTAGAATTATAAAAAAATTAAATGGGGGGTTGGAACTTTTAAATTCCTCTTAATATTCTTTCTTTATTTGCTCATTTTTGTCAAATTAAATTTTTTTTAGGCATGTTGGGTGTCAAATCACTCAACAAGCTTAATGTTTTAATATTTTTAGGGATTTGTTGAACATTAGGTAGAATTCAGCTAATTTAAAGGGGGGGTTGAAATTTTTAAATTCCTCTTAATATTCTTTCTTAATTTGTTCATTTTTGTCAAATTAAATATTTTGCTGGCATGTTAGTTGTTAAAACACTCAACAAGCTTAATGTTTTAATATTTTTAGGGATTTGTTGAACATTAGGTAGAATTCAGCTAATTTAAAGGGTGGTTGAAATTTTTAAATTCCTCTTAATATTCTTTCTTTATTTGTTCATTTTTGTCAAATTAAATATTTTGCTGGCATGTTAGTTGTTAAAACACTTAAGAAGCTTATTGTTTTATTATTTTTAGGGTTTTATTGATCATAATGTAGAATTATAAAAAAATTAAATGGGGGGTTGGAACTTTTTAATTCCTCTTAATGTTCTTTCTTTATTTGCTCATTTTTGTCAAATTAAATTTTTTATAGGCATGTTGGTTGTCAAATCACTCAACAAGCTTAATGTTTTAATATTTTTAGGGTTTTGTTGATCATAATGTAGAATTATAAAAAAATTAAATGGGGGGTTGGAACTTTTTAATTCCTCTTAATATTCTTTCTTTATTTGTTCATTTTTGTCAAATTAAATATTTTCCTGGCATGTTAGTTGTTAAAACACTTAAGAAGCTTATTGTTTTGATATTTTTAGGGTTTTGTTGATCATAATGTAGAATTATAAAAAAATTAAATGGGGGGTTGAACTTTTAAATTCCTCTTAATATTCTTTCTTTATTTGCTCATTTTTGTCAAATTAAATATTTTGCTGGCATGTTGGTTGTCAAAACACTCAAGAAGCTTAATGTTTTAATATTTTTAGGGTTTTGTTGATCATAATGTAGAATTATAAAAAAATTAAATGGGGGGTTGAACTTTTAAATTCCTCTTAATATTCTTTCTTTATTTGTTCATTTTAGTTAAATTAAATATTTTCCTGGCATGTTGGGTGTCAAATCACTCAAAAGCTTAATGTTTTAATATTTTTAGGGTTTTGTTGATCATAATGTAGAATTATAAAAAAATTAAATGGGGGGTTGGAACTTTTTAATTCCTCTTAATATTCTTTCTTTATTTGTTCATTTTTGTCAAATTAAATATTTTCCTGGCATGTTAGTTGTTAAAACACTTAAGAAGCTTATTGTTTTGATATTTTTAGGGTTTTGTTGATCATAATGTAGAATTATAAAAAAATTAAATGGGGGGTTGAACTTTTAAATTCCTCTTAATGATCTTTCATTATTTGCTCATTTTTGTCAAATTAAATATTTTGCTGGCATGTTGGTTGTCAAAACACTCAAGAAGCTTAATGTTTTAATATTTTTAGGGTTTTGTTGATCATAATGTAGAATTATAAAAAAATTAAATGGGGGGTTGGAACTTTTAAATTCCTCTTAATATTCTTTCTTTATTTGTTCATTTTTGTTAAATTAAATATTTTCCTGGCATGTTGGGTGTCAAATCACTCAAAAGCTTAATGTTTTAATATTTTTAGGGTTTTATTGATCATAATGTAGAATTATAAAAAAATTAAATGGGGGGTTGGAACTTTTAAATTCCTCTTAATATTCTTTCTTTATTTGCTCATTTTTGTCAAATTAAATTTTTATTAGGCATGTTGGGTGTCAAATCACTCAACAAGCTTAATGTTTTAATATTTTTAGGGATTTGTTGAACATTAGGTAGAATTCAGCTAATTTAAAGGGGGGGTTGAAATTTTTAAATTCCTCTTAATATTCTTTCTTTATTTGTTCATTTTTGTCAAATTAAATATTTTGCTGGCATGTTAGTTGTTAAAACACTTAAGAAGCTTATTGTTTTATTATTTTTAGGGTTTTGTTGATCATAATGTAGAATTATAAAAAAATTAAAGGGGGGGTTGAAACTTTTAAATTACTCTTAATATTCTTTCTTTATTTGCTCATTTTTGTCAAATTAAATATTTTGCTGGCATGTTGGTTGTCAAAACACTCAACAAGCTTAATGTTTTAATATTTTTAGGGTTTTGTTGATCATAATGTAGAAGTATAAAAAAATTAAATGGGTGGTTGGAACTTTTTAATTCCTCTTAATATTCTTTCTTTATTTGTTCATTTTTGTCAAATTAAATATTTTCCTGGCATGTTGGGTGTCAAATCACTCAAAAGCTTAATGTTTTAATATTTTTAGGGTTTTATTGATCATAATGTAGAATTATAAAAAAAATTAAATGGGGGGTTGGAACTTTTAAATTCCTCTTAATATTCTTTCTTTATTTGCTCATTTTTGTCAAATTAAATTTTTTTTAGGCATGTTGGGTGTCAAATCACTCAACAAGCTTAATGTTTTAATATTTTTAGGGTTTTGTTGATCATAATGTAGAAGTATAAAAAAATTAAATGGGGGGTTGGAACTTTTTAATTCCTCTTAATATTCTTTCTTTATTTGTTCATTTTTGTCAAATTAAATATTTTCCTGGCATGTTAGTTGTTAAAACACTTAAGAAGCTTATTGTTTTGATATTTTTAGGGTTTTGTTGATCATAATGTAGAATTATAAAAAAATTAAATGGGGGGTTGAACTTTTAAATTCCTCTTAATATTCTTTCTTTATTTGCTCATTTTTGTCAAATTAAATATTTGGCTGGCATGTTCGTTGTCAAAACACTCAAGAAGCTTAATGTTTTAATATTTTTAGGGATTTGTTGAACATTATGTAGAATTCAGCTAATTTTAAGGGGGGGTTGAAATTTTTAAATTCCTCTTAATATTCTTTCTTTATTTGCTCATTTTTGTCAAATTAAATTTTTTTTAGGCATGTTGGGTGTCAAATCACTCAACAAGCTTAATGTTTTAATATTTTTAGGGATTTGTTGAACATTAGGTAGAATTCAGCTAATTTAAAGGGGGGGTTGAAATTTTTAAATTCCTCTTAATATTCTTTCTTAATTTGTTCATTTTTGTCAAATTAAATATTTTGCTGGCATGTTAGTTGTTAAAACACTTAAGAAGCTTATTGTTTTATTATTTTTAGGGTTTTGTTTATCATAATGTAGAATTATAAAAAAATTAAAGGGGGGGTTGAAACTTTTAAATTACTCTTAATATTCTTTCTTTATTTGCTCATTTTTGTCAAATTAAATATTTTGCTGGCATGTTGGTTGTCAAAACACTCAACAAGCTTAATGTTTTAATATTTTTAGGGTTTTGTTGATCATAATGTAGAAGTATAAAAAAATTAAATGGGTGGTTGGAACTTTTTAATTCCTCTTAATATTCTTTCTTTATTTGTTCATTTTTGTCAAATTAAATATTTTCCTGGCATGTTGGGTGTCAAATCACTCAAAAGCTTAATGTTTTAATATTTTTAGGGTTTTATTGATCATAATGTAGAATTATAAAAAAATTAAATGGGGGGTTGGAACTTTTAAATTCCTCTTAATATTCTTTCTTTATTTGCTCATTTTTGTCAAATTAAATTTTTTTTAGGCATGTTGGGTGTCAAATCACTCAACAAGCTTAATGTTTTAATATTTTTAGGGTTTTGTTGATCATAATGTAGAAGTATAAAAAAATTAAATGGGGGGTTGGAACTTTTTAATTCCTCTTAATATTCTTTCTTTATTTGTTCATTTTTGTCAAATTAAATATTTTCCTGGCATGTTAGTTGTTAAAACACTTAAGAAGCTTATTGTTTTGATATTTTTAGGGTTTTGTTGATCATAATGTAGAATTATAAAAAAATTAAATGGGGGGTTGAACTTTTAAATTCCTCTTAATATTCTTTCTTTATTTATTCATTTTTGTCAAATTAAATATTTGGCTGGCATGTTCGTTGTCAAAACACTCAAGAAGCTTAATGTTTTAATATTTTTAGGGATTTGTTGAACATTATGTAGAATTCAGCTAATTTTAAGGGGGGGTTGAAATTTTTAAATTCCTCTTAATATTCTTTCTTTATTTTTTCATTTTTGTCAAAATAAATATTTTCCTGGCATGTTGGGTGTCAAATCACTCAAAAGCTTAATGTTTTAATATTTTTAGGGTTTTATTGATCATAATGTAGAATTATAAAAAAATTAAAGGGGGTGTTGAAACATTTAAATACCTCTTAATATTCTTTCTTTATTTGCTCATTTTTGTCAAATTAAATATTTTGCTGGCATGTTGGTTGTCAAAACACTCAAGAAGCTTAATGTTTTAATATTTTTAGGGATTTGTTGAACATTATGTAGAATTCAGCTAATTTAAAGGGGGGGTTGAAATTTTTAAATTCCTCTTAATATTCTTTCTTTATTTGTTCATTTTTGTCAAATTAAATATTTTCCTGGCATGTTGGGTGTCAAATCACTCAAAAGCTTAATGTTTTAATATTTTTAGGGTTTTATTGATCATAATGTAGAATTATAAAAAAATTAAATGGGGGGTTGGAACTTTTAAATTCCTCTTAATATTCTTTCTTTATTTGCTCATTTTTGTCAAATTAAATTTTTTTTAGGCATGTTGGGTGTCAAATCACTCAACAAGCTTAATGTTTTAATATTTTTAGGGTTTTGTTGATCATAATGTAGAATTATAAAAAAATTAAATGGGGGGTTGGAACTTTTTAATTCCTCTTAATATTCTTTCTTTATTTGTTCATTTTTGTCAAATTAAATATTTTCCTGGCATGTTAGTTGTTAAAACACTTAAGAAGCTTATTGTTTTGATATTTTTAGGGTTTTGTTGATCATAATGTAGAATTATAAAAAAATTCAATGGGGGGTTGAACTTTTAAATTCCTCTTAATATTCTTTCTTTATTTGCTCATTTTTGTCAAATTAAATATTTTGCTGGCATGTTGGTTGTCAAAACACTCAAGAAGCTTAATGTTTTAATATTTTTAGGGTTTTATTGATCACAATGTAGAATTATAAAAAAATTAAATGGGGGGTTGGAACTTTTAAATTCCTCTTAATATTCTTTCTTTATTTGCTCATTTTTGTCAAATTAAATTTTTTTTAGGCATGTTGGGTGTCAAATCACTCAACAAGCTTAATGTTTTAATATTTTTAGGGATTTGTTGAACATTAGGTAGAATTCAGCTAATTTAAAGGGGGGGTTGAAATTTTTAAATTCCTCTTAATATTCTTTCTTAATTTGTTCATTTTTGTCAAATTAAATATTTTGCTGGCATGTTAGTTGTTAAAACACTCAACAAGCTTAATGTTTTAATATTTTTAGGGATTTGTTGAACATTAGGTAGAATTCAGCTAATTTAAAGGGTGGTTGAAATTTTTAAATTCCTCTTAATATTCTTTCTTTATTTGTTCATTTTTGTCAAATTAAATATTTTGCTGGCATGTTAGTTGTTAAAACACTTAAGAAGCTTATTGTTTTATTATTTTTAGGGTTTTATTGATCATAATGTAGAATTATAAAAAAATTAAATGGGGGGTTGGAACTTTTTAATTCCTCTTAATGTTCTTTCTTTATTTGCTCATTTTTGTCAAATTAAATTTTTTATAGGCATGTTGGTTGTCAAATCACTCAACAAGCTTAATGTTTTAATATTTTTAGGGTTTTGTTGATCATAATGTAGAATTATAAAAAAATTAAATGGGGGGTTGGAACTTTTTAATTCCTCTTAATATTCTTTCTTTATTTGTTCATTTTTGTCAAATTAAATATTTTCCTGGCATGTTAGTTGTTAAAACACTTAAGAAGCTTATTGTTTTGATATTTTTAGGGTTTTGTTGATCATAATGTAGAATTATAAAAAAATTAAATGGGGGGTTGAACTTTTAAATTCCTCTTAATATTCTTTCTTTATTTGCTCATTTTTGTCAAATTAAATATTTTGCTGGCATGTTGGTTGTCAAAACACTCAAGAAGCTTAATGTTTTAATATTTTTAGGGTTTTGTTGATCATAATGTAGAATTATAAAAAAATTAAATGGGGGGTTGAACTTTTAAATTCCTCTTAATATTCTTTCTTTATTTGTTCATTTTAGTTAAATTAAATATTTTCCTGGCATGTTGGGTGTCAAATCACTCAAAAGCTTAATGTTTTAATATTTTTAGGGTTTTGTTGATCATAATGTAGAATTATAAAAAAATTAAATGGGGGGTTGGAACTTTTTAATTCCTCTTAATATTCTTTCTTTATTTGTTCATTTTTGTCAAATTAAATATTTTCCTGGCATGTTAGTTGTTAAAACACTTAAGAAGCTTATTGTTTTGATATTTTTAGGGTTTTGTTGATCATAATATAGAATTATAAAAAAATTAAATGGGGGGTTGGAACTTTTAAATTCCTCTTAATATTCTTTCTTTATTTGTTCATTTTTGTTAAATTAAATATTTTCCTGGCATGTTGGGTGTCAAATCACTCAAAAGCTTAATGTTTTAATATTTTTAGGGTTTTATTGATCATAATGTAGAATTATAAAAAAATTAAAGGGGGGGTTGAAACATTTAAATTCCTCTTAATATTCTTTCTTTATTTGCTCATTTTTGTCAAATTAAATTTTTTGCTGGCATGTTGGTTGTCAAAACACTCAAGAAGCTTAATGTTTTAATATTTTTAGGGATTTGTTGAACATTATGTAGAATTCAGCTAATTTAAAGGGGGGGTTGAAATTTTTAAATTCCTCTTAATATTCTTTCTTTATTTGTTCATTTTTGTCAAATTAAATATTTTCCTGGCATGTTGGGTGTCAAATCACTCAAAAGCTTAATGTTTTAATATTTTTAGGGTTTTATTGATCATAATGTAGAATTATAAAAAAATTAAATGGGGGGTTGGAACTTTTAAATTCCTCTTAATATTCTTTCTTTATTTGCTCATTTTTGTCAAATTAAATTTTTTTTAGGCATGTTGGGTGTCAAATCACTCAACAAGCTTAATGTTTTAATATTTTTAGGGTTTTGTTGATCATAATGTAGAATTATAAAAAAATTAAATGGGGGGTTGGAACTTTTTAATTCCTCTTAATATTCTTTCTTTATTTGTTCATTTTTGTCAAATTAAATATTTTCCTGGCATGTTAGTTGTTAAAACACTTAAGAAGCTTATTGTTTTGATATTTTTAGGGTTTTGTTGATCATAATGTAGAATTATAAAAAAATTCAATGGGGGGTTGAACTTTTAAATTCCTCTTAATATTCTTTCTTTATTTGCTCATTTTTGTCAAATTAAATATTTTGCTGGCATGTTGGTTGTCAAAACACTCAAGAAGCTTAATGTTTTAATATTTTTAGGGTTTTATTGATCACAATGTAGAATTATAAAAAAATTAAATGGGGGGTTAGAACTTTTAAATTCCTCTTAATATTCTTTCTTTATTTGCTCATTTTTGTCAAATTAAATTTTTTTTAGGCATGTTGGGTGTCAAATCACTCAACAAGCTTAATGTTTTAATATTTTTAGGGATTTGTTGAACATTAGGTAGAATTCAGCTAATTTAAAGGGGGGGTTGAAATTTTTAAATTCCTCTTAATATTCTTTCTTAATTTGTTCATTTTTGTCAAATTAAATATTTTGCTGGCATGTTAGTTGTTAAAACACTTAAGAAGCTTATTGTTTTGATATTTTTAGGGTTTTGTTGATCATAATGTAGAATTATAAAAAAATTAAATGGGGGGTTGAACTTTTAAATTCCTCTTAATATTCTTTCTTTATTTGCTCATTTTTGTCAAATTAAATATTTTGCTGGCATGTTGGTTGTCAAAACACTCAAGAAGCTTAATGTTTTAATATTTTTAGGGTTTTGTTGATCATAATGTAGAATTATAAAAAAATTAAATGGGGGGTTGAACTTTTAAATTCCTCTTAATGATCTTTCTTTATTTGCTCATTTTTGTCAAATTAAATATTTTGCTGGCATGTTGGTTGTCAAAACACTCAAGAAGCTTAATGTTTTAATATTTTTAGGGTTTTGTTGATCATAATGTAGAATTATAAAAAAATTAAATGGGGGGTTGGAACTTTTAAATTCCTCTTAATATTCTTTCTTTATTTGTTCATTTTAGTTAAATTAAATATTTTCCTGGCATGTTGGGTGTCAAATCACTCAAAAGCTTAATGTTTTAATATTTTTAGGGTTTTGTTGATCATAATGTAGAATTATAAAAAAATTAAATGGGGGGTTGGAACTTTTTAATTCCTCTTAATATTCTTTCTTTATTTGTTCATTTTTGTCAAATTAAATATTTTCCTGGCATGTTAGTTGTTAAAACACTTAAGAAGCTTATTGTTTTGATATTTTTAGGGTTTTGTTGATCATAATGTAGAATTATAAAAAAATTAAATGGGGGGTTGAACTTTTAAATTCCTCTTAATATTCTTTCTTTATTTGCTCATTTTTGTCAAATTAAATATTTTGCTGGCATGATGGTTGTCAAAACACTCAAGAAGCTTAATGTTTTAATATTTTTAGGGATTTGTTGAACATTATGTAGAATTCAGCTAATTTAAAGGAGGGGTTGAAATTTTTAAATTCCTCTTAATATTCTTTCTTTATTTGTTCATTTTTGTCAAATTAAATATTTTCCTGGCATGTTGGGTGTCAAATCACTCAAAAGCTTAATGTTTTAATATTTTTAGGGTTTTATTGATCATAATGTAGAATTATAAAAAAATTAAATAGGGGGTTGGAACTTTTAAATTCCTCTTAATATTCTTTCTTTATTTGCTCATTTTTGTCAAATTAAATTTATTTTAGGCATGTTAGTTGTTAAAACACTAAAGAAGCTTATTGTTTTGATATTTTTAGGGTTTTGTTGATCATAATGTAGAATTATAAAAAAATTAAATGGGGGGTTGGAACTTTTTAATTCCTCTTAATATTCTTTCTTTATTTGTTCATTTTTGTCAAATTAAATATTTTCCTGGCATGTTAGATGTTAAAACACTTAAGAAGCTTATTGTTTTGATATTTTTAGGGTTTTGTTGATCATAATGTAGAATTATAAAAAAATTAAATGGGGGGTTGAACTTTTAAATTCCTCTTAATATTCTTTCTTTATTTGCTCATTTTTGTCAAATTAAATATTTTGCTGGCATGTTGGTTGTCAAAACACTCAAGAAGCTTAATGTTTTAATATTTTTAGGGTTTTGTTGATCATAATGTAGAATTATAAAAAAATTAAATGGGGGGTTGGAACTTTTAAATTCCTCTTAATATTCTTTCTTTATTTGTTCATTTTTGTTAAATTAAATATTTTCCTGGCATGTTGGGTGTCAAATCACTCAAAAGCTTAATGTTTTAATATTTTTAGGGTTTTATTGATCATAATGTAGAATTATAAAAAAATTAAATGGGGGGTTGGAACTTTTAAATTCCTCTTAATATTCTTTCTTTATTTGCTCATTTTTGTCAAATTAAATTTTTTTTAGGCATGTTGGGTGTCAAATCACTCAACAAGCTTAATGTTTTATTATTTTTAGGGTTTTGTTGATCATAATGTAGAATTATAAAAAAATTAAATGGGGGGTTGGAACTTTTAAATTCCTCTTAATATTCTTTCTTTATTTGCTCATTTTTGTCAAATTAAATTTTTTTTAGGCATGATGGGTGTCAAATCACTCAACAAGCTTATTGTTTTAATATTTTTAGGGTTTTGTTGATCATAATGTAGAATTATAAAAAAATTAAATGGGGGGTTGGAACTTTTTAATTCCTCTTAATATTCTTTCTTTATTTGTTCATTTTTGTCAAATTAAATATTTTCCTGGCATGTTAGTTGTTAAAACACTTAAGAAGCTTATTGTTTTGATATTTTTAGGGTTTTGTTGATCATAATGTAGAATTATAAAAAAATTAAATGGGGGGTTGAACTTTTAAATTCCTCTTAATGATCTTTCTTTATTTGTTCATTTTTGTCAAATTAAATATTTTGCTGGCATGTTAGTTGTTAAAACACTTAAGAAGCTTATTGTTTTATTATTTTTAGGGTTTTGTTGATCATAATGTAGAATTATAAAAAAATTAAAGGGGGGGTTGAAACTTTTAAATTACTCTTAATATTCTTTCTTTATTTGCTCATTTTTGTCAAATTAAATATTTTGCTGGCATGTTGGTTGTCAAAACACTCAAGAAGCTTAATGTTTTAATATTTTTAGGGATTTGTTGAACATTATGTAGAATTCAGCTAATTTAAAGGGGGGGTTGAAATTTTTAAATTCCTCTTAATATTCTTTCTTTATTTGTTCATTTTTGTCAAATTAAATATTTTGCTGGCATGATGGGTGTCAAATCACTTAAGAAGCTTATTGTTTTAATATTTTTAGGGTTTTATTGATCATAATGTAGAATTATAAAAAAATTAAATGGGGGGTTGGAACTTTTAAATTCCTCTTAATATTCTTTCTTTATTTGCTCATTTTTGTCAAATTAAATTTTTTTTAGGCATGTTGGGTGTCAAATCACTCAAAAGCTTAATGTTTTAATATTTTTAGGGTTTTGTTGATCATAATGTAGAAGTATAAAAAAATTAAATGGGGGGTTGGAACTTTTTAATTCCTCTTAATATTCTTTCTTTATTTGTTCATTTTTGTCAAATTAAATATTTTCCTGGCATGTTGGGTGTCAAATCACTCAAAAGCTTAATGTTTTAATATTTTTAGGGTTTTATTGATCATAATGTAGAATTATAAAAAAATTAAATGGGGGGTTGGAACTTTTAAATTCCTCTTAATATTCTTTCTTTATTTGCTCATTTTTGTCAAATTAAATTTTTTTTAGGCATGTTGGGTGTCAAATCACTCAACAAGCTTAATGTTTTAATATTTTTAGGGTTTTGTTGATCATAATGTAGAAGTATAAAAAAATTAAATGGGGGGTGGGAACTTTTTAATTCCTCTTAATATTCTTTCTTTATTTGTTCATTTTTGTCAAATTAAATATTTTCCTGGCATGTTAGTTGTTAAAACACTTAAGAAGCTTATTGTTTTGATATTTTTAGGGTTTTGTTGATCATAATGTAGAATTATAAAAAAATTAAATGGGGGGTTGAACTTTTAAATTCCTCTTAATATTCTTTCTTTATTTGCTCATTTTTGTCAAATTAAATATTTGGCTGGCATGTTGGTTGTCAAAACACTCAAGAAGCTTAATGTTTTAATATTTTTAGGGATTTGTTGAACATTATGTAGAATTCAGCTAATTTTAAGGGGGGGTTGAAATTTTTAAATTCCTCTTAATATTCTTTCTTTATTTGTTCATTTTTGTCAAAATAAATATTTTCCTGGCATGTTGGGTGTCAAATCACTCAAAAGCTTAATGTTTTAATATTTTTAGGGTTTTATTGATCATAATGTAGAATTATAAAAAAATTAAATGGGGGGTTGGAACTTTTAAATTCCTCTTAATATTCTTTCTTTATTTGCTCATTTTTGTCAAATTAAATTTTTTTTAGGCATGTTGGGTGTCAAATCACTCAACAAGCTTAATGTTTTAATATTTTTAGGGTTTTGTTGATCATAATGTAGAATTATAAAAAAATTAAATGGGGGGTTGGAACTTTTTAATTCCTCTTAATATTCTTTCTTTATTTGTTCATTTTTGTCAAATTAAATATTTTCCTGGCATGTTAGTTGTTAAAACACTTAAGAAGCTTATTGTTTTGATATTTTTAGGGTTTTGTTGATCATAATGTAGAATTATAAAAAAATTCAATGGGGGGTTGAACTTTTAAATTCCTCTTAATATTCTTTCTTTATTTGCTCATTTTTGTCAAATTAAATATTTTGCTGGCATATTGGTTGTCAAAACACTCAAGAAGCTTAATGTTTTAATATTTTTAGGGTTTTGTTGATCATAATGTAGAATTATAAAAAAATTAAATGGGGGGTTGGAACTTTTAAATTCCTCTTAATATTCTTTCTTTATTTGTTCATTTTTGTTAAATTAAATATTTTCCTGGCATGTTGGGTGTCAAATCACTCAAAAGCTTAATGTTTTAATATTTTTAGGGTTTTATTGATCATAATGTAGAATTATAAAAAAATTAAAGGGGGGGTTGAAACATTTAAATTCCTCTTAATATTCTTTCTTTATTTGCTCATTTTTGTCAAATTAAATATTTTGCTGGCATGTTGGTTGTCAAAACACTCAAGAAGCTTAATGTTTTAATATTTTTAGGGATTTGTTGAACATTATGTAGAATTCAGCTAATTTAAAGGGGGGGTTGAAATTTTTAAATTCCTCTTAATATTCTTTCTTTATTTGTTCATTTTTGTCAAATTAAATATTTTCCTGGCATGTTGGGTGTCAAATCACTCAAAAGCTTAATGTTTTAATATTTTTAGGGTTTTATTGATCATAATGTAGAATTATAAAAAAATTAAATGGGGGGTTGGAACTTTTAAATTCCTCTTAATATTCTTTCTTTATTTGCTCATTTTTGTCAAATTAAATTTTTTTTAGGCATGATGGGTGTCAAATCACTCAACAAGCTTAATGTTTTAATATTTTTAGGGTTTTGTTGATCATAATGTAGAATTATAAAAAAATTAAATGGGGGGTTGGAACTTTTTAATTCCTCTTAATATTCTTTCTTTATTTGTTCATTTTTGTCAAATTAAATATTTTCCTGGCATGTTAGTTGTTAAAACACATAAGAAGCTTATTGTTTTGATATTTTTAGGGTTTGTTGATCATAATGTAGAATTATAAAAAAATTAAATGGGGGGTTGGAACTTTTAAATTCCTCTTAATATTCTTTCTTTATTTGTTCATTTTTGTTAAATTAAATATTTTCCTGGCATGTTGGGTGTCAAATCACTCAAAAGCTTAATGTTTTAATATTTTTAGGTTTTTATTGATCACAATGTAGAATTATAAAAAAATTAAATGGGGGGTTGGAACTTTTAAATTCCTCTTAATATTCTTTCTTTATTTGCTCATTTTTGTCAAATTAAATATTTTGCTGGCATGTTGGTTGTCAAAACACTCAAGAAGCTTAATGTTTTAATATTTTTAGGGATTTGTTGAACATTATGTAGAATTCAGCTAATTTAAAGGGGGGGTTGAAATTTTTAAATTCCTCTTAATATTCTTTCTTTATTTGTTCATTTTTGTCAAATTAAATATTTTGCTGGCATGTTAGTTGTTAAAACACTTAAGAAGCTTATTGTTTTATTATTTTTAGGGTTTTGTTGATCATAATGTAGAATTATAAAAAAATTAAATGGGGGGTTGAACTTTTAAATTCCTCTTAATATTCTTTCTTTATTTATTCATTTTTGTCAAATTAAATATTTGGCTGGCATGTTCGTTGTCAAAACACTCAAGAAGCTTAATGTTTTAATATTTTTAGGGATTTGTTGAACATTATGTAGAATTCAGCTAATTTTAAGGGGGGGTTGAAATTTTTAAATTCCTCTTAATATTCTTTCTTTATTTTTTCATTTTTGTCAAAATAAATATTTTCCTGGCATGTTGGGTGTCAAATCACTCAAAAGCTTAATGTTTTAATATTTTTAGGGTTTTATTGATCATAATGTAGAATTATAAAAAAATTAAATGGGGGGTTGGAACTTTTAAATTCCTCTTAATATTCTTTCTTTATTTGCTCATTTTTGTCAAATTAAATTTTTTTTAGGCATGTTGGGTGTCAAATCACTCAACAAGCTTAATGTTTTAATATTTTTAGGGTTTTGTTGATCATAATGTAGAATTATAAAAAAATTAAATGGGGGGTTGGAACTTTTTAATTCCTCTTAATATTCTTTCTTTATTTGTTCATTTTTGTCAAATTAAATATTTTCCTGGCATGTTAGTTGTTAAAACACTTAAGAAGCTTATTGTTTTGATATTTTTAGGGTTTTGTTGATCATAATGTAGAATTATAAAAAAATTCAATGGGGGGTTGAACTTTTAAATTCCTCTTAATATTCTTTCTTTATTTGCTCATTTTTGTCAAATTAAATATTTTGCTGGCATGTTGGTTGTCAAAACACTCAACAAGCTTAATGTTTTAATATTTTTAGGGTTTTGTTGATCATAATGTAGAATTATAAAAAAATTAAATGGGGGGTTGGAACTTTTAAATTCCTCTTAATATTCTTTCTTTATTTGCTCATTTTTGTCAAATTAAATTTTTTTTAGGCATGTTGGGTGTCAAATCACTCAACAAGCTTAATGTTTTAATATTTTTAGGGTTTTGTTGATCATAATGTAGAAGTATAAAAAAATTAAATGGGGGGTTGGAACTTTTTAATTCCTCTTAATATTCTTTCTTTATTTGTTCATTTTTGTCAAATTAAATATTTTCCTGGCATGTTGGGTGTCAAATCACTCAAAAGCTTAATGTTTTAATATTTTTAGGGTTTTATTGATCACAATGTAGAATTATAAAAAAATTAAATGGGGGGTTGGAACTTTTAAATTCCTCTTAATATTCTTTCTTTATTTGCTCATTTTTGTCAAATTAAATTTTTTTTAGGCATGTTGGGTGTCAAATCACTCAACAAGCTTAATGTTTTAATATTTTTAGGGATTTGTTGAACATTAGGTAGAATTCAGCTAATTTAAAGGGGGGGTTGAAATTTTTAAATTCCTCTTAATATTCTTTCTTAATTTGTTCATTTTTGTCAAATTAAATATTTTGCTGGCATGTTAGTTGTTAAAACACTTAAGAAGCTTATTGTTTTATTATTTTTAGGGTTTTGTTTATCATAATGTAGAATTATAAAAAAATTAAAGGGGGGGTTGAAACTTTTAAATTACTCTTAATATTCTTTCTTTATTTGCTCATTTTTGTCAAATTAAATATTTTGCTGGCATGTTGGTTGTCAAAACACTCAACAAGCTTAATGTTTTAATATTTTTAGGGTTTTGTTGATCATAATGTAGAAGTATAAAAAAATTAAATGGGGGGTTGGAACTTTTAAATTCCTCTTAATATTCTTTCTTTATTTGTTCATTTTTGTTAAATTAAATATTTTCCTGGCATGTTGGGTGTCAAATCACTCAAAAGCTTAATGTTTTAATATTTTTAGGTTTTTATTGATCACAATGTAGAATTATAAAAAAATTAAATGGGGGGTTGAACTTTTAAATTCCTCTTAATATTCTTTCTTTATTTATTCATTTTTGTCAAATTAAATATTTGGCTGGCATGTTCGTTGTCAAAACACTCAAGAAGCTTAATGTTTTAATATTTTTAGGGATTTGTTGAACATTATGTAGAATTCAGCTAATTTTAAGGGGGGGTTGAAATTTTTAAATTCCTCTTAATATTCTTTCTTTATTTTTTCATTTTTGTCAAAATAAATATTTTCCTGGCATGTTGGGTGTCAAATCACTCAAAAGCTTAATGTTTTAATATTTTTAGGGTTTTATTGATCATAATGTAGAATTATAAAAAAATTAAATGGGGGGTTGGAACTTTTAAATTCCTCTTAATATTCTTTCTTTATTTGCTCATTTTTGTCAAATTAAATTTTTTTTAGGCATGTTGGGTGTCAAATCACTCAACAAGCTTAATGTTTTAATATTTTTAGGGTTTTGTTGATCATAATGTAGAATTATAAAAAAATTAAATGGGGGGTTGGAACTTTTTAATTCCTCTTAATATTCTTTCTTTATTTGTTCATTTTTGTCAAATTAAATATTTTCCTGGCATGTTAGTTGTTAAAACACTTAAGAAGCTTATTGTTTTGATATTTTTAGGGTTTTGTTGATCATAATGTAGAATTATAAAAAAATTCAATGGGGGGTTGAACTTTTAAATTCCTCTTAATATTCTTTCTTTATTTGCTCATTTTTGTCAAATTAAATATTTTGCTGGCATGTTGGTTGTCAAAACACTCAACAAGCTTAATGTTTTAATATTTTTAGGGTTTTGTTGATCATAATGTAGAATTATAAAAAAATTAAATGGGGGGTTGGAACTTTTAAATTCCTCTTAATATTCTTTCTTTATTTGCTCATTTTTGTCAAATTAAATTTTTTTTAGGCATGTTGGGTGTCAAATCACTCAACAAGCTTAATGTTTTAATATTTTTAGGGTTTTGTTGATCATAATGTAGAAGTATAAAAAAATTAAATGGGGGGTTGGAACTTTTTAATTCCTCTTAATATTCTTTCTTTATTTGTTCATTTTTGTCAAATTAAATATTTTCCTGGCATGTTGGGTGTCAAATCACTCAAAAGCTTAATGTTTTAATATTTTTAGGGTTTTATTGATCACAATGTAGAATTATAAAAAAATTAAATGGGGGGTTGGAACTTTTAAATTCCTCTTAATATTCTTTCTTTATTTGCTCATTTTTGTCAAATTAAATTTTTTTTAGGCATGTTGGGTGTCAAATCACTCAACAAGCTTAATGTTTTAATATTTTTAGGGATTTGTTGAACATTATGTAGAATTCAGCTAATTTTAAGGGGGGGTTGAAATTTTTAAATTCCTCTTAATATTCTTTCTTTATTTTTTCATTTTTGTCAAAATAAATATTTTCCTGGCATGTTGGGTGTCAAATCACTCAAAAGCTTAATGTTTTAATATTTTTAGGGTTTTATTGATCATAATGTAGAATTATAAAAAAATTAAATGGGGGGTTGGAACTTTTAAATTCCTCTTAATATTCTTTCTTTATTTGCTCATTTTTGTCAAATTAAATTTTTTTTAGGCATGTTGGGTGTCAAATCACTCAACAAGCTTAATGTTTTAATATTTTTAGGGTTTTGTTGATCATAATGTAGAATTATAAAAAAATTAAATGGGGGGTTGGAACTTTTTAATTCCTCTTAATATTCTTTCTTTATTTGTTCATTTTTGTCAAATTAAATATTTTCCTGGCATGTTAGTTGTTAAAACACTTAAGAAGCTTATTGTTTTGATATTTTTAGGGTTTTGTTGATCATAATGTAGAATTATAAAAAAATTCAATGGGGGGTTGAACTTTTAAATTCCTCTTAATATTCTTTCTTTATTTGCTCATTTTTGTCAAATTAAATATTTTGCTGGCATGTTGGTTGTCAAAACACTCAACAAGCTTAATGTTTTAATATTTTTAGGGTTTTGTTGATCATAATGTAGAATTATAAAAAAATTAAATGGGGGGTTGGAACTTTTAAATTCCTCTTAATATTCTTTCTTTATTTGTTCATTTTTGTTAAATTAAATATTTTCCTGGCATGTTGGGTGTCAAATCACTCAAAAGCTTAATGTTTTAATATTTTTAGGGTTTTATTGATCATAATGTAGAATTATAAAAAAATTAAAGGGGGTGTTGAAACATTTAAATACCTCTTAATATTCTTTCTTTATTTGCTCATTTTTGTCAAATTAAATATTTTGCTGGCATGTTGGTTGTCAAAACACTCAAGAAGCTTAATGTTTTAATATTTTTAGGGATTTGTTGAACATTATGTAGAATTCAGCTAATTTAAAGGGGGGGTTGAAATTTTTAAATTCCTCTTAATATTCTTTCTTTATTTGTTCATTTTTGTCAAATTAAATATTTTCCTGGCATGTTGGGTGTCAAATCACTCAAAAGCTTAATGTTTTAATATTTTTAGGGTTTTATTGATCATAATGTAGAATTATAAAAAAATTAAATGGGGGGTTGGAACTTTTAAATTCCTCTTAATATTCTTTCTTTATTTGCTCATTTTTGTCAAATTAAATTTTTTTTAGGCATGTTGGGTGTCAAATCACTCAACAAGCTTAATGTTTTAATATTTT
Organism: Tuberolachnus salignus; assembly: GCA_956483605.1. Lineage (NCBI taxonomy): Eukaryota > Metazoa > Arthropoda > Insecta > Hemiptera > Aphididae > Tuberolachnus > Tuberolachnus salignus. The sequence goes on along the minus strand of CATQFH010000047.1, from coordinate 178,862 downwards.
TAGGGTTTTGTTGATCATAATGTAGAATTATAAAAAAATTAAATGGGGGGTTGGAACTTTTTAATTCCTCTTAATATTCTTTCTTTATTTGTTCATTTTTGTCAAATTAAATATTTTCCTGGCATGTTAGTTGTTAAAACACTTAAGAAGCTTATTGTTTTGATATTTTTAGGGTTTTGTTGATCATAATGTAGAATTATAAAAAAATTCAATGGGGGGTTGAACTTTTAAATTCCTCTTAATATTCTTTCTTTATTTGCTCATTTTTGTCAAATTAAATATTTTGCTGGCATGTTGGTTGTCAAAACACTCAAGAAGCTTAATGTTTTAATATTTTTAGGGTTTTATTGATCACAATGTAGAATTATAAAAAAATTAAATGGGGGGTTGGAACTTTTAAATTCCTCTTAATATTCTTTCTTTATTTGCTCATTTTTGTCAAATTAAATTTTTTTTAGGCATGTTGGGTGTCAAATCACTCAACAAGCTTAATGTTTTAATATTTTTAGGGATTTGTTGAACATTAGGTAGAATTCAGCTAATTTAAAGGGGGGGTTGAAATTTTTAAATTCCTCTTAATATTCTTTCTTAATTTGTTCATTTTTGTCAAATTAAATATTTTGCTGGCATGTTAGTTGTTAAAACACTCAACAAGCTTAATGTTTTAATATTTTTAGGGATTTGTTGAACATTAGGTAGAATTCAGCTAATTTAAAGGGTGGTTGAAATTTTTAAATTCCTCTTAATATTCTTTCTTTATTTGTTCATTTTTGTCAAATTAAATATTTTGCTGGCATGTTAGTTGTTAAAACACTTAAGAAGCTTATTGTTTTATTATTTTTAGGGTTTTATTGATCATAATGTAGAATTATAAAAAAATTAAATGGGGGGTTGGAACTTTTTAATTCCTCTTAATGTTCTTTCTTTATTTGCTCATTTTTGTCAAATTAAATTTTTTTTAGGCATGTTGGTTGTCAAATCACTCAACAAGCTTAATGTTTTAATATTTTTAGGGTTTTGTTGATCATAATGTAGAATTATAAAAAAATTAAATGGGGGGTTGGAACTTTTTAATTCCTCTTAATATTCTTTCTTTATTTGTTCATTTTTGTCAAATTAAATATTTTCCTGGCATGTTAGTTGTTAAAACACTTAAGAAGCTTATTGTTTTGATATTTTTAGGGTTTTGTTGATCATAATGTAGAATTATAAAAAAATTAAATGGGGGGTTGAACTTTTAAATTCCTCTTAATATTCTTTCTTTATTTGCTCATTTTTGTCAAATTAAATATTTTGCTGGCATGTTGGTTGTCAAAACACTCAAGAAGCTTAATGTTTTAATATTTTTAGGGTTTTGTTGATCATAATGTAGAATTATAAAAAAATTAAATGGGGGGTTGAACTTTTAAATTCCTCTTAATATTCTTTCTTTATTTGTTCATTTTAGTTAAATTAAATATTTTCCTGGCATGTTGGGTGTCAAATCACTCAAAAGCTTAATGTTTTAATATTTTTAGGGTTTTGTTGATCATAATGTAGAATTATAAAAAAATTAAATGGGGGGTTGGAACTTTTTAATTCCTCTTAATATTCTTTCTTTATTTGTTCATTTTTGTCAAATTAAATATTTTCCTGGCATGTTAGTTGTTAAAACACTTAAGAAGCTTATTGTTTTGATATTTTTAGGGTTTTGTTGATCATAATATAGAATTATAAAAAAATTAAATGGGGGGTTGGAACTTTTAAATTCCTCTTAATATTCTTTCTTTATTTGTTCATTTTTGTTAAATTAAATATTTTCCTGGCATGTTGGGTGTCAAATCACTCAAAAGCTTAATGTTTTAATATTTTTAGGGTTTTATTGATCATAATGTAGAATTATAAAAAAATTAAAGGGGGGGTTGAAACATTTAAATTCCTCTTAATATTCTTTCTTTATTTGCTCATTTTTGTCAAATTAAATTTTTTGCTGGCATGTTGGTTGTCAAAACACTCAAGAAGCTTAATGTTTTAATATTTTTAGGGATTTGTTGAACATTATGTAGAATTCAGCTAATTTAAAGGGGGGGTTGAAATTTTTAAATTCCTCTTAATATTCTTTCTTTATTTGTTCATTTTTGTCAAATTAAATATTTTCCTGGCATGTTGGGTGTCAAATCACTCAAAAGCTTAATGTTTTAATATTTTTAGGGTTTTATTGATCATAATGTAGAATTATAAAAAAATTAAATGGGGGGTTGGAACTTTTAAATTCCTCTTAATATTCTTTCTTTATTTGCTCATTTTTGTCAAATTAAATTTTTTTTAGGCATGTTGGGTGTCAAATCACTCAACAAGCTTAATGTTTTAATATTTTTAGGGATTTGTTGAACATTAGGTAGAATTCAGCTAATTTAAAGGGGGGGTTGAAATTTTTAAATTCCTCTTAATATTCTTTCTTAATTTGTTCATTTTTGTCAAATTAAATATTTTGCTGGCATGTTAGTTGTTAAAACACTTAAGAAGCTTATTGTTTTGATATTTTTAGGGTTTTGTTGATCATAATGTAGAATTATAAAAAAATTAAATGGGGGGTTGAACTTTTAAATTCCTCTTAATATTCTTTCTTTATTTGCTCATTTTTGTCAAATTAAATATTTTGCTGGCATGTTGGTTGTCAAAACACTCAAGAAGCTTAATGTTTTAATATTTTTAGGGTTTTGTTGATCATAATGTAGAATTATAAAAAAATTAAATGGGGGGTTGAACTTTTAAATTCCTCTTAATGATCTTTCTTTATTTGCTCATTTTTGTCAAATTAAATATTTTGCTGGCATGTTGGTTGTCAAAACACTCAAGAAGCTTAATGTTTTAATATTTTTAGGGTTTTGTTGATCATAATGTAGAATTATAAAAAAATTAAATGGGGGGTTGGAACTTTTAAATTCCTCTTAATATTCTTTCTTTATTTGTTCATTTTAGTTAAATTAAATATTTTCCTGGCATGTTGGGTGTCAAATCACTCAAAAGCTTAATGTTTTAATATTTTTAGGGTTTTGTTGATCATAATGTAGAATTATAAAAAAATTAAATGGGGGGTTGGAACTTTTTAATTCCTCTTAATATTCTTTCTTTATTTGTTCATTTTTGTCAAATTAAATATTTTCCTGGCATGTTAGTTGTTAAAACACTTAAGAAGCTTATTGTTTTGATATTTTTAGGGTTTTGTTGATCATAATGTAGAATTATAAAAAAATTAAATGGGGGGTTGAACTTTTAAATTCCTCTTAATATTCTTTCTTTATTTGCTCATTTTTGTCAAATTAAATATTTTGCTGGCATGATGGTTGTCAAAACACTCAAGAAGCTTAATGTTTTAATATTTTTAGGGATTTGTTGAACATTATGTAGAATTCAGCTAATTTAAAGGAGGGGTTGAAATTTTTAAATTCCTCTTAATATTCTTTCTTTATTTGTTCATTTTTGTCAAATTAAATATTTTCCTGGCATGTTGGGTGTCAAATCACTCAAAAGCTTAATGTTTTAATATTTTTAGGGTTTTATTGATCATAATGTAGAATTATAAAAAAATTAAATAGGGGTTTGGAACTTTTAAATTCCTCTTAATATTCTTTCTTTATTTGCTCATTTTTGTCAAATTAAATATTTTGCTGGCATGTTGGTTGTCAAAACACTCAAGAAGCTTAATGTTTTAATATTTTTAGGGTTTTGTTGATCATAATGTAGAATTATAAAAAAATTAAATGGGGGGTTGGAACTTTTAAATTCCTCTTAATATTCTTTCTTTATTTGTTCATTTTTGTTAAATTAAATATTTTCCTGGCATGTTGGGTGTCAAATCACTCAAAAGCTTAATGTTTTAATATTTTTAGGGTTTTATTGATCATAATGTAGAATTATAAAAAAATTAAATGGGGGGTTGGAACTTTTAAATTCCTCTTAATATTCTTTCTTTATTTGCTCATTTTTGTCAAATTAAATTTTTTTTAGGCATGTTGGGTGTCAAATCACTCAACAAGCTTAATGTTTTATTATTTTTAGGGTTTTGTTGATCATAATGTAGAATTATAAAAAAATTAAATGGGGGGTTGGAACTTTTAAATTCCTCTTAATATTCTTTCTTTATTTGCTCATTTTTGTCAAATTAAATTTTTTTTAGGCATGATGGGTGTCAAATCACTCAACAAGCTTATTGTTTTAATATTTTTAGGGTTTTGTTGATCATAATGTAGAATTATAAAAAAATTAAATGGGGGGTTGGAACTTTTTAATTCCTCTTAATATTCTTTCTTTATTTGTTCATTTTTGTCAAATTAAATATTTTCCTGGCATGTTAGTTGTTAAAACACTTAAGAAGCTTATTGTTTTGATATTTTTAGGGTTTTGTTGATCATAATGTAGAATTATAAAAAAATTAAATGGGGGGTTGAACTTTTAAATTCCTCTTAATGATCTTTCTTTATTTGCTCATTTTTGTCAAATTAAATATTTTCCTGGCATGTTAGTTGTTAAAACACTTAAGAAGCTTATTGTTTTGATATTTTTAGGGTTTTGTTGATCATAATGTAGAATTATAAAAAAATTAAATGGGGGGTTGAACTTTTAAATTCCTCTTAATATTCTTTCTTTATTTGCTCATTTTTGTCAAATTAAATATTTTGCTGGCATGTTGGTTGTCAAAACACTCAAGAAGCTTAATGTTTTAATATTTTTAGGGTTTTGTTGATCATAATGTAGAATTATAAAAAAATTAAATGGGGGGTTGGAACTTTTAAATTCCTCTTAATATTCTTTCTTTATTTGTTCATTTTTGTTAAATTAAATATTTTCCTGGCATGTTGGGTGTCAAATCACTCAACAAGCTTAATGTTTTAATATTTTTAGGGATTTGTTGAACATTAGGTAGAATTCAGCTAATTTAAAGGGGGGGTTGAAATTTTTAAATTCCTCTTAATATTCTTTCTTTATTTGTTCATTTTTGTCAAATTAAATATTTTGCTGGCATGTTAGTTGTTAAAACACTTAAGAAGCTTATTGTTTTATTATTTTTAGGGTTTTGTTGATCATAATGTAGAATTATAAAAAAATTAAAGGGGGGGTTGAAACTTTTAAATTACTCTTAATATTCTTTCTTTATTTGCTCATTTTTGTCAAATTAAATATTTTGCTGGCATGTTGGTTGTCAAAACACTCAAGAAGCTTAATGTTTTAATATTTTTAGGGATTTGTTGAACATTATGTAGAATTCAGCTAATTTAAAGGGGGGGTTGAAATTTTTAAATTCCTCTTAATATTCTTTCTTTATTTGTTCATTTTTGTCAAATTAAATATTTTCCTGGCATGTTAGTTGTTAAAACACTTAAGAAGCTTATTGTTTTGATATTTTTAGGGTTTTGTTGATCATAATGTAGAATTATAAAAAAATTCAATGGGGGGTTGAACTTTTAAATTCCTCTTAATATTCTTTCTTTATTTGCTCATTTTTGTCAAATTAAATATTTTGCTGGCATGTTGGTTGTCAAAACACTCAAGAAGCTTAATGTTTTAATATTTTTAGGGTTTTATTGATCACAATGTAGAATTATAAAAAAATTAAATGGGGGGTTGGAACTTTTAAATTCCTCTTAATATTCTTTCTTTATTTGCTCATTTTTGTCAAATTAAATTTTTTTTAGGCATGTTGGGTGTCAAATCACTCAACAAGCTTAATGTTTTAATATTTTTAGGGATTTGTTGAACATTAGGTAGAATTCAGCTAATTTAAAGGGGGGGTTGAAATTTTTAAATTCCTCTTAATATTCTTTCTTAATTTGTTCATTTTTGTCAAATTAAATATTTTGCTGGCATGTTAGTTGTTAAAACACTCAACAAGCTTAATGTTTTAATATTTTTAGGGATTTGTTGAACATTAGGTAGAATTCAGCTAATTTAAAGGGTGGTTGAAATTTTTAAATTCCTCTTAATATTCTTTCTTTATTTGTTCATTTTTGTCAAATTAAATATTTTGCTGGCATGTTAGTTGTTAAAACACTTAAGAAGCTTATTGTTTTATTATTTTTAGGGTTTTATTGATCATAATGTAGAATTATAAAAAAATTAAATGGGGGGTTGGAACTTTTTAATTCCTCTTAATGTTCTTTCTTTATTTGCTCATTTTTGTCAAATTAAATTTTTTTTAGGCATGTTGGTTGTCAAATCACTCAACAAGCTTAATGTTTTAATATTTTTAGGGTTTTGTTGATCATAATGTAGAATTATAAAAAAATTAAATGGGGGGTTGGAACTTTTTAATTCCTCTTAATATTCTTTCTTTATTTGTTCATTTTTGTCAAATTAAATATTTTCCTGGCATGTTAGTTGTTAAAACACTTAAGAAGCTTATTGTTTTGATATTTTTAGGGTTTTGTTGATCATAATGTAGAATTATAAAAAAATTAAATGGGGGGTTGAACTTTTAAATTCCTCTTAATATTCTTTCTTTATTTGCTCATTTTTGTCAAATTAAATATTTTGCTGGCATGTTGGTTGTCAAAACACTCAAGAAGCTTAATGTTTTAATATTTTTAGGGTTTTGTTGATCATAATGTAGAATTATAAAAAAATTAAATGGGGGGTTGAACTTTTAAATTCCTCTTAATATTCTTTCTTTATTTGTTCATTTTAGTTAAATTAAATATTTTCCTGGCATGTTGGGTGTCAAATCACTCAAAAGCTTAATGTTTTAATATTTTTAGGGTTTTGTTGATCATAATGTAGAATTATAAAAAAATTAAATGGGGGGTTGGAACTTTTTAATTCCTCTTAATATTCTTTCTTTATTTGTTCATTTTTGTCAAATTAAATATTTTCCTGGCATGTTAGTTGTTAAAACACTTAAGAAGCTTATTGTTTTGATATTTTTAGGGTTTTGTTGATCATAATATAGAATTATAAAAAAATTAAATGGGGGGTTGGAACTTTTAAATTCCTCTTAATATTCTTTCTTTATTTGTTCATTTTTGTTAAATTAAATATTTTCCTGGCATGTTGGGTGTCAAATCACTCAAAAGCTTAATGTTTTAATATTTTTAGGGTTTTATTGATCATAATGTAGAATTATAAAAAAATTAAAGGGGGGGTTGAAACATTTAAATTCCTCTTAATATTCTTTCTTTATTTGCTCATTTTTGTCAAATTAAATTTTTTGCTGGCATGTTGGTTGTCAAAACACTCAAGAAGCTTAATGTTTTAATATTTTTAGGGATTTGTTGAACATTATGTAGAATTCAGCTAATTTAAAGGGGGGGTTGAAATTTTTAAATTCCTCTTAATATTCTTTCTTTATTTGTTCATTTTTGTCAAATTAAATATTTTCCTGGCATGTTGGGTGTCAAATCACTCAAAAGCTTAATGTTTTAATATTTTTAGGGTTTTATTGATCATAATGTAGAATTATAAAAAAATTAAATGGGGGGTTGGAACTTTTAAATTCCTCTTAATATTCTTTCTTTATTTGCTCATTTTTGTCAAATTAAATTTTTTTTAGGCATGTTGGGTGTCAAATCACTCAACAAGCTTAATGTTTTAATATTTTTAGGGTTTTGTTGATCATAATGTAGAATTATAAAAAAATTAAATGGGGGGTTGGAACTTTTTAATTCCTCTTAATATTCTTTCTTTATTTGTTCATTTTTGTCAAATTAAATATTTTCCTGGCATGTTAGTTGTTAAAACACTTAAGAAGCTTATTGTTTTGATATTTTTAGGGTTTTGTTGATCATAATGTAGAATTATAAAAAAATTCAATGGGGGGTTGAACTTTTAAATTCCTCTTAATATTCTTTCTTTATTTGCTCATTTTTGTCAAATTAAATATTTTGCTGGCATGTTGGTTGTCAAAACACTCAAGAAGCTTAATGTTTTAATATTTTTAGGGTTTTATTGATCACAATGTAGAATTATAAAAAAATTAAATGGGGGGTTAGAACTTTTAAATTCCTCTTAATATTCTTTCTTTATTTGCTCATTTTTGTCAAATTAAATTTTTTTTAGGCATGTTGGGTGTCAAATCACTCAACAAGCTTAATGTTTTAATATTTTTAGGGATTTGTTGAACATTAGGTAGAATTCAGCTAATTTAAAGGGGGGGTTGAAATTTTTAAATTCCTCTTAATATTCTTTCTTAATTTGTTCATTTTTGTCAAATTAAATATTTTGCTGGCATGTTAGTTGTTAAAACACTTAAGAAGCTTATTGTTTTGATATTTTTAGGGTTTTGTTGATCATAATGTAGAATTATAAAAAAATTAAATGGGGGGTTGAACTTTTAAATTCCTCTTAATATTCTTTCTTTATTTGCTCATTTTTGTCAAATTAAATATTTTGCTGGCATGTTGGTTGTCAAAACACTCAAGAAGCTTAATGTTTTAATATTTTTAGGGTTTTGTTGATCATAATGTAGAATTATAAAAAAATTAAATGGGGGGTTGAACTTTTAAATTCCTCTTAATGATCTTTCTTTATTTGCTCATTTTTGTCAAATTAAATATTTTGCTGGCATGTTGGTTGTCAAAACACTCAAGAAGCTTAATGTTTTAATATTTTTAGGGTTTTGTTGATCATAATGTAGAATTATAAAAAAATTAAATGGGGGGTTGGAACTTTTAAATTCCTCTTAATATTCTTTCTTTATTTGTTCATTTTAGTTAAATTAAATATTTTCCTGGCATGTTGGGTGTCAAATCACTCAAAAGCTTAATGTTTTAATATTTTTAGGGTTTTGTTGATCATAATGTAGAATTATAAAAAAATTAAATGGGGGGTTGGAACTTTTTAATTCCTCTTAATATTCTTTCTTTATTTGTTCATTTTTGTCAAATTAAATATTTTCCTGGCATGTTAGTTGTTAAAACACTTAAGAAGCTTATTGTTTTGATATTTTTAGGGTTTTGTTGATCATAATGTAGAATTATAAAAAAATTAAATGGGGGGTTGAACTTTTAAATTCCTCTTAATATTCTTTCTTTATTTGCTCATTTTTGTCAAATTAAATATTTTGCTGGCATGATGGTTGTCAAAACACTCAAGAAGCTTAATGTTTTAATATTTTTAGGGATTTGTTGAACATTATGTAGAATTCAGCTAATTTAAAGGAGGGGTTGAAATTTTTAAATTCCTCTTAATATTCTTTCTTTATTTGCTCATTTTTGTCAAATTAAATATTTTGCTGGCATGATGGTTGTCAAAACACTCAAGAAGCTTAATGTTTTAATATTTTTAGGGATTTGTTGAACATTATGTAGAATTCAGCTAATTTAAAGGAGGGGTTGAAATTTTTAAATTCCTCTTAATATTCTTTCTTTATTTGTTCATTTTTGTCAAATTAAATATTTTCCTGGCATGTTGGGTGTCAAATCACTCAAAAGCTTAATGTTTTAATATTTTTAGGGTTTTATTGATCATAATGTAGAATTATAAAAAAATTAAATAGGGGTTTGGAACTTTTAAATTCCTCTTAATATTCTTTCTTTATTTGCTCATTTTTGTCAAATTAAATATTTTGCTGGCATGTTGGTTGTCAAAACACTCAAGAAGCTTAATGTTTTAATATTTTTAGGGTTTTGTTGATCATAATGTAGAATTATAAAAAAATTAAATGGGGGGTTGGAACTTTTAAATTCCTCTTAATATTCTTTCTTTATTTGTTCATTTTTGTTAAATTAAATATTTTCCTGGCATGTTGGGTGTCAAATCACTCAAAAGCTTAATGTTTTAATATTTTTAGGGTTTTATTGATCATAATGTAGAATTATAAAAAAATTAAATGGGGGGTTGGAACTTTTAAATTCCTCTTAATATTCTTTCTTTATTTGCTCATTTTTGTCAAATTAAATTTTTTTTAGGCATGTTGGGTGTCAAATCACTCAACAAGCTTAATGTTTTATTATTTTTAGGGTTTTGTTGATCATAATGTAGAATTATAAAAAAATTAAATGGGGGGTTGGAACTTTTAAATTCCTCTTAATATTCTTTCTTTATTTGCTCATTTTTGTCAAATTAAATTTTTTTTAGGCATGATGGGTGTCAAATCACTCAACAAGCTTATTGTTTTAATATTTTTAGGGTTTTGTTGATCATAATGTAGAATTATAAAAAAATTAAATGGGGGGTTGGAACTTTTTAATTCCTCTTAATATTCTTTCTTTATTTGTTCATTTTTGTCAAATTAAATATTTTCCTGGCATGTTAGTTGTTAAAACACTTAAGAAGCTTATTGTTTTGATATTTTTAGGGTTTTGTTGATCATAATGTAGAATTATAAAAAAATTAAATGGGGGGTTGAACTTTTAAATTCCTCTTAATGATCTTTCTTTATTTGCTCATTTTTGTCAAATTAAATATTTTCCTGGCATGTTAGTTGTTAAAACACTTAAGAAGCTTATTGTTTTGATATTTTTAGGGTTTTGTTGATCATAATGTAGAATTATAAAAAAATTAAATGGGGGGTTGAACTTTTAAATTCCTCTTAATATTCTTTCTTTATTTGCTCATTTTTGTCAAATTAAATATTTTGCTGGCATGTTGGTTGTCAAAACACTCAAGAAGCTTAATGTTTTAATATTTTTAGGGTTTTGTTGATCATAATGTAGAATTATAAAAAAATTAAATGGGGGGTTGAACTTTTAAATTCCTCTTAATATTCTTTCTTTATTTGCTCATTTTTGTCAAATTAAATATTTTGCTGGCATGTTGGTTGTCAAAACACTCAAGAAGCTTAATGTTTTAATATTTTTAGGGATTTGTTGAACATTATGTAGAATTCAGCTAATTTAAAGGGGGGGTTGAAATTTTTAAATTCCTCTTAATATTCTTTCTTTATTTGTTCATTTTTGTCAAATTAAATATTTTCCTGGCATGTTAGTTGTTAAAACACTTAAGAAGCTTATTGTTTTGATATTTTTAGGGTTTTGTTGATCATAATGTAGAATTATAAAAAAATTCAATGGGGGGTTGAACTTTTAAATTCCTCTTAATATTCTTTCTTTATTTGCTCATTTTTGTCAAATTAAATATTTTGCTGGCATGTTGGTTGTCAAAACACTCAAGAAGCTTAATGTTTTAATATTTTTAGGGTTTTATTGATCACAATGTAGAATTATAAAAAAATTAAATGGGGGGTTGGAACTTTTAAATTCCTCTTAATATTCTTTCTTTATTTGCTCATTTTTGTCAAATTAAATTTTTTTTAGGCATGTTGGGTGTCAAATCACTCAACAAGCTTAATGTTTTAATATTTTTAGGGATTTGTTGAACATTAGGTAGAATTCAGCTAATTTAAAGGGGGGGTTGAAATTTTTAAATTCCTCTTAATATTCTTTCTTAATTTGTTCATTTTTGTCAAATTAAATATTTTGCTGGCATGTTAGTTGTTAAAACACTCAACAAGCTTAATGTTTTAATATTTTTAGGGATTTGTTGAACATTAGGTAGAATTCAGCTAATTTAAAGGGTGGTTGAAATTTTTAAATTCCTCTTAATATTCTTTCTTTATTTGTTCATTTTTGTCAAATTAAATATTTTGCTGGCATGTTAGTTGTTAAAACACTTAAGAAGCTTATTGTTTTATTATTTTTAGGGTTTTATTGATCATAATGTAGAATTATAAAAAAATTAAATGGGGGGTTGGAACTTTTTAATTCCTCTTAATGTTCTTTCTTTATTTGCTCATTTTTGTCAAATTAAATTTTTTTTAGGCATGTTGGTTGTCAAATCACTCAACAAGCTTAATGTTTTAATATTTTTAGGGTTTTGTTGATCATAATGTAGAATTATAAAAAAATTAAATGGGGGGTTGGAACTTTTTAATTCCTCTTAATATTCTTTCTTTATTTGTTCATTTTTGTCAAATTAAATATTTTCCTGGCATGTTAGTTGTTAAAACACTTAAGAAGCTTATTGTTTTGATATTTTTAGGGTTTTGTTGATCATAATGTAGAATTATAAAAAAATTAAATGGGGGGTTGAACTTTTAAATTCCTCTTAATATTCTTTCTTTATTTGCTCATTTTTGTCAAATTAAATATTTTGCTGGCATGTTGGTTGTCAAAACACTCAAGAAGCTTAATGTTTTAATATTTTTAGGGTTTTGTTGATCATAATGTAGAATTATAAAAAAATTAAATGGGGGGTTGAACTTTTAAATTCCTCTTAATATTCTTTCTTTATTTGTTCATTTTAGTTAAATTAAATATTTTCCTGGCATGTTGGGTGTCAAATCACTCAAAAGCTTAATGTTTTAATATTTTTAGGGTTTTGTTGATCATAATGTAGAATTATAAAAAAATTAAATGGGGGGTTGGAACTTTTTAATTCCTCTTAATATTCTTTCTTTATTTGTTCATTTTTGTCAAATTAAATATTTTCCTGGCATGTTAGTTGTTAAAACACTTAAGAAGCTTATTGTTTTGATATTTTTAGGGTTTTGTTGATCATAATATAGAATTATAAAAAAATTAAATGGGGGGTTGGAACTTTTAAATTCCTCTTAATATTCTTTCTTTATTTGTTCATTTTTGTTAAATTAAATATTTTCCTGGCATGTTGGGTGTCAAATCACTCAAAAGCTTAATGTTTTAATATTTTTAGGGTTTTATTGATCATAATGTAGAATTATAAAAAAATTAAAGGGGGGGTTGAAACATTTAAATTCCTCTTAATATTCTTTCTTTATTTGCTCATTTTTGTCAAATTAAATTTTTTGCTGGCATGTTGGTTGTCAAAACACTCAAGAAGCTTAATGTTTTAATATTTTTAGGGATTTGTTGAACATTATGTAGAATTCAGCTAATTTAAAGGGGGGGTTGAAATTTTTAAATTCCTCTTAATATTCTTTCTTTATTTGTTCATTTTTGTCAAATTAAATATTTTCCTGGCATGTTGGGTGTCAAATCACTCAAAAGCTTAATGTTTTAATATTTTTAGGGTTTTATTGATCATAATGTAGAATTATAAAAAAATTAAATGGGGGGTTGGAACTTTTAAATTCCTCTTAATATTCTTTCTTTATTTGCTCATTTTTGTCAAATTAAATTTTTTTTAGGCATGTTGGGTGTCAAATCACTCAACAAGCTTAATGTTTTAATATTTTTAGGGTTTTGTTGATCATAATGTAGAATTATAAAAAAATTAAATGGGGGGTTGGAACTTTTTAATTCCTCTTAATATTCTTTCTTTATTTGTTCATTTTTGTCAAATTAAATATTTTCCTGGCATGTTAGTTGTTAAAACACTTAAGAAGCTTATTGTTTTGATATTTTTAGGGTTTTGTTGATCATAATGTAGAATTATAAAAAAATTCAATGGGGGGTTGAACTTTTAAATTCCTCTTAATATTCTTTCTTTATTTGCTCATTTTTGTCAAATTAAATATTTTGCTGGCATGTTGGTTGTCAAAACACTCAAGAAGCTTAATGTTTTAATATTTTTAGGGTTTTATTGATCACAATGTAGAATTATAAAAAAATTAAATGGGGGGTTAGAACTTTTAAATTCCTCTTAATATTCTTTCTTTATTTGCTCATTTTTGTCAAATTAAATTTTTTTTAGGCATGTTGGGTGTCAAATCACTCAACAAGCTTAATGTTTTAATATTTTTAGGGATTTGTTGAACATTAGGTAGAATTCAGCTAATTTAAAGGGGGGGTTGAAATTTTTAAATTCCTCTTAATATTCTTTCTTAATTTGTTCATTTTTGTCAAATTAAATATTTTGCTGGCATGTTAGTTGTTAAAACACTTAAGAAGCTTATTGTTTTGATATTTTTAGGGTTTTGTTGATCATAATGTAGAATTATAAAAAAATTAAATGGGGGGTTGAACTTTTAAATTCCTCTTAATATTCTTTCTTTATTTGCTCATTTTTGTCAAATTAAATATTTTGCTGGCATGTTGGTTGTCAAAACACTCAAGAAGCTTAATGTTTTAATATTTTTAGGGTTTTGTTGATCATAATGTAGAATTATAAAAAAATTAAATGGGGGGTTGAACTTTTAAATTCCTCTTAATGATCTTTCTTTATTTGCTCATTTTTGTCAAATTAAATATTTTGCTGGCATGTTGGTTGTCAAAACACTCAAGAAGCTTAATGTTTTAATATTTTTAGGGTTTTGTTGATCATAATGTAGAATTATAAAAAAATTAAATGGGGGGTTGGAACTTTTAAATTCCTCTTAATATTCTTTCTTTATTTGTTCATTTTAGTTAAATTAAATATTTTCCTGGCATGTTGGGTGTCAAATCACTCAAAAGCTTAATGTTTTAATATTTTTAGGGTTTTGTTGATCATAATGTAGAATTATAAAAAAATTAAATGGGGGGTTGGAACTTTTTAATTCCTCTTAATATTCTTTCTTTATTTGTTCATTTTTGTCAAATTAAATATTTTCCTGGCATGTTAGTTGTTAAAACACTTAAGAAGCTTATTGTTTTGATATTTTTAGGGTTTTGTTGATCATAATGTAGAATTATAAAAAAATTAAATGGGGGGTTGAACTTTTAAATTCCTCTTAATATTCTTTCTTTATTTGCTCATTTTTGTCAAATTAAATATTTTGCTGGCATGATGGTTGTCAAAACACTCAAGAAGCTTAATGTTTTAATATTTTTAGGGATTTGTTGAACATTATGTAGAATTCAGCTAATTTAAAGGAGGGGTTGAAATTTTTAAATTCCTCTTAATATTCTTTCTTTATTTGCTCATTTTTGTCAAATTAAATATTTTGCTGGCATGATGGTTGTCAAATCACTCAAAAGCTTAATGTTTTAATATTTTTAGGGTTTTGTTGATCATAATGTAGAATTATAAAAAAATTAAATGGGGGGTTGGAACTTTTTAATTCCTCTTAATATTCTTTCTTTATTTGTTCATTTTTGTCAAATTAAATATTTTCCTGGCATGTTAGTTGTTAAAACACTTAAGAAGCTTATTGTTTTGATATTTTTAGGGTTTTGTTGATCATAATATAGAATTATAAAAAAATTAAATGGGGGGTTGGAACTTTTAAATTCCTCTTAATATTCTTTCTTTATTTGTTCATTTTTGTTAAATTAAATATTTTCCTGGCATGTTGGGTGTCAAATCACTCAAAAGCTTAATGTTTTAATATTTTTAGGGTTTTATTGATCATAATGTAGAATTATAAAAAAATTAAAGGGGGGGTTGAAACATTTAAATTCCTCTTAATATTCTTTCTTTATTTGCTCATTTTTGTCAAATTAAATTTTTTGCTGGCATGTTGGTTGTCAAAACACTCAAGAAGCTTAATGTTTTAATATTTTTAGGGATTTGTTGAACATTATGTAGAATTCAGCTAATTTAAAGGGGGGGTTGAAATTTTTAAATTCCTCTTAATATTCTTTCTTTATTTGTTCATTTTTGTCAAATTAAATATTTTCCTGGCATGTTGGGTGTCAAATCACTCAAAAGCTTAATGTTTTAATATTTTTAGGGTTTTATTGATCATAATGTAGAATTATAAAAAAATTAAATGGGGGGTTGGAACTTTTAAATTCCTCTTAATATTCTTTCTTTATTTGCTCATTTTTGTCAAATTAAATTTTTTTTAGGCATGTTGGGTGTCAAATCACTCAACAAGCTTAATGTTTTAATATTTTTAGGGTTTTGTTGATCATAATGTAGAATTATAAAAAAATTAAATGGGGGGTTGGAACTTTTTAATTCCTCTTAATATTCTTTCTTTATTTGTTCATTTTTGTCAAATTAAATATTTTCCTGGCATGTTAGTTGTTAAAACACTTAAGAAGCTTATTGTTTTGATATTTTTAGGGTTTTGTTGATCATAATGTAGAATTATAAAAAAATTCAATGGGGGGTTGAACTTTTAAATTCCTCTTAATATTCTTTCTTTATTTGCTCATTTTTGTCAAATTAAATATTTTGCTGGCATGTTGGTTGTCAAAACACTCAAGAAGCTTAATGTTTTAATATTTTTAGGGTTTTATTGATCACAATGTAGAATTATAAAAAAATTAAATGGGGGGTTAGAACTTTTAAATTCCTCTTAATATTCTTTCTTTATTTGCTCATTTTTGTCAAATTAAATTTTTTTTAGGCATGTTGGGTGTCAAATCACTCAACAAGCTTAATGTTTTAATATTTTTAGGGATTTGTTGAACATTAGGTAGAATTCAGCTAATTTAAAGGGGGGGTTGAAATTTTTAAATTCCTCTTAATATTCTTTCTTAATTTGTTCATTTTTGTCAAATTAAATATTTTGCTGGCATGTTAGTTGTTAAAACACTTAAGAAGCTTATTGTTTTGATATTTTTAGGGTTTTGTTGATCATAATGTAGAATTATAAAAAAATTAAATGGGGGGTTGAACTTTTAAATTCCTCTTAATATTCTTTCTTTATTTGCTCATTTTTGTCAAATTAAATATTTTGCTGGCATGTTGGTTGTCAAAACACTCAAGAAGCTTAATGTTTTAATATTTTTAGGGTTTTGTTGATCATAATGTAGAATTATAAAAAAATTAAATGGGGGGTTGAACTTTTAAATTCCTCTTAATGATCTTTCTTTATTTGCTCATTTTTGTCAAATTAAATATTTTGCTGGCATGTTGGTTGTCAAAACACTCAAGAAGCTTAATGTTTTAATATTTTTAGGGTTTTGTTGATCATAATGTAGAATTATAAAAAAATTAAATGGGGGGTTGGAACTTTTAAATTCCTCTTAATATTCTTTCTTTATTTGTTCATTTTAGTTAAATTAAATATTTTCCTGGCATGTTGGGTGTCAAATCACTCAAAAGCTTAATGTTTTAATATTTTTAGGGTTTTGTTGATCATAATGTAGAATTATAAAAAAATTAAATGGGGGGTTGGAACTTTTTAATTCCTCTTAATATTCTTTCTTTATTTGTTCATTTTTGTCAAATTAAATATTTTCCTGGCATGTTA
Source organism: Tuberolachnus salignus (assembly GCA_956483605.1). NCBI lineage: Eukaryota > Metazoa > Arthropoda > Insecta > Hemiptera > Aphididae > Tuberolachnus > Tuberolachnus salignus. The sequence goes on along the minus strand of CATQFH010000047.1, from coordinate 161,905 downwards.
GTTGTTAAAACACTTAAGAAGCTTATTGTTTTGATATTTTTAGGGTTTTGTTGATCATAATGTAGAATTATAAAAAAATTAAATGGGGGGTTGAACTTTTAAATTCCTCTTAATATTCTTTCTTTATTTGCTCATTTTTGTCAAATTAAATATTTTGCTGGCATGATGGTTGTCAAAACACTCAAGAAGCTTAATGTTTTAATATTTTTAGGGATTTGTTGAACATTATGTAGAATTCAGCTAATTTAAAGGAGGGGTTGAAATTTTTAAATTCCTCTTAATATTCTTTCTTTATTTGTTCATTTTTGTCAAATTAAATATTTTCCTGGCATGTTGGGTGTCAAATCACTCAAAAGCTTAATGTTTTAATATTTTTAGGGTTTTATTGATCATAATGTAGAATTATAAAAAAATTAAATAGGGGTTTGGAACTTTTAAATTCCTCTTAATATTCTTTCTTTATTTGCTCATTTTTGTCAAATTAAATTTATTTTAGGCATGTTAGTTGTTAAAACACTAAAGAAGCTTATTGTTTTGATATTTTTAGGGTTTTGTTGATCATAATGTAGAATTATAAAAAAATTAAATGGGGGGTTGGAACTTTTTAATTCCTCTTAATATTCTTTCTTTATTTGTTCATTTTTGTCAAATTAAATATTTTCCTGGCATGTTAGATGTTAAAACACTTAAGAAGCTTATTGTTTTGATATTTTTAGGGTTTTGTTGATCATAATGTAGAATTATAAAAAAATTAAATGGGGGGTTGAACTTTTAAATTCCTCTTAATATTCTTTCTTTATTTGCTCATTTTTGTCAAATTAAATATTTTGCTGGCATGTTGGTTGTCAAAACACTCAAGAAGCTTAATGTTTTAATATTTTTAGGGTTTTGTTGATCATAATGTAGAATTATAAAAAAATTAAATGGGGGGTTGGAACTTTTAAATTCCTCTTAATATTCTTTCTTTATTTGTTCATTTTTGTTAAATTAAATATTTTCCTGGCATGTTGGGTGTCAAATCACTCAAAAGCTTAATGTTTTAATATTTTTAGGGTTTTATTGATCATAATGTAGAATTATAAAAAAATTAAATGGGGGGTTGGAACTTTTAAATTCCTCTTAATATTCTTTCTTTATTTGCTCATTTTTGTCAAATTAAATTTTTTTTAGGCATGTTGGGTGTCAAATCACTCAACAAGCTTAATGTTTTATTATTTTTAGGGTTTTGTTGATCATAATGTAGAATTATAAAAAAATTAAATGGGGGGTTGGAACTTTTAAATTCCTCTTAATATTCTTTCTTTATTTGCTCATTTTTGTCAAATTAAATTTTTTTTAGGCATGATGGGTGTCAAATCACTCAACAAGCTTATTGTTTTAATATTTTTAGGGTTTTGTTGATCATAATGTAGAATTATAAAAAAATTAAATGGGGGGTTGGAACTTTTTAATTCCTCTTAATATTCTTTCTTTATTTGTTCATTTTTGTCAAATTAAATATTTTCCTGGCATGTTAGTTGTTAAAACACTTAAGAAGCTTATTGTTTTGATATTTTTAGGGTTTTGTTGATCATAATGTAGAATTATAAAAAAATTAAATGGGGGGTTGAACTTTTAAATTCCTCTTAATGATCTTTCTTTATTTGCTCATTTTTGTCAAATTAAATATTTTCCTGGCATGTTAGTTGTTAAAACACTTAAGAAGCTTATTGTTTTGATATTTTTAGGGTTTTGTTGATCATAATGTAGAATTATAAAAAAATTAAATGGGGGGTTGAACTTTTAAATTCCTCTTAATATTCTTTCTTTATTTGCTCATTTTTGTCAAATTAAATATTTTGCTGGCATGTTGGTTGTCAAAACACTCAAGAAGCTTAATGTTTTAATATTTTTAGGGATTTGTTGAACATTATGTAGAATTCAGCTAATTTAAAGGGGGGGTTGAAATTTTTAAATTCCTCTTAATATTCTTTCTTTATTTGTTCATTTTTGTCAAATTAAATATTTTCCTGGCATGTTAGTTGTTAAAACACTTAAGAAGCTTATTGTTTTGATATTTTTAGGGTTTTGTTGATCATAATGTAGAATTATAAAAAAATTCAATGGGGGGTTGAACTTTTAAATTCCTCTTAATATTCTTTCTTTATTTGCTCATTTTTGTCAAATTAAATATTTTGCTGGCATGTTGGTTGTCAAAACACTCAAGAAGCTTAATGTTTTAATATTTTTAGGGTTTTATTGATCACAATGTAGAATTATAAAAAAATTAAATGGGGGGTTGGAACTTTTAAATTCCTCTTAATATTCTTTCTTTATTTGCTCATTTTTGTCAAATTAAATTTTTTTTAGGCATGTTGGGTGTCAAATCACTCAACAAGCTTAATGTTTTAATATTTTTAGGGATTTGTTGAACATTAGGTAGAATTCAGCTAATTTAAAGGGGGGGTTGAAATTTTTAAATTCCTCTTAATATTCTTTCTTAATTTGTTCATTTTTGTCAAATTAAATATTTTGCTGGCATGTTAGTTGTTAAAACACTCAACAAGCTTAATGTTTTAATATTTTTAGGGATTTGTTGAACATTAGGTAGAATTCAGCTAATTTAAAGGGTGGTTGAAATTTTTAAATTCCTCTTAATATTCTTTCTTTATTTGTTCATTTTTGTCAAATTAAATATTTTGCTGGCATGTTAGTTGTTAAAACACTTAAGAAGCTTATTGTTTTATTATTTTTAGGGTTTTATTGATCATAATGTAGAATTATAAAAAAATTAAATGGGGGGTTGGAACTTTTTAATTCCTCTTAATGTTCTTTCTTTATTTGCTCATTTTTGTCAAATTAAATTTTTTTTAGGCATGTTGGTTGTCAAATCACTCAACAAGCTTAATGTTTTAATATTTTTAGGGTTTTGTTGATCATAATGTAGAATTATAAAAAAATTAAATGGGGGGTTGGAACTTTTTAATTCCTCTTAATATTCTTTCTTTATTTGTTCATTTTTGTCAAATTAAATATTTTCCTGGCATGTTAGTTGTTAAAACACTTAAGAAGCTTATTGTTTTGATATTTTTAGGGTTTTGTTGATCATAATGTAGAATTATAAAAAAATTAAATGGGGGGTTGAACTTTTAAATTCCTCTTAATATTCTTTCTTTATTTGCTCATTTTTGTCAAATTAAATATTTTGCTGGCATGTTGGTTGTCAAAACACTCAAGAAGCTTAATGTTTTAATATTTTTAGGGTTTTGTTGATCATAATGTAGAATTATAAAAAAATTAAATGGGGGGTTGAACTTTTAAATTCCTCTTAATATTCTTTCTTTATTTGTTCATTTTAGTTAAATTAAATATTTTCCTGGCATGTTGGGTGTCAAATCACTCAAAAGCTTAATGTTTTAATATTTTTAGGGTTTTGTTGATCATAATGTAGAATTATAAAAAAATTAAATGGGGGGTTGGAACTTTTTAATTCCTCTTAATATTCTTTCTTTATTTGTTCATTTTTGTCAAATTAAATATTTTCCTGGCATGTTAGTTGTTAAAACACTTAAGAAGCTTATTGTTTTGATATTTTTAGGGTTTTGTTGATCATAATATAGAATTATAAAAAAATTAAATGGGGGGTTGGAACTTTTAAATTCCTCTTAATATTCTTTCTTTATTTGTTCATTTTTGTTAAATTAAATATTTTCCTGGCATGTTGGGTGTCAAATCACTCAAAAGCTTAATGTTTTAATATTTTTAGGGTTTTATTGATCATAATGTAGAATTATAAAAAAATTAAAGGGGGGGTTGAAACATTTAAATTCCTCTTAATATTCTTTCTTTATTTGCTCATTTTTGTCAAATTAAATTTTTTGCTGGCATGTTGGTTGTCAAAACACTCAAGAAGCTTAATGTTTTAATATTTTTAGGGATTTGTTGAACATTATGTAGAATTCAGCTAATTTAAAGGGGGGGTTGAAATTTTTAAATTCCTCTTAATATTCTTTCTTTATTTGTTCATTTTTGTCAAATTAAATATTTTCCTGGCATGTTGGGTGTCAAATCACTCAAAAGCTTAATGTTTTAATATTTTTAGGGTTTTATTGATCATAATGTAGAATTATAAAAAAATTAAATGGGGGGTTGGAACTTTTAAATTCCTCTTAATATTCTTTCTTTATTTGCTCATTTTTGTCAAATTAAATTTTTTTTAGGCATGTTGGGTGTCAAATCACTCAACAAGCTTAATGTTTTAATATTTTTAGGGTTTTGTTGATCATAATGTAGAATTATAAAAAAATTAAATGGGGGGTTGGAACTTTTTAATTCCTCTTAATATTCTTTCTTTATTTGTTCATTTTTGTCAAATTAAATATTTTCCTGGCATGTTAGTTGTTAAAACACTTAAGAAGCTTATTGTTTTGATATTTTTAGGGTTTTGTTGATCATAATGTAGAATTATAAAAAAATTCAATGGGGGGTTGAACTTTTAAATTCCTCTTAATATTCTTTCTTTATTTGCTCATTTTTGTCAAATTAAATATTTTGCTGGCATGTTGGTTGTCAAAACACTCAAGAAGCTTAATGTTTTAATATTTTTAGGGTTTTATTGATCACAATGTAGAATTATAAAAAAATTAAATGGGGGGTTAGAACTTTTAAATTCCTCTTAATATTCTTTCTTTATTTGCTCATTTTTGTCAAATTAAATTTTTTTTAGGCATGTTGGGTGTCAAATCACTCAACAAGCTTAATGTTTTAATATTTTTAGGGATTTGTTGAACATTAGGTAGAATTCAGCTAATTTAAAGGGGGGGTTGAAATTTTTAAATTCCTCTTAATATTCTTTCTTAATTTGTTCATTTTTGTCAAATTAAATATTTTGCTGGCATGTTAGTTGTTAAAACACTTAAGAAGCTTATTGTTTTGATATTTTTAGGGTTTTGTTGATCATAATGTAGAATTATAAAAAAATTAAATGGGGGGTTGAACTTTTAAATTCCTCTTAATATTCTTTCTTTATTTGCTCATTTTTGTCAAATTAAATATTTTGCTGGCATGTTGGTTGTCAAAACACTCAAGAAGCTTAATGTTTTAATATTTTTAGGGTTTTGTTGATCATAATGTAGAATTATAAAAAAATTAAATGGGGGGTTGAACTTTTAAATTCCTCTTAATGATCTTTCTTTATTTGCTCATTTTTGTCAAATTAAATATTTTGCTGGCATGTTGGTTGTCAAAACACTCAAGAAGCTTAATGTTTTAATATTTTTAGGGTTTTGTTGATCATAATGTAGAATTATAAAAAAATTAAATGGGGGGTTGGAACTTTTAAATTCCTCTTAATATTCTTTCTTTATTTGTTCATTTTAGTTAAATTAAATATTTTCCTGGCATGTTGGGTGTCAAATCACTCAAAAGCTTAATGTTTTAATATTTTTAGGGTTTTGTTGATCATAATGTAGAATTATAAAAAAATTAAATGGGGGGTTGGAACTTTTTAATTCCTCTTAATATTCTTTCTTTATTTGTTCATTTTTGTCAAATTAAATATTTTCCTGGCATGTTAGTTGTTAAAACACTTAAGAAGCTTATTGTTTTGATATTTTTAGGGTTTTGTTGATCATAATGTAGAATTATAAAAAAATTAAATGGGGGGTTGAACTTTTAAATTCCTCTTAATATTCTTTCTTTATTTGCTCATTTTTGTCAAATTAAATATTTTGCTGGCATGATGGTTGTCAAAACACTCAAGAAGCTTAATGTTTTAATATTTTTAGGGATTTGTTGAACATTATGTAGAATTCAGCTAATTTAAAGGAGGGGTTGAAATTTTTAAATTCCTCTTAATATTCTTTCTTTATTTGCTCATTTTTGTCAAATTAAATATTTTGCTGGCATGATGGTTGTCAAATCACTCAAAAGCTTAATGTTTTAATATTTTTAGGGTTTTGTTGATCATAATGTAGAATTATAAAAAAATTAAATGGGGGGTTGGAACTTTTTAATTCCTCTTAATATTCTTTCTTTATTTGTTCATTTTTGTCAAATTAAATATTTTCCTGGCATGTTAGTTGTTAAAACACTTAAGAAGCTTATTGTTTTGATATTTTTAGGGTTTTGTTGATCATAATATAGAATTATAAAAAAATTAAATGGGGGGTTGGAACTTTTAAATTCCTCTTAATATTCTTTCTTTATTTGTTCATTTTTGTTAAATTAAATATTTTCCTGGCATGTTGGGTGTCAAATCACTCAAAAGCTTAATGTTTTAATATTTTTAGGGTTTTATTGATCATAATGTAGAATTATAAAAAAATTAAAGGGGGGGTTGAAACATTTAAATTCCTCTTAATATTCTTTCTTTATTTGCTCATTTTTGTCAAATTAAATTTTTTGCTGGCATGTTGGTTGTCAAAACACTCAAGAAGCTTAATGTTTTAATATTTTTAGGGATTTGTTGAACATTATGTAGAATTCAGCTAATTTAAAGGGGGGGTTGAAATTTTTAAATTCCTCTTAATATTCTTTCTTTATTTGTTCATTTTTGTCAAATTAAATATTTTCCTGGCATGTTGGGTGTCAAATCACTCAAAAGCTTAATGTTTTAATATTTTTAGGGTTTTATTGATCATAATGTAGAATTATAAAAAAATTAAATGGGGGGTTGGAACTTTTAAATTCCTCTTAATATTCTTTCTTTATTTGCTCATTTTTGTCAAATTAAATTTTTTTTAGGCATGTTGGGTGTCAAATCACTCAACAAGCTTAATGTTTTAATATTTTTAGGGTTTTGTTGATCATAATGTAGAATTATAAAAAAATTAAATGGGGGGTTGGAACTTTTTAATTCCTCTTAATATTCTTTCTTTATTTGTTCATTTTTGTCAAATTAAATATTTTCCTGGCATGTTAGTTGTTAAAACACTTAAGAAGCTTATTGTTTTGATATTTTTAGGGTTTTGTTGATCATAATGTAGAATTATAAAAAAATTCAATGGGGGGTTGAACTTTTAAATTCCTCTTAATATTCTTTCTTTATTTGCTCATTTTTGTCAAATTAAATATTTTGCTGGCATGTTGGTTGTCAAAACACTCAAGAAGCTTAATGTTTTAATATTTTTAGGGTTTTATTGATCACAATGTAGAATTATAAAAAAATTAAATGGGGGGTTAGAACTTTTAAATTCCTCTTAATATTCTTTCTTTATTTGCTCATTTTTGTCAAATTAAATTTTTTTTAGGCATGTTGGGTGTCAAATCACTCAACAAGCTTAATATTTAATATTTTTAGGGATTTGTTGAACATTAGGTAGAATTCAGCTAATTTAAAGGGGGGGTTGAAATTTTTAAATTCCTCTTAATATTCTTTCTTAATTTGTTCATTTTTGTCAAATTAAATATTTTGCTGGCATGTTAGTTGTTAAAACACTTAAGAAGCTTATTGTTTTGATATTTTTAGGGTTTTGTTGATCATAATGTAGAATTATAAAAAAATTAAATGGGGGGTTGAACTTTTAAATTCCTCTTAATATTCTTTCTTTATTTGCTCATTTTTGTCAAATTAAATATTTTGCTGGCATGTTGGTTGTCAAAACACTCAAGAAGCTTAATGTTTTAATATTTTTAGGGTTTTGTTGATCATAATGTAGAATTATAAAAAAATTAAATGGGGGGTTGAACTTTTAAATTCCTCTTAATGATCTTTCTTTATTTGCTCATTTTTGTCAAATTAAATATTTTGCTGGCATGTTGGTTGTCAAAACACTCAAGAAGCTTAATGTTTTAATATTTTTAGGGTTTTGTTGATCATAATGTAGAATTATAAAAAAATTAAATGGGGGGTTGGAACTTTTAAATTCCTCTTAATATTCTTTCTTTATTTGTTCATTTTAGTTAAATTAAATATTTTCCTGGCATGTTGGGTGTCAAATCACTCAAAAGCTTAATGTTTTAATATTTTTAGGGTTTTGTTGATCATAATGTAGAATTATAAAAAAATTAAATGGGGGGTTGGAACTTTTTAATTCCTCTTAATATTCTTTCTTTATTTGTTCATTTTTGTCAAATTAAATATTTTCCTGGCATGTTAGTTGTTAAAACACTTAAGAAGCTTATTGTTTTGATATTTTTAGGGTTTTGTTGATCATAATGTAGAATTATAAAAAAATTAAATGGGGGGTTGAACTTTTAAATTCCTCTTAATATTCTTTCTTTATTTGCTCATTTTTGTCAAATTAAATATTTTGCTGGCATGATGGTTGTCAAAACACTCAAGAAGCTTAATGTTTTAATATTTTTAGGGATTTGTTGAACATTATGTAGAATTCAGCTAATTTAAAGGAGGGGTTGAAATTTTTAAATTCCTCTTAATATTCTTTCTTTATTTGTTCATTTTTGTCAAATTAAATATTTTCCTGGCATGTTGGGTGTCAAATCACTCAAAAGCTTAATGTTTTAATATTTTTAGGGTTTTATTGATCATAATGTAGAATTATAAAAAAATTAAATAGGGGTTTGGAACTTTTAAATTCCTCTTAATATTCTTTCTTTATTTGCTCATTTTTGTCAAATTAAATTTATTTTAGGCATGTTAGTTGTTAAAACACTAAAGAAGCTTATTGTTTTGATATTTTTAGGGTTTTGTTGATCATAATGTAGAATTATAAAAAAATTAAATGGGGGGTTGGAACTTTTTAATTCCTCTTAATATTCTTTCTTTATTTGTTCATTTTTGTCAAATTAAATATTTTCCTGGCATGTTAGATGTTAAAACACTTAAGAAGCTTATTGTTTTGATATTTTTAGGGTTTTGTTGATCATAATGTAGAATTATAAAAAAATTAAATGGGGGGTTGAACTTTTAAATTCCTCTTAATATTCTTTCTTTATTTGCTCATTTTTGTCAAATTAAATATTTTGCTGGCATGTTGGTTGTCAAAACACTCAAGAAGCTTAATGTTTTAATATTTTTAGGGTTTTGTTGATCATAATGTAGAATTATAAAAAAATTAAATGGGGGGTTGGAACTTTTAAATTCCTCTTAATATTCTTTCTTTATTTGTTCATTTTTGTTAAATTAAATATTTTCCTGGCATGTTGGGTGTCAAATCACTCAAAAGCTTAATGTTTTAATATTTTTAGGGTTTTATTGATCATAATGTAGAATTATAAAAAAATTAAATGGGGGGTTGGAACTTTTAAATTCCTCTTAATATTCTTTCTTTATTTGCTCATTTTTGTCAAATTAAATTTTTTTTAGGCATGTTGGGTGTCAAATCACTCAACAAGCTTAATGTTTTATTATTTTTAGGGTTTTGTTGATCATAATGTAGAATTATAAAAAAATTAAATGGGGGGTTGGAACTTTTAAATTCCTCTTAATATTCTTTCTTTATTTGCTCATTTTTGTCAAATTAAATTTTTTTTAGGCATGATGGGTGTCAAATCACTCAACAAGCTTATTGTTTTAATATTTTTAGGGTTTTGTTGATCATAATGTAGAATTATAAAAAAATTAAATGGGGGGTTGGAACTTTTTAATTCCTCTTAATATTCTTTCTTTATTTGTTCATTTTTGTCAAATTAAATATTTTCCTGGCATGTTAGTTGTTAAAACACTTAAGAAGCTTATTGTTTTGATATTTTTAGGGTTTTGTTGATCATAATGTAGAATTATAAAAAAATTAAATGGGGGGTTGAACTTTTAAATTCCTCTTAATGATCTTTCTTTATTTGCTCATTTTTGTCAAATTAAATATTTTCCTGGCATGTTAGTTGTTAAAACACTTAAGAAGCTTATTGTTTTGATATTTTTAGGGTTTTGTTGATCATAATGTAGAATTATAAAAAAATTAAATGGGGGGTTGAACTTTTAAATTCCTCTTAATATTCTTTCTTTATTTGCTCATTTTTGTCAAATTAAATATTTTGCTGGCATGTTGGTTGTCAAAACACTCAAGAAGCTTAATGTTTTAATATTTTTAGGGTTTTGTTGATCATAATGTAGAATTATAAAAAAATTAAATGGGGGGTTGGAACTTTTAAATTCCTCTTAATATTCTTTCTTTATTTGTTCATTTTTGTTAAATTAAATATTTTCCTGGCATGTTGGGTGTCAAATCACTCAACAAGCTTAATGTTTTAATATTTTTAGGGATTTGTTGAACATTAGGTAGAATTCAGCTAATTTAAAGGGGGGGTTGAAATTTTTAAATTCCTCTTAATATTCTTTCTTTATTTGTTCATTTTTGTCAAATTAAATATTTTGCTGGCATGTTAGTTGTTAAAACACTTAAGAAGCTTATTGTTTTATTATTTTTAGGGTTTTGTTGATCATAATGTAGAATTATAAAAAAATTAAAGGGGGGGTTGAAACTTTTAAATTACTCTTAATATTCTTTCTTTATTTGCTCATTTTTGTCAAATTAAATATTTTGCTGGCATGTTGGTTGTCAAAACACTCAAGAAGCTTAATGTTTTAATATTTTTAGGGATTTGTTGAACATTATGTAGAATTCAGCTAATTTAAAGGGGGGGTTGAAATTTTTAAATTCCTCTTAATATTCTTTCTTTATTTGTTCATTTTTGTCAAATTAAATATTTTGCTGGCATGATGGGTGTCAAATCACTTAAGAAGCTTATTGTTTTAATATTTTTAGGGTTTTATTGATCATAATGTAGAATTATAAAAAAATTAAATGGGGGGTTGGAACTTTTAAATTCCTCTTAATATTCTTTCTTTATTTGCTCATTTTTGTCAAATTAAATTTTTTTTAGGCATGTTGGGTGTCAAATCACTCAAAAGCTTAATGTTTTAATATTTTTAGGGTTTTGTTGATCATAATGTAGAAGTATAAAAAAATTAAATGGGGGGTTGGAACTTTTTAATTCCTCTTAATATTCTTTCTTTATTTGTTCATTTTTGTCAAATTAAATATTTTCCTGGCATGTTGGGTGTCAAATCACTCAAAAGCTTAATGTTTTAATATTTTTAGGGTTTTATTGATCATAATGTAGAATTATAAAAAAATTAAATGGGGGGTTGGAACTTTTAAATTCCTCTTAATATTCTTTCTTTATTTGCTCATTTTTGTCAAATTAAATTTTTTTTAGGCATGTTGGGTGTCAAATCACTCAACAAGCTTAATGTTTTAATATTTTTAGGGTTTTGTTGATCATAATGTAGAAGTATAAAAAAATTAAATGGGGGGTGGGAACTTTTTAATTCCTCTTAATATTCTTTCTTTATTTGTTCATTTTTGTCAAATTAAATATTTTCCTGGCATGTTAGTTGTTAAAACACTTAAGAAGCTTATTGTTTTGATATTTTTAGGGTTTTGTTGATCATAATGTAGAATTATAAAAAAATTAAATGGGGGGTTGAACTTTTAAATTCCTCTTAATATTCTTTCTTTATTTGCTCATTTTTGTCAAATTAAATATTTGGCTGGCATGTTGGTTGTCAAAACACTCAAGAAGCTTAATGTTTTAATATTTTTAGGGATTTGTTGAACATTATGTAGAATTCAGCTAATTTTAAGGGGGGGTTGAAATTTTTAAATTCCTCTTAATATTCTTTCTTTATTTGTTCATTTTTGTCAAAATAAATATTTTCCTGGCATGTTGGGTGTCAAATCACTCAAAAGCTTAATGTTTTAATATTTTTAGGGTTTTATTGATCATAATGTAGAATTATAAAAAAATTAAATGGGGGGTTGGAACTTTTAAATTCCTCTTAATATTCTTTCTTTATTTGCTCATTTTTGTCAAATTAAATTTTTTTTAGGCATGTTGGGTGTCAAATCACTCAACAAGCTTAATGTTTTAATATTTTTAGGGTTTTGTTGATCATAATGTAGAATTATAAAAAAATTAAATGGGGGGTTGGAACTTTTTAATTCCTCTTAATATTCTTTCTTTATTTGTTCATTTTTGTCAAATTAAATATTTTCCTGGCATGTTAGTTGTTAAAACACTTAAGAAGCTTATTGTTTTGATATTTTTAGGGTTTTGTTGATCATAATGTAGAATTATAAAAAAATTCAATGGGGGGTTGAACTTTTAAATTCCTCTTAATATTCTTTCTTTATTTGCTCATTTTTGTCAAATTAAATATTTTGCTGGCATATTGGTTGTCAAAACACTCAAGAAGCTTAATGTTTTAATATTTTTAGGGTTTTGTTGATCATAATGTAGAATTATAAAAAAATTAAATGGGGGGTTGGAACTTTTAAATTCCTCTTAATATTCTTTCTTTATTTGTTCATTTTTGTTAAATTAAATATTTTCCTGGCATGTTGGGTGTCAAATCACTCAAAAGCTTAATGTTTTAATATTTTTAGGGTTTTATTGATCATAATGTAGAATTATAAAAAAATTAAAGGGGGGGTTGAAACATTTAAATTCCTCTTAATATTCTTTCTTTATTTGCTCATTTTTGTCAAATTAAATATTTTGCTGGCATGTTGGTTGTCAAAACACTCAAGAAGCTTAATGTTTTAATATTTTTAGGGATTTGTTGAACATTATGTAGAATTCAGCTAATTTAAAGGGGGGGTTGAAATTTTTAAATTCCTCTTAATATTCTTTCTTTATTTGTTCATTTTTGTCAAATTAAATATTTTCCTGGCATGTTAGTTGTTAAAACACATAAGAAGCTTATTGTTTTGATATTTTTAGGGTTTGTTGATCATAATGTAGAATTATAAAAAAATTAAATGGGGGGTTGGAACTTTTAAATTCCTCTTAATATTCTTTCTTTATTTGTTCATTTTTGTTAAATTAAATATTTTCCTGGCATGTTGGGTGTCAAATCACTCAAAAGCTTAATGTTTTAATATTTTTAGGGTTTTATTGATCACAATGTAGAATTATAAAAAAATTAAATGGGGGGTTGGAACTTTTAAATTCCTCTTAATATTCTTTCTTTATTTGCTCATTTTTGTCAAATTAAATATTTTGCTGGCATGTTGGTTGTCAAAACACTCAAGAAGCTTAATGTTTTAATATTTTTAGGGATTTGTTGAACATTATGTAGAATTCAGCTAATTTAAAGGGGGGGTTGAAATTTTTAAATTCCTCTTAATATTCTTTCTTTATTTGTTCATTTTTGTCAAATTAAATATTTTGCTGGCATGTTAGTTGTTAAAACACTTAAGAAGCTTATTGTTTTATTATTTTTAGGGTTTTGTTGATCATAATGTAGAATTATAAAAAAATTAAAGGGGGGGTTGAAACTTTTAAATTACTCTTAATATTCTTTCTTTATTTGCTCATTTTTGACAAATTAAATATTTTGCTGGCATGTTGGTTGTCAAAACACTCAAGAAGCTTAATGTTTTAATATTTTTAGGGATTTGTTGAACATTATGTAGAATTCAGCTAATTTAAAGGGGGGGTTGAAATTTTTAAATTCCTCTTAATATTCTTTCTTTATTTGTTCATTTTTGTCAAATTAAATATTTTGCTGGCATGATGGGTGTCAAATCACTTAAGAAGCTTATTGTTTTAATATTTTTAGGGTTTTATTGATCATAATGTAGAATTATAAAAAAATTAAATGGGGGGTTGGAACTTTTAAATTCCTCTTAATATTCTTTCTTTATTTGCTCATTTTTGTCAAATTAAATTTTTTTTAGGCATGTTGGGTGTCAAATCACTCAAAAGCTTAATGTTTTAATATTTTTAGGGTTTTGTTGATCATAATGTAGAAGTATAAAAAAATTAAATGGGGGGTTGGAACTTTTTAATTCCTCTTAATATTCTTTCTTTATTTGTTCATTTTTGTCAAATTAAATATTTTCCTGGCATGTTGGGTGTCAAATCACTCAAAAGCTTAATGTTTTAATATTTTTAGGGTTTTATTGATCATAATGTAGAATTATAAAAAAATTAAATGGGGGGTTGGAACTTTTAAATTCCTCTTAATATTCTTTCTTTATTTGCTCATTTTTGTCAAATTAAATTTTTTTTAGGCATGTTGGGTGTCAAATCACTCAACAAGCTTAATGTTTTAATATTTTTAGGGTTTTGTTGATCATAATGTAGAAGTATAAAAAAATTAAATGGGGGGTGGGAACTTTTTAATTCCTCTTAATATTCTTTCTTTATTTGTTCATTTTTGTCAAATTAAATATTTTCCTGGCATGTTAGTTGTTAAAACACTTAAGAAGCTTATTGTTTTGATATTTTTAGGGTTTTGTTGATCATAATGTAGAATTATAAAAAAATTAAATGGGGGGTTGAACTTTTAAATTCCTCTTAATATTCTTTCTTTATTTGCTCATTTTTGTCAAATTAAATATTTGGCTGGCATGTTGGTTGTCAAAACACTCAAGAAGCTTAATGTTTTAATATTTTTAGGGATTTGTTGAACATTATGTAGAATTCAGCTAATTTTAAGGGGGGGTTGAAATTTTTAAATTCCTCTTAATATTCTTTCTTTATTTGTTCATTTTTGTCAAAATAAATATTTTCCTGGCATGTTGGGTGTCAAATCACTCAAAAGCTTAATGTTTTAATATTTTTAGGGTTCTATTGATCATAATGTAGAATTATAAAAAAATTAAATGGGGGGTTGGAACTTTTAAATTCCTCTTAATATTCTTTCTTTATTTGCTCATTTTTGTCAAATTAAATTTTTTTTAGGCATGTTGGGTGTCAAATCACTCAACAAGCTTAATGTTTTAATATTTTTAGGGTTTTGTTGATCATAATGTAGAATTATAAAAAAATTAAATGGGGGGTTGGAACTTTTTAATTCCTCTTAATATTCTTTCTTTATTTGTTCATTTTTGTCAAATTAAATATTTTCCTGGCATGTTAGTTGTTAAAACACTTAAGAAGCTTATTGTTTTGATATTTTTAGGGTTTTGTTGATCATAATGTAGAATTATAAAAAAATTCAATGGGGGGTTGAACTTTTAAATTCCTCTTAATATTCTTTCTTTATTTGCTCATTTTTGTCAAATTAAATATTTTGCTGGCATGTTGGTTGTCAAAACACTCAAGAAGCTTAATGTTTTAATATTTTTAGGGTTTTGTTGATCATAATGTAGAATTATAAAAAAATTAAATGGGGGGTTGGAACTTTTAAATTCCTCTTAATATTCTTTCTTTATTTGTTCATTTTTGTTAAATTAAATATTTTCCTGGCATGTTGGGTGTCAAATCACTCAAAAGATTAATGTTTTAATATTTTTAGGGTTTTATTGATCATAATGTAGAATTATAAAAAAATTAAAGGGGGGGTTGAAACATTTAAATTCCTCTTAATATTCTTTCTTTATTTGCTCATTTTTGTCAAATTAAATATTTTGCTGGCATGTTGGTTGTCAAAACACTCAAGAAGCTTAATGTTTTAATATTTTTAGGGATTTGTTGAACATTATGTAGAATTCAGCTAATTTAA
The DNA here is from genome assembly GCA_956483605.1 of Tuberolachnus salignus. Lineage (NCBI taxonomy): Eukaryota > Metazoa > Arthropoda > Insecta > Hemiptera > Aphididae > Tuberolachnus > Tuberolachnus salignus. The sequence continues at coordinate 146,508 of CATQFH010000047.1, read as the reverse complement.
AGGGGGGGTTGAAATTTTTAAATTCCTCTTAATATTCTTTCTTTATTTGTTCATTTTTGTCAAATTAAATATTTTCCTGGCATGTTGGGTGTCAAATCACTCAAAAGCTTAATGTTTTAATATTTTTAGGGTTTTATTGATCATAATGTAGAATTATAAAAAAATTAAATGGGGGGTTGGAACTTTTAAATTCCTCTTAATATTCTTTCTTTATTTGCTCATTTTTGTCAAGTTAAATTTTTTTTAGGCATGATGGGTGTCAAATCACTCAACAAGCTTAATGTTTTAATATTTTTAGGGTTTTGTTGATCATAATGTAGAATTATAAAAAAATTAAATGGGGGGTTGGAACTTTTTAATTCCTCTTAATATTCTTTCTTTATTTGTTCATTTTTGTCAAATTAAATATTTTCCTGGCATGTTAGTTGTTAAAACACTTAAGAAGCTTATTGTTTTGATATTTTTAGGGTTTGTTGATCATAATGTAGAATTATAAAAAAATTAAATGGGGGGTTGGAACTTTTAAATTCCTCTTAATATTCTTTCTTTATTTGTTCATTTTTGTTAAATTAAATATTTTCCTGGCATGTTGGGTGTCAAATCACTCAAAAGCTTAATGTTTTAATATTTTTAGGGTTTTATTGATCACAATGTAGAATTATAAAAAAATTAAATGGGGGGTTGGAACTTTTAAATTCCTCTTAATATTCTTTCTTTATTTGCTCATTTTTGTCAAATTAAATATTTTGCTGGCATGTTGGTTGTCAAAACACTCAAGAAGCTTAATGTTTTAATATTTTTAGGGATTTGTTGAACATTATGTAGAATTCAGCTAATTTAAAGGGGGGGTTGAAATTTTTAAATGCCTCTTAATATTCTTTCTTTATTTGTTCATTTTTGTCAAATTAAATATTTTGCTGGCATGTTAGTTGTTAAAACACTTAAGAAGCTTATTGTTTTATTATTTTTAGGGTTTTGTTGATCATAATGTAGAATTATAAAAAAATTAAAGGGGGGGTTGAAACTTTTAAATTACTCTTAATATTCTTTCTTTATTTGCTCATTTTTGACAAATTAAATATTTTGCTGGCATGTTGGTTGTCAAAACACTCAAGAAGCTTAATGTTTTAATATTTTTAGGGATTTGTTGAACATTATGTAGAATTCAGCTAATTTAAAGGGGGGGTTGAAATTTTTAAATTCCTCTTAATATTCTTTCTTTATTTGTTCATTTTTGTCAAATTAAATATTTTGCTGGCATGATGGGTGTCAAATCACTTAAGAAGCTTATTGTTTTAATATTTTTAGGGTTTTATTGATCATAATGTAGAATTATAAAAAAATTAAATGGGGGGTTGGAACTTTTAAATTCCTCTTAATATTCTTTCTTTATTTGCTCATTTTTGTCAAATTAAATTTTTTTTAGGCATGTTGGGTGTCAAATCACTCAAAAGCTTAATGTTTTAATATTTTTAGGGTTTTGTTGATCATAATGTAGAAGTATAAAAAAATTAAATGGGGGGTTGGAACTTTTTAATTCCTCTTAATATTCTTTCTTTATTTGTTCATTTTTGTCAAATTAAATATTTTCCTGGCATGTTGGGTGTCAAATCACTCAAAAGCTTAATGTTTTAATATTTTTAGGGTTTTATTGATCATAATGTAGAATTATAAAAAAATTAAATGGGGGGTTGGAACTTTTAAATTCCTCTTAATATTCTTTCTTTATTTGCTCATTTTTGTCAAATTAAATTTTTTTTAGGCATGTTGGGTGTCAAATCACTCAACAAGCTTAATGTTTTAATATTTTTAGGGTTTTGTTGATCATAATGTAGAAGTATAAAAAAATTAAATGGGGGGTGGGAACTTTTTAATTCCTCTTAATATTCTTTCTTTATTTGTTCATTTTTGTCAAATTAAATATTTTCCTGGCATGTTAGTTGTTAAAACACTTAAGAAGCTTATTGTTTTGATATTTTTAGGGTTTTGTTGATCATAATGTAGAATTATAAAAAAATTAAATGGGGGGTTGAACTTTTAAATTCCTCTTAATATTCTTTCTTTATTTGCTCATTTTTGTCAAATTAAATATTTGGCTGGCATGTTGGTTGTCAAAACACTCAAGAAGCTTAATGTTTTAATATTTTTAGGGATTTGTTGAACATTATGTAGAATTCAGCTAATTTTAAGGGGGGGTTGAAATTTTTAAATTCCTCTTAATATTCTTTCTTTATTTGTTCATTTTTGTCAAAATAAATATTTTCCTGGCATGTTGGGTGTCAAATCACTCAAAAGCTTAATGTTTTAATATTTTTAGGGTTTTATTGATCATAATGTAGAATTATAAAAAAATTAAATGGGGGGTTGGAACTTTTAAATTCCTCTTAATATTCTTTCTTTATTTGCTCATTTTTGTCAAATTAAATTTTTTTTAGGCATGTTGGGTGTCAAATCACTCAACAAGCTTAATGTTTTAATATTTTTAGGGTTTTGTTGATCATAATGTAGAATTATAAAAAAATTAAATGGGGGGTTGGAACTTTTTAATTCCTCTTAATATTCTTTCTTTATTTGTTCATTTTTGTCAAATTAAATATTTTCCTGGCATGTTAGTTGTTAAAACACTTAAGAAGCTTATTGTTTTGATATTTTTAGGGTTTTGTTGATCATAATGTAGAATTATAAAAAAATTCAATGGGGGGTTGAACTTTTATATTCCTCTTAATATTCTTTCTTTATTTGCTCATTTTTGTCAAATTAAATATTTTGCTTGCATGTTGGTTGTCAAAACACTCAAGAAGCTTAATGTTTTAATATTTTTAGGGTTTTGTTGATCATAATGTAGAATTATAAAAAAATTAAATGGGGGGTTGGAACTTTTAAATTCCTCTTAATATTCTTTCTTTATTTGTTCATTTTTGTTAAATTAAATATTTTCCTGGCATGTTGGGTGTCAAATCACTCAAAAGCTTAATGTTTTAATATTTTTAGGGTTTTATTGATCATAATGTAGAATTATAAAAAAATTAAAGGGGGGGTTGAAACATTTAAATTCCTCTTAATATTCTTTCTTTATTTGCTCATTTTTGTCAAATTAAATATTTTGCTGGCATGTTGGTTGTCAAAACACTCAAGAAGCTTAATGTTTTAATATTTTTAGGGATTTGTTGAACATTATGTAGAATTCAGCTAATTTAAAGGGGGGGTTGAAATTTTTAAATTCCTCTTAATATTCTTTCTTTATTTGTTCATTTTTGTCAAATTAAATATTTTCCTGGCATGTTGGGTGTCAAATCACTCAAAAGCTTAATGTTTTAATATTTTTAGGGTTTTATTGATCATAATGTAGAATTATAAAAAAATTAAATGGGGGGTTGGAACTTTTAAATTCCTCTTAATATTCTTTCTTTATTTGCTCATTTTTGTCAAATTAAATTTTTTTTAGGCATGATGGGTGTCAAATCACTCAACAAGCTTAATGTTTTAATATTTTTAGGGTTTTGTTGATCATAATGTAGAATTATAAAAAAATTAAATGGGGGGTTGGAACTTTTTAATTCCTCATAATATTCTTTCTTTATTTGTTCATTTTTGTTAAATTAAATATTTTCCTGGCATGTTGGGTGTCAAATCACTCAAAAGCTTAATGTTTTAATATTTTTAGGGTTTTATTGATCACAATGTAGAATTATAAAAAAATTAAATGGGGGGTTGGAACTTTTAAATTCCTCTTAATATTCTTTCTTTATTTGCTCATTTTTGTCAAATTAAATATTTTGCTGGCATGTTGGTTGTCAAAACACTCAAGAAGCTTAATGTTTTAATATTTTTAGGGATTTGTTGAACATTATGTAGAATTCAGCTAATTTAAAGGGGGGGTTGAAATTTTTAAATTCCTCTTAATATTCTTTCTTTATTTGTTCATTTTTGTCAAATTAAATATTTTGCTGGCATGTTGGGTGTCAAATCACTTAAGAAGCTTATTGTTTTAATATTTTTAGGGTTTTATTGATCATAATGTAGAATTATAAAAAAATTAAATGGGGGGTTGGAACTTTTAAATTCCTCTTAATATTCTTTCTTTATTTGCTCATTTTTGTCAAATTAAATTTTTTTTAGGCATGTTGGGTGTCAAATCACTCAACAAGCTTAATGTTTTAATATTTTTAGGGTTTTGTTGATCATAATGTAGAAGTATAAAAAAATTAAATGGGGGGTTGGAACTTTTTAATTCCTCTTAATATTCTTTCTTTATTTGTTCATTTTTGTCAAATTAAATATTTTCCTGGCATGTTAGTTGTTAAAACACTTAAGAAGCTTATTGTTTTGATATTTTTAGGGTTTTGTTGATCATAATGTAGAATTATAAAAAAATTAAATGGGGGGTTGAACTTTTAAATTCCTCTTAATATTCTTTCTTTATTTGCTCATTTTTGTCAAATTAAATATTTGGCTGGCATGTTGGTTGTCAAAACACTCAAGAAGCTTAATGTTTTAATATTTTTAGGGATTTGTTGAACATTATGTAGAATTCAGCTAATTTTAAGGGGGGGTTGAAATTTTTAAATTCCTCTTAATATTCTTTCTTTATTTGTTCATTTTTGTCAAAATAAATATTTTCCTGGCATGTTGGGTGTCAAATCACTCAAAAGCTTAATGTTTTAATATTTTTAGGGTTTTATTGATCATAATGTAGAATTATAAAAAAATTAAATGGGGGGTTGGAACTTTTAAATTCCTCTTAATATTCTTTCTTTATTTGCTCATTTTTGTCAAATTAAATTTTTTTTAGGCATGTTGGGTGTCAAATCACTCAACAAGCTTAATGTTTTAATATTTTTAGGGTTTTGTTGAACATTATGTAGAATTCAGCTAATTTAAAGGGGGGGTTGAAATTTTTAAATTCCTCTTAATATTCTTTCTTTATTTGTTCATTTTTGTCAAATTAAATATTTTCCTGGCATGTTGGGTGTCAAATCACTCAAAAGCTTAATGTTTTAATATTTTTAGGGTTTTATTGATCATAATGTAGAATTATAAAAAAATTAAATGGGGGTTGGAACTTTTAAATTCCTCTTAATATTCTTTCTTTATTTGCTCATTTTTGTCAAATTAAATTTTTTTTAGGCATGATGGGTGTCAAATCACTCAACAAGCTTAATGTTTTAATATTTTTAGGGTTTTGTTGATCATAATGTAGAATTATAAAAAAATTAAATGGGGGGTTGGAACTTTTTAATTCCTCTTAATATTCTTTCTTTATTTGTTCATTTTTGTCAAATTAAATATTTTCCTGGCATGTTAGTTGTTAAAACACTTAAGAAGCTTATTGTTTTGATATTTTTAGGGTTTTATTGATCACAATGTAGAATTATAAAAAAATTAAATGGGGGGTTGGAACTTTTAAATTCCTCTTAATATTCTTTCTTTATTTGCTCATTTTTGTCAAATTAAATATTTTGCTGGCATGTTGGTTGTCAAAACACTCAAGAAGCTTATTGTTTTGATATTTTTAGGGTTTTGTTGATCATAATGTAGAATTATAAAAAAATTAAATGGGGGGTTGAACTTTTAAATTCCTCTTAATATTCTTTCTTTATTTGCTCTTTTTTGTCAAATTAAATTTTTTTTAGGCATGTTGGGTGTCAAATCACTCAACAAGCTTAATGTTTTAATATTTTTAGGGTTTTGTTGATCATAATGTAGAAGTATAAAAAAATTAAATGGGGGGTGGGAACTTTTTAATTCCTCTTAATATTCTTTCTTTATTTGTTCATTTTTGTCAAATTAAATATTTTCCTGGCATGTTAGTTGTTAAAACACTTAAGAAGCTTATTGTTTTGATATTTTTAGGGTTTTGTTGATCATAATGTAGAATTATAAAAAAATTAAATGGGGGGTTGAACTTTTAAATTCCTCTTAATATTCTTTCTTTATTTGCTCATTTTTGTCAAATTAAATATTTGGCTGGCATGTTGGTTGTCAAAACACTCAAGAAGCTTAATGTTTTAATATTTTTAGGGATTTGTTGAACATTATGTAGAATTCAGCTAATTTTAAGGGGGGGTTGAAATTTTTAAATTCCTCTTAATATTCTTTCTTTATTTGTTCATTTTTGTCAAAATAAATATTTTCCTGGCATGTTGGGTGTCAAATCACTCAAAAGCTTAATGTTTTAATATTTTTAGGGTTCTATTGATCATAATGTAGAATTATAAAAAAATTAAATGGGGGGTTGGAACTTTTAAATTCCTCTTAATATTCTTTCTTTATTTGCTCATTTTTGTCAAATTAAATTTTTTTTAGGCATGTTGGGTGTCAAATCACTCAACAAGCTTAATGTTTTAATATTTTTAGGGTTTTGTTGATCATAATGTAGAATTATAAAAAAATTAAATGGGGGGTTGGAACTTTTTAATTCCTCTTAATATTCTTTCTTTATTTGTTCATTTTTGTCAAATTAAATATTTTCCTGGCATGTTAGTTGTTAAAACACTTAAGAAGCTTATTGTTTTGATATTTTTAGGGTTTTGTTGATCATAATGTAGAATTATAAAAAAATTCAATGGGGGGTTGAACTTTTAAATTCCTCTTAATATTCTTTCTTTATTTGCTCATTTTTGTCAAATTAAATATTTTGCTGGCATGTTGGTTGTCAAAACACTCAAGAAGCTTAATGTTTTAATATTTTTAGGGTTTTGTTGATCATAATGTAGAATTATAAAAAAATTAAATGGGGGGTTGGAACTTTTAAATTCCTCTTAATATTCTTTCTTTATTTGTTCATTTTTGTTAAATTAAATATTTTCCTGGCATGTTGGGTGTCAAATCACTCAAAAGATTAATGTTTTAATATTTTTAGGGTTTTATTGATCATAATGTAGAATTATAAAAAAATTAAAGGGGGGGTTGAAACATTTAAATTCCTCTTAATATTCTTTCTTTATTTGCTCATTTTTGTCAAATTAAATATTTTGCTGGCATGTTGGTTGTCAAAACACTCAAGAAGCTTAATGTTTTAATATTTTTAGGGATTTGTTGAACATTATGTAGAATTCAGCTAATTTAAAGGGGGGGTTGAAATTTTTAAATTCCTCTTAATATTCTTTCTTTATTTGTTCATTTTTGTCAAATTAAATATTTTCCTGGCATGTTGGGTGTCAAATCACTCAAAAGCTTAATGTTTTAATATTTTTAGGGTTTTGTTGATCATAATGTAGAATTATAAAAAAATTAAATGGGGGGTTGGAACTTTTAAATTCCTCTTAATATTCTTTCTTTATTTGTTCATTTTTGTTAAATTAAATATTTTCCTGGCATGTTGGGTGTCAAATCACTCAAAAGCTTAATGTTTTAATATTTTTAGGGTTTTATTGATCACAATGTAGAATTATAAAAAAATTAAATGGGGGGTTGGAACTTTTAAATTCCTCTTAATATTCTTTCTTTATTTGCTCATTTTTGTCAAATTAAATATTTTGCTGGCATGTTGGTTGTCAAAACACTCAAGAAGCTTAATGTTTTAATATTTTTAGGGATTTGTTGAACATTATGTAGAATTCAGCTAATTTAAAGGGGGGGTTGAAATTTTTAAATGCCTCTTAATATTCTTTCTTTATTTGTTCATTTTTGTCAAATTAAATATTTTGCTGGCATGTTAGTTGTTAAAACACTTAAGAAGCTTATTGTTTTATTATTTTTAGGGTTTTGTTGATCATAATGTAGAATTATAAAAAAATTAAAGGGGGGGTTGAAACTTTTAAATTACTCTTAATATTCTTTCTTTATTTGCTCATTTTTGACAAATTAAATATTTTGCTGGCATGTTGGTTGTCAAAACACTCAAGAAGCTTAATGTTTTAATATTTTTAGGGATTTGTTGAACATTATGTAGAATTCAGCTAATTTAAAGGGGGGGTTGAAATTTTTAAATTCCTCTTAATATTCTTTCTTTATTTGTTCATTTTTGTCAAATTAAATATTTTGCTGGCATGATGGATGTCAAATCACTTAAGAAGCTTATTGTTTTAATATTTTTAGGGTTTTATTGATCATAATGTAGAATTATAAAAAAATTAAATGGGGGGTTGGAACTTTTAAATTCCTCTTAATATTCTTTCTTTATTTGCTCATTTTTGTCAAATTAAATTTTTTTTAGGCATGTTGGGTGTCAAATCACTCAAAAGCTTAATGTTTTAATATTTTTAGGGTTTTGTTGATCATAATGTAGAAGTATAAAAAAATTAAATGGGGGGTTGGAACTTTTTAATTCCTCTTAATATTCTTTCTTTATTTGTTCATTTTTGTCAAATTAAATATTTTCCTGGCATGTTGGGTGTCAAATCACTCAAAAGCTTAATGTTTTAATATTTTTAGGGTTTTATTGATCATAATGTAGAATTATAAAAAAATTAAATGGGGGGTTGGTACTTTTAAATTCCTCTTAATATTCTTTCTTTATTTGCTCATTTTTGTCAAATTAAATTTTTTTTAGGCATGTTGGGTGTCAAATCACTCAACAAGCTTAATGTTTTAATATTTTTAGGGTTTTGTTGATCATAATGTAGAAGTATAAAAAAATTAAATGGGGGGTGGGAACTTTTTAATTCCTCTTAATATTCTTTCTTTATTTGTTCATTTTTGTCAAATTAAATATTTTCCTGGCATGTTAGTTGTTAAAACACTTAAGAAGCTTATTGTTTTGATATTTTTAGGGTTTTGTTGATCATAATGTAGAATTATAAAAAAATTAAATGGGGGGTTGAACTTTTAAATTCCTCTTAATATTCTTTCTTTATTTGCTCATTTTTGTCAAATTAAATATTTGGCTGGCATGTTGGTTGTCAAAACACTCAAGAAGCTTAATGTTTTAATATTTTTAGGGATTTGTTGAACATTATGTAGAATTCAGCTAATTTTAAGGGGGGGTTGAAATTTTTAAATTCCTCTTAATATTCTTTCTTTATTTGTTCATTTTTGTCAAAATAAATATTTTCCTGGCATGTTGGGTGTCAAATCACTCAAAAGCTTAATGTTTTAATATTTTTAGGGTTTTATTGATCATAATGTAGAATTATAAAAAAATTAAATGGGGGGTTGGAACTTTTAAATTCCTCTTAATATTCTTTCTTTATTTGCTCATTTTTGTCAAATTAAATTTTTTTTAGGCATGTTGGGTGTCAAATCACTCAACAAGCTTAATGTTTTAATATTTTTAGGGTTTTGTTGATCATAATGTAGAATTATAAAAAAATTAAATGGGGGGTTGGAACTTTTTAATTCCTCTTAATATTCTTTCTTTATTTGTTCATTTTTGTCAAATTAAATATTTTCCTGGCATGTTAGTTGTTAAAACACTTAAGAAGCTTATTGTTTTGATATTTTTAGGGTTTTGTTGATCATAATGTAGAATTATAAAAAAATTCAATGGGGGGTTGAACTTTTATATTCCTCTTAATATTCTTTCTTTATTTGCTCATTTTTGTCAAATTAAATATTTTGCTTGCATGTTGGTTGTCAAAACACTCAAGAAGCTTAATGTTTTAATATTTTTAGGGTTTTGTTGATCATAATGTAGAATTATAAAAAAATTAAATGGGGGGTTGGAACTTTTAAATTCCTCTTAATATTCTTTCTTTATTTGTTCATTTTTGTTAAATTAAATATTTTCCTGGCATGTTGGGTGTCAAATCACTCAAAAGCTTAATGTTTTAATATTTTTAGGGTTTTATTGATCATAATGTAGAATTATAAAAAAATTAAAGGGGGGGTTGAAACATTTAAATTCCTCTTAATATTCTTTCTTTATTTGCTCATTTTTGTCAAATTAAATATTTTGCTGGCATGTTGGTTGTCAAAACACTCAAGAAGCTTAATGTTTTAATATTTTTAGGGATTTGTTGAACATTATGTAGAATTCAGCTAATTTAAAGGGGGGGTTGAAATTTTTAAATTCCTCTTAATATTCTTTCTTTATTTGTTCATTTTTGTCAAATTAAATATTTTCCTGGCATGTTGGGTGTCAAATCACTCAAAAGCTTAATGTTTTAATATTTTTAGGGTTTTATTGATCATAATGTAGAATTATAAAAAAATTAAATGGGGGGTTGGAACTTTTAAATTCCTCTTAATATTCTTTCTTTATTTGCTCATTTTTGTCAAATTAAATTTTTTTTAGGCATGATGGGTGTCAAATCACTCAACAAGCTTAATGTTTTAATATTTTTAGGGTTTTGTTGATCATAATGTAGAATTATAAAAAAATTAAATGGGGGGTTGGAACTTTTTAATTCCTCTTAATATTCTTTCTTTATTTGTTCATTTTTGTCAAATTAAATATTTTCCTGGCATGTTAGTTGTTAAAACACTTAAGAAGCTTATTGTTTTGATATTTTTAGGGTTTGTTGATCATAATGTAGAATTATAAAAAAATTAAATGGGGGGTTGGAACTTTTAAATTCCTCTTAATATTCTTTCTTTATTTGTTCATTTTTGTTAAATTAAATATTTTCCTGGCATGTTGGGTGTCAAATCACTCAAAAGCTTAATGTTTTAATATTTTTAGGGTTTTATTGATCACAATGTAGAATTATAAAAAAATTAAATGGGGGGTTGGAACTTTTAAATTCCTCTTAATATTCTTTCTTTATTTGCTCATTTTTGTCAAATTAAATATTTTGCTGGCATGTTGGTTGTCAAAACACTCAAGAAGCTTAATGTTTTAATATTTTTAGGGATTTGTTGAACATTATGTAGAATTCAGCTAATTTAAAGGGGGGGTTGAAATTTTTAAATTCCTCTTAATATTCTTTCTTTATTTGTTCATTTTTGTCAAATTAAATATTTTGCTGGCATGTTGGGTGTCAAATCACTTAAGAAGCTTATTGTTTTAATATTTTTAGGGTTTTATTGATCATAATGTAGAATTATAAAAAAATTAAATGGGGGGTTGGAACTTTTAAATTCCTCTTAATATTCTTTCTTTATTTGCTCATTTTTGTCAAATTAAATTTTTTTTAGGCATGTTGGGTGTCAAATCACTCAACAAGCTTAATGTTTTAATATTTTTAGGGTTTTGTTGATCATAATGTAGAAGTATAAAAAAATTAAATGGGGGGTTGGAACTTTTTAATTCCTCTTAATATTCTTTCTTTATTTGTTCATTTTTGTCAAATTAAATATTTTCCTGGCATGTTAGTTGTTAAAACACTTAAGAAGCTTATTGTTTTGATATTTTTAGGGTTTTGTTGATCATAATGTAGAATTATAAAAAAATTAAATGGGGGGTTGAACTTTTAAATTCCTCTTAATATTCTTTCTTTATTTGCTCATTTTTGTCAAATTAAATATTTGGCTGGCATGTTGGTTGTCAAAACACTCAAGAAGCTTAATGTTTTAATATTTTTAGGGATTTGTTGAACATTATGTAGAATTCAGCTAATTTTAAGGGGGGGTTGAAATTTTTAAATTCCTCTTAATATTCTTTCTTTATTTGTTCATTTTTGTCAAAATAAATATTTTCCTGGCATGTTGGGTGTCAAATCACTCAAAAGCTTAATGTTTTAATATTTTTAGGGTTTTATTGATCATAATGTAGAATTATAAAAAAATTAAATGGGGGGTTGGAACTTTTAAATTCCTCTTAATATTCTTTCTTTATTTGCTCATTTTTGTCAAATTAAATTTTTTTTAGGCATGTTGGGTGTCAAATCACTCAACAAGCTTAATGTTTTAATATTTTTAGGGTTTTGTTGAACATTAGGTAGAATTCAGCTAATTTAAAGGGGGGGTTGAAATTTTTAAATTCCTCTTAATATTCTTTCTTTATTTGCTCATTTTTGTCAAATTAAATATTTTGCTGGCATGTTGGTTGTCAAAACACTCATGAAGCTTAATGTTTTAATATTTTTAGGGATTTGTTGAACATTAGGTAGAATTCAGCTAATTTAAAGGGGGGGTTGAAATTTTTAAATTCCTCTTAATATTCTTTCTTTATTTGCTCATTTTTGTCAAATTAAATATTTTGCTGGCATGTTGGTTGTCAAAACACTCATGAAGCTTAATGTTTTAATATTTTTAGGGATTTGTTGAACATTAGGTAGAATTCAGCTAATTTAAAGGGGGGGTTGAAATTTTTAAATTCCTCTTAATATTCTTTCTTTATTTGCTCATTTTTGTCAAATTAAATTTTTTTTAGGCATGTTGGGTGTCAAATCACTCAACAAGCTTTATGTTTTAATATTTTTAGGGTTTTGTTGATCATAATGTAGAATTATAAAAAAATTAAATGGGGGGTTGAAACTTTTAAATTCCTCTTAATATTCTTTCTTTATTTGCTCATTTTTGTCAAATTAAATATTTTGCTGGCATGTTGGTTGTCAAAACACTCAAGAAGCTTAATGTTTTAATATTTTTAGGGATTTGTTGAACATTAGGTAGAATTCAGCTAATTTAAAGGGGGGGTTGAAATTTTTAAATTCCTCTTAATATTCTTTCTTTATTTGCTCATTTTTGTCAAATTAAATATTTTGCTGGCATGTTGGTTGTCAAAACACTCAAGAAGCTTAATGTTTTAATATTTTTAGGGTTTTGTTGATCATAATGTAGAATTATAAAAAAATTAAATGGGGGGGTTGGAACTTTTAAATTCCTCTTAATATTCTTTCTTTATTTGCTCATTTTTGTCAAATTAAATATTTTGCTGGCATGTTGGTTGTCAAAACACTCAAGAAGCTTAATGTTTTAATATTTTTAGGGTTTTGTTGATCATAATGTAGAATTATAAAAAAATTAAATGGAGGGGTTGGAACTTTTAAATTCCTCTTAATATTCTTTCTTTATTTGTTCATTTTTGTCAAATTAAATATTTTCCTGGCATGTTGGGTGTCAAATCACTCAAAAGCTTAATGTTTTAATATTTTTAGGGTTTTATTGATCATAATGTAGAATTATAAAAAAATTAAATGGGGGGTTGGAACTTTTAAATTCCTCTTAATATTCTTTCTTTATTTGCTCATTTTTGTCAAATTAAATTTTTTTTAGGCATGTTGGGTGTCAAATCACTCAAGAAGCTTAATGTTTTAATATTTTTAGGGATTTGTTGAACATTAGGTAGAATTCAGCTAATTTAAAGGGGGGGTTGAAATTTTTAAATTCCTCTTAATATTCTTTCTTTATTTGCTCATTTTTGTCAAATTAAATATTTTGCTGGCATGTTGGTTGTCAAAACACTCAAGAAGCTTAATGTTTTAATATTTTTAGGGTTTTGTTGATCATAATGTAGAATTATAAAAAAATTAAATGGGGGGTTGGAACTTTTAAATTCCTCTTAATATTCTTTCTTTATTTGCTCATTTTTGTCAAATTAAATATTTTGCTGGGATGTTGGTTGTCAAAACACTCATGAAGCTTAATGTTTTAATATTTTTAGGGATTTGTTGAACATTAGGTAGAATTCAGCTAATTTAAAGGGGGGGTTGAAATTTTTAAATTCCTCTTAATATTCTTTCTTTATTTGCTCATTTTTGTCAAATTAAATATTTTGCTGGGATGTTGGTTGTCAAAACACTCATGAAGCTTAATGTTTTAATATTTTTAGGGATTTGTTGAACATTAGGTAGAATTCAGCTAATTTAAAGGGGGGGTTGAAATTTTTAAATTCCTCTTAATATTCTTTCTTTATTTGCTCATTTTTGTCAAATTAAAAATTTTGCTGGCATGTTGGTTGTCAAAACACTCATGAAGCTTAATGTTTTAATATTTTTAGGGTTCTATTGATCATAATGTAGAATTATAAAAAAATTAAATGGGGGGTTGGAACTTTTAAATTCCTCTTAATATTCTTTCTTTATTTGCTCATTTTTGTCAAATTAAATTTTTTTTAGGCATGTTGGGTGTCAAATCACTCAACAAGCTTAATGTTTTAATATTTTTAGGGTTTTGTTGATCATAATGTAGAATTATAAAAAAATTAAATGGGGGGTTGGAACTTTTTAATTCCTCTTAATATTCTTTCTTTATTTGTTCATTTTTGTCAAATTAAATATTTTCCTGGCATGTTAGTTGTTAAAACACTTAAGAAGCTTATTGTTTTGATATTTTTAGGGTTTTGTTGATCATAATGTAGAATTATAAAAAAATTCAATGGGGGGTTGAACTTTTAAATTCCTCTTAATATTCTTTCTTTATTTGCTCATTTTTGTCAAATTAAATATTTTGCTGGCATGTTGGTTGTCAAAACACTCAAGAAGCTTAATGTTTTAATATTTTTAGGGTTTTGTTGATCATAATGTAGAATTATAAAAAAATTAAATGGGGGGTTGGAACTTTTAAATTCCTCTTAATATTCTTTCTTTATTTGTTCATTTTTGTTAAATTAAATATTTTCCTGGCATGTTGGGTGTCAAATCACTCAAAAGATTAATGTTTTAATATTTTTAGGGTTTTATTGATCATAATGTAGAATTATAAAAAAATTAAAGGGGGGGTTGAAACATTTAAATTCCTCTTAATATTCTTTCTTTATTTGCTCATTTTTGTCAAATTAAATATTTTGCTGGCATGTTGGTTGTCAAAACACTCAAGAAGCTTAATGTTTTAATATTTTTAGGGATTTGTTGAACATTATGTAGAATTCAGCTAATTTAAAGGGGGGGTTGAAATTTTTAAATTCCTCTTAATATTCTTTCTTTATTTGTTCATTTTTGTCAAATTAAATATTTTCCTGGCATGTTGGGTGTCAAATCACTCAAAAGCTTAATGTTTTAATATTTTTAGGGTTTTGTTGATCATAATGTAGAATTATAAAAAAATTAAATGGGGGGTTGGAACTTTTAAATTCCTCTTAATATTCTTTCTTTATTTGTTCATTTTTGTTAAATTAAATATTTTCCTGGCATGTTGGGTGTCAAATCACTCAAAAGCTTAATGTTTTAATATTTTTAGGGTTTTATTGATCACAATGTAGAATTATAAAAAAATTAAATGGGGGGTTGGAACTTTTAAATTCCTCTTAATATTCTTTCTTTATTTGCTCATTTTTGTCAAATTAAATATTTTGCTGGCATGTTGGTTGTCAAAACACTCAAGAAGCTTAATGTTTTAATATTTTTAGGGATTTGTTGAACATTATGTAGAATTCAGCTAATTTAAAGGGGGGGTTGAAATTTTTAAATGCCTCTTAATATTCTTTCTTTATTTGTTCATTTTTGTCAAATTAAATATTTTGCTGGCATGTTAGTTGTTAAAACACTTAAGAAGCTTATTGTTTTATTATTTTTAGGGTTTTGTTGATCATAATGTAGAATTATAAAAAAATTAAAGGGGGGGTTGAAACTTTTAAATTACTCTTAATATTCTTTCTTTATTTGCTCATTTTTGACAAATTAAATATTTTGCTGGCATGTTGGTTGTCAAAACACTCAAGAAGCTTAATGTTTTAATATTTTTAGGGATTTGTTGAACATTATGTAGAATTCAGCTAATTTAAAGGGGGGGTTGAAATTTTTAAATTCCTCTTAATATTCTTTCTTTATTTGTTCATTTTTGTCAAATTAAATATTTTGCTGGCATGATGGATGTCAAATCACTTAAGAAGCTTATTGTTTTAATATTTTTAGGGTTTTATTGATCATAATGTAGAATTATAAAAAAATTAAATGGGGGGTTGGAACTTTTAAATTCCTCTTAATATTCTTTCTTTATTTGCTCATTTTTGTCAAATTAAATTTTTTTTAGGCATGTTGGGTGTCAAATCACTCAAAAGCTTAATGTTTTAATATTTTTAGGGTTTTGTTGATCATAATGTAGAAGTATAAAAAAATTAAATGGGGGGTTGGAACTTTTTAATTCCTCTTAATATTCTTTCTTTATTTGTTCATTTTTGTCAAATTAAATATTTTCCTGGCATGTTGGGTGTCAAATCACTCAAAAGCTTAATGTTTTAATATTTTTAGGGTTTTATTGATCATAATGTAGAATTATAAAAAAATTAAATGGGGGGTTGGTACTTTTAAATTCCTCTTAATATTCTTTCTTTATTTGCTCATTTTTGTCAAATTAAATTTTTTTTAGGCATGTTGGGTGTCAAATCACTCAACAAGCTTAATGTTTTAATATTTTTAGGGTTTTGTTGATCATAATGTAGAAGTATAAAAAAATTAAATGGGGGGTGGGAACTTTTTAATTCCTCTTAATATTCTTTCTTTATTTGTTCATTTTTGTCAAATTAAATATTTTCCTGGCATGTTAGTTGTTAAAACACTTAAGAAGCTTATTGTTTTGATATTTTTAGGGTTTTGTTGATCATAATGTAGAATTATAAAAAAATTAAATGGGGGGTTGAACTTTTAAATTCCTCTTAATATTCTTTCTTTATTTGCTCATTTTTGTCAAATTAAATATTTGGCTGGCATGTTGGTTGTCAAAACACTCAAGAAGCTTAATGTTTTAATATTTTTAGGGATTTGTTGAACATTATGTAGAATTCAGCTAATTTTAAGGGGGGGTTGAAATTTTTAAATTCCTCTTAATATTCTTTCTTTATTTGTTCATTTTTGTCAAAATAAATATTTTCCTGGCATGTTGGGTGTCAAATCACTCAAAAGCTTAATGTTTTAATATTTTTAGGGTTTTATTGATCATAATGTAGAATTATAAAAAAATTAAATGGGGGGTTGGAACTTTTAAATTCCTCTTAATATTCTTTCTTTATTTGCTCATTTTTGTCAAATTAAATTTTTTTTAGGCATGTTGGGTGTCAAATCACTCAACAAGCTTAATGTTTTAATATTTTTAGGGTTTTGTTGATCATAATGTAGAATTATAAAAAAATTAAATGGGGGGTTGGAACTTTTTAATTCCTCTTAATATTCTTTCTTTATTTGTTCATTTTTGTCAAATTAAATATTTTCCTGGCATGTTAGTTGTTAAAACACTTAAGAAGCTTATTGTTTTGATATTTTTAGGGTTTTGTTGATCATAATGTAGAATTATAAAAAAATTCAATGGGGGGTTGAACTTTTATATTCCTCTTAATATTCTTTCTTTATTTGCTCATTTTTGTCAAATTAAATATTTTGCTTGCATGTTGGTTGTCAAAACACTCAAGAAGCTTAATGTTTTAATATTTTTAGGGTTTTGTTGATCATAATGTAGAATTATAAAAAAATTAAATGGGGGGTTGGAACTTTTAAATTCCTCTTAATATTCTTTCTTTATTTGTTCATTTTTGTTAAATTAAATATTTTCCTGGCATGTTGGGTGTCAAATCACTCAAAAGCTTAATGTTTTAATATTTTTAGGGTTTTATTGATCATAATGTAGAATTATAAAAAAATTAAAGGGGGGGTTGAAACATTTAAATTCCTCTTAATATTCTTTCTTTATTTGCTCATTTTTGTCAAATTAAATATTTTGCTGGCATGTTGGTTGTCAAAACACTCAAGAAGCTTAATGTTTTAATATTTTTAGGGATTTGTTGAACATTATGTAGAATTCAGCTAATTTAAAGGGGGGGTTGAAATTTTTAAATTCCTCTTAATATTCTTTCTTTATTTGTTCATTTTTGTCAAATTAAATATTTTCCTGGCATGTTGGGTGTCAAATCACTCAAAAGCTTAATGTTTTAATATTTTTAGGGTTTTATTGATCATAATGTAGAATTATAAAAAAATTAAATGGGGGGTTGGAACTTTTAAATTCCTCTTAATATTCTTTCTTTATTTGCTCATTTTTGTCAAATTAAATTTTTTTTAGGCATGATGGGTGTCAAATCACTCAACAAGCTTAATGTTTTAATATTTTTAGGGTTTTGTTGATCATAATGTAGAATTATAAAAAAATTAAATGGGGGGTTGGAACTTTTTAATTCCTCTTAATATTCTTTCTTTATTTGTTCATTTTTGTCAAATTAAATATTTTCCTGGCATGTTAGTTGTTAAAACACTTAAGAAGCTTATTGTTTTGATATTTTTAGGGTTTGTTGATCATAATGTAGAATTATAAAAAAATTAAATGGGGGGTTGGAACTTTTAAATTCCTCTTAATATTCTTTCTTTATTTGTTCATTTTTGTTAAATTAAATATTTTCCTGGCATGTTGGGTGTCAAATCACTCAAAAGCTTAATGTTTTAATATTTTTAGGGTTTTATTGATCACAATGTAGAATTATAAAAAAATTAAATGGGGGGTTGGAACTTTTAAATTCCTCTTAATATTCTTTCTTTATTTGCTCATTTTTGTCAAATTAAATATTTTGCTGGCATGTTGGTTGTCAAAACACTCAAGAAGCTTAATGTTTTAATATTTTTAGGGATTTGTTGAACATTATGTAGAATTCAGCTAATTTAAAGGGGGGGTTGAAATTTTTAAATTCCTCTTAATATTCTTTCTTTATTTGTTCATTTTTGTCAAATTAAATATTTTGCTGGCATGTTGGGTGTCAAATCACTTAAGAAGCTTATTGTTTTAATATTTTTAGGGTTTTATTGATCATAATGTAGAATTATAAAAAAATTAAATGGGGGGTTGGAACTTTTAAATTCCTCTTAATATTCTTTCTTTATTTGCTCATTTTTGTCAAATTAAATTTTTTTTAGGCATGTTGGGTGTCAAATCACTCAACAAGCTTAATGTTTTAATATTTTTAGGGTTTTGTTGATCATAATGTAGAAGTATAAAAAAATTAAATGGGGGGTTGGAACTTTTTAATTCCTCTTAATATTCTTTCTTTATTTGTTCATTTTTGTCAAATTAAATATTTTCCTGGCATGTTAGTTGTTAAAACACTTAAGAAGCTTATTGTTTTGATATTTTTAGGGTTTTGTTGATCATAATGTAGAATTATAAAAAAATTAAATGGGGGGTTGAACTTTTAAATTCCTCTTAATATTCTTTCTTTATTTGCTCATTTTTGTCAAATTAAATATTTGGCTGGCATGTTGGTTGTCAAAACACTCAAGAAGCTTAATGTTTTAATATTTTTAGGGATTTGTTGAACATTATGTAGAATTCAGCTAATTTTAAGGGGGGGTTGAAATTTTTAAATTCCTCTTAATATTCTTTCTTTATTTGTTCATTTTTGTCAAAATAAATATTTTCCTGGCATGTTGGGTGTCAAATCACTCAAAAGCTTAATGTTTTAATATTTTTAGGGTTTTATTGATCATAATGTAGAATTATAAAAAAATTAAATGGGGGGTTGGAACTTTTAAATTCCTCTTAATATTCTTTCTTTATTTGCTCATTTTTGTCAAATTAAATTTTTTTTAGGCATGTTGGGTGTCAAATCACTCAACAAGCTTAATGTTTTAATATTTTTAGGGTTTTGTTGAACATTATGTAGAATTCAGCTAATTTAAAGGGGGGGTTGAAATTTTTAAATTCCTCTTAATATTCTTTCTTTATTTGTTCATTTTTGTCAAATTAAATATTTTCCTGGCATGTTGGGTGTCAAATCACTCAAAAGCTTAATGTTTTAATATTTTTAGGGTTTTATTGATCATAATGTAGAATTATAAAAAAATTAAATGGGGGGTTGGAACTTTTAAATTCCTCTTAATATTCTTTCTTTATTTGCTCATTTTTGTCAAATTAAATTTTTTTTAGGCATGATGGGTGTCAAATCACTCAACAAGCTTAATGTTTTAATATTTTTAGGGTTTTGTTGATCATAATGTAGAATTATAAAAAAATTAAATGGGGGGTTGGAACTTTTTAATTCCTCTTAATATTCTTTCTTTATTTGTTCATTTTTGTCAAATTAAATATTTTCCTGGCATGTTAGTTGTTAAAACACTTAAGAAGCTTATTGTTTTGATATTTTTAGGGTTTTATTGATCACAATGTAGAATTATAAAAAAATTAAATGGGGGGTTGGAACTTTTAAATTCCTCTTAATATTCTTTCTTTATTTGCTCATTTTTGTCAAATTAAATATTTTGCTGGCATGTTGGTTGTCAAAACACTCAAGAAGCTTATTGTTTTGATATTTTTAGGGTTTTGTTGATCATAATGTAGAATTATAAAAAAATTAAATGGGGGGTTGAACTTTTAAATTCCTCTTAATATTCTTTCTTTATTTGCTCATTTTTGTCAAATTAAATATTTGGCTGGCATGTTGGTTGTCAAAACACTCAAGAAGCTTAATGTTTTAATATTTTTAGGGATTTGTTGAACATTATGTAGAATTCAGCTAATTTTAAGGGGGGGTTGAAATTTTTAAATTCCTCTTAATATTCTTTCTTTATTTGTTCATTTTTGTCAAAATAAATATTTTCCTGGCATGTTGGGTGTCAAATCACTCAAAAGCTTAATGTTTTAATATTTTTAGGGTTTTATTGATCATAATGTAGAATTATAAAAAAATTAAATGGGGGGTTGGAACTTTTAAATTCCTCTTAATATTCTTTCTTTATTTGCTCATTTTTGTCAAATTAAATTTTTTTTAGGCATGTTGGGTGTCAAATCACTCAACAAGCTTAATGTTTTAATATTTTTAGGGTTTTGTTGATCATAATGTAGAAGTATAAAAAAATTAAATGGGGGGTTGGAACTTTTTAATTCCTCTTAATATTCTTTCTTTATTTGTTCATTTTTGTCAAATTAAATATTTTCCTGGCATGTTAGTTGTTAAAACACTTAAGAAGCTTATTGTTTTGATATTTTTAGGGTTTTGTTGATCATAATGTAGAATTATAAAAAAATTAAATGGGGGGTTGAACTTTTAAATTCCTCTTAATATTCTTTCTTTATTTGCTCATTTTTGTCAAATTAAATATTTGGCTGGCATGTTGGTTGTCAAAACACTCAAGAAGCTTAATGTTTTAATATTTTTAGGGATTTGTTGAACATTATGTAGAATTCAGCTAATTTAAAGGGGGGGTTGAAATTTTTAAATTCCTCTTAATATTCTTTCTTTATTTGTTCATTTTTGTCAAATTAAATATTTTGCTGGCATGTTAGTTGTTAAAACACTTAAGAAGCTTATTGTTTTATTATTTTTAGGGTTTTGTTGATCATAATGTAGAATTATAAAAAAATTAAAGGGGGGGTTGAAACTTTTAAATTACTCTTAATATTCTTTCTTTATTTGCTCATTTTTGTCAAATTAAATATTTTGCTGGCATGTTGGTTGTCAAAACACTCAAGAAGCTTAATGTTTTAATATTTTTAGGGATTTGTTGAACATTATGTAGAATTCAGCTAATTTAAAGGGGGGGTTGAAATTTTTAAATTCCTCTTAATATTCTTTCTTTATTTGTTCATTTTTGTCAAATTAAATATTTTGCTGGCATGATGGGTGTCAAATCACTTAAGAAGCTTATTGTTTTAATATTTTTAGGGTTTTATTGATCATAATGTAGAATTATAAAAAAATTAAATGGGGGGTTGGAACTTTTAAATTCCTCTTAATATTCTTTCTTTATTTGCTCATTTTTGTCAAATTAAATTTTTTTTAGGCATGTTGGGTGTCAAATCACTCAAAAGCTTAATGTTTTAATATTTTTAGGGTTTTGTTGATCATAATGTAGAAGTATAAAAAAATTAAATGGGGGGTTGGAACTTTTTAATTCCTCTTAATATTCTTTCTTTATTTGTTCATTTTTGTCAAATTAAATATTTTCCTGGCATGTTAGTTGTTAAAACACTTAAGAAGCTTATTGTTTTGATATTTTTAGGGTTTTGTTGATCATAATGTAGAATTATAAAAAAATTAAATGGGGGGTTGAACTTTTAAATTCCTCTTAATATTCTTTCTTTATTTGCTCATTTTTGTCAAATTAAATATTTGGCTGGCATGTTGGTTGTCAAAACACTCAAGAAGCTTAATGTTTTAATATTTTTAGGGATTTGTTGAACATTATGTAGAATTCAGCTAATTTTAAGGGGGGGTTGAAATTTTTAAATTCCTCTTAATATTCTTTCTTTATTTGTTCATTTTTGTCAAAATAAATATTTTCCTGGCATGTTGGGTGTCAAATCACTCAAAAGCTTAATGTATTAATATTTTTAGGGTTTTATTGATCATAATGTAGAATTATAAAAAAATTAAATGGGGGGTTGGAACTTTTAAATTCCTCTTAATATTCTTTCTTTATTTGCTCATTTTTGTCAAATTAAATTTTTTTTAGGCATGTTGGGTGTCAAATCACTCAACAAGCTTAATGTTTTAATATTTTTAGGGTTTTGTTGATCATAATGTAGAATTATAAAAAAATTAAATGGGGGGTTGGAACTTTTTAATTCCTCTTAATATTCTTTCTTTATTTGTTCATTTTTGTCAAATTAAATATTTTCCTGGCATGTTAGTTGTTAAAACACTTAAGAAGCTTATTGTTTTGATATTTTTAGGGTTTTGTTGATCATAATGTAGAATTATAAAAAAATTCAATGGGGGGTTGAACTTTTAAATTCCTCTTAATATTCTTTCTTTATTTGCTCATTTTTGTCAAATTAAATATTTTGCTGGCATGTTGGTTGTCAAAACACTCAAGAAGCTTAATGTTTTAATATTTTTAGGGTTTTGTTGATCATAATGTAGAATTATAAAAAAATTAAATGGGGGGTTGGAACTTTTAAATTCCTCTTAATATTCTTTCTTTATTTGTTCATTTTTGTTAAATTAAATATTTTCCTGGCATGTTGGGTGTCAAATCACTCAAAAGCTTAATGTTTTAATATTTTTAGGGTTTTATTGATCATAATGTAGAATTATAAAAAAATTAAAGGGGGGGTTGAAACATTTAAATTCCTCTTAATATTCTTTCTTTATTTGCTCATTTTTGTCAAATTAAATATTTTGCTGGCATGTTGGTTGTCAAAACACTCAAGAAGCTTAATGTTTTAATATTTTTAGGGATTTGTTGAACATTATGTAGAATTCAGCTAATTTAAAGGGGGGGTTGAAATTTTTAAATTCCTCTTAATATTCTTTCTTTATTTGTTCATTTTTGTCAAATTAAATATTTTCCTGGCATGTTGGGTGTCAAATCACTCAAAAGCTTAATGTTTTAATATTTTTAGGGTTTTATTGATCATAATGTAGAATTATAAAAAAATTAAATGGGGGGTTGGAACTTTTAAATTCCTCTTAATATTCTTTCTTTATTTGCTCATTTTTGTCAAATTAAATTTTTTTTAGGCATGATGGATGTCAAATCACTCAACAAGCTTAATGTTTTAATATTTTTAGGGTTTTGTTGATCATAATGTAGAATTATAAAAAAATTAAATGGGGGGTTGGAACTTTTTAATTCCTCTTAATATTCTTTCTTTATTTGTTCATTTTTGTCAAATTAAATATTTTCCTGGCATGTTAGTTGTTAAAACACTTAAGAAGCTTATTGTTTTGATATTTTTAGGGTTTGTTGATCATAATGTAGAATTATAAAAAAATTAAATGGGGGGTTGGAACTTTTAAATTCCTCTTAATATTCTTTCTTTATTTGTTCATTTTTGTTAAATTAAATATTTTCCTGGCATGTTGGGTGTCAAATCACTCAAAAGCTTAATGTTTTAATATTTTCAGGGTTTTATTGATCACAATGTAGAATTATAAAAAAATTAAATGGGGGGTTGGAACTTTTAAATTCCTCTTAATATTCTTTCTTTATTTGCTCATTTTTGTCAAATTAAATATTTTGCTGGCATGTTGGTTGTCAAAACACTCAAGAAGCTTAATGTTTTAATATTTTTAGGGATTTGTTGAACATTATGTAGAATTCAGCTAATTTAAAGGGGGGGTTGAAATTTTTAAATTCCTCTTAATATTCTTTCTTTATTTGTTCATTTTTGTCAAATTAAATATTTTGCTGGCATGTTTGGTGTCAAATCACTTAAGAAGCTTATTGTTTTAATATTTTTAGGGTTTTATTGATCATAATGTAGAATTATAAAAAAATTAAATGGGGGGTTGGAACTTTTAAATTCCTCTTAATATTCTTTCTTTATTTGCTCATTTTTGTCAAATTAAATTTTTTTTAGGCATGTTGGGTGTCAAATCACTCAACAAGCTTAATGTTTTAATATTTTTAGGGTTTTGTTGATCATAATGTAGAAGTATAAAAAAATTAAATGGGGGGTTGGAACTTTTTAATTCCTCATAATATTCTTTCTTTATTTGTTCATTTTTGTCAAATTAAATATTTTCCTGGCATGTTGGGTGTCAAATCACTCAAAAGCTTAATGTTTTAATATTTTTAGGGTTTTATTGATCATAATGTAGAATTATAAAAAAATTAAATGGGGGGTTGGAACTTTTAAATTCCTCTTAATATTCTTTCTTTATTTGCTCATTTTTGTCAAATTAAATTTTTTTTAGGCATGTTGGGTGTCAAATCACTCAACAAGCTTAATGTTTTAATATTTTTAGGGTTTTGTTGATCATTATGTAGAATTCAGCTAATTTTAAGGGGGGGTTGAAATTTTTAAATTCCTCTTAATATTCTTTCTTTATTTGTTCATTTTTGTCAAAATAAATATTTTCCTGGCATGTTGGGTGTCAAATCACTCAAAAGCTTAATGTTTTAATATTTTTAGGGTTTTATTGATCATAATGTAGAATTATAAAAAAATTAAATGGGGGGTTGGAACTTTTAAATTCCTCTTAATATTCTTTCTTTATTTGCTCATTTTTGTCAAATTAAATTTTTTTTAGGCATGTTGGGTGTCAAATCACTCAACAAGCTTAATGTTTTAATATTTTTAGGGTTTTGTTGATCATAATGTAGAATTATAAAAAAATTAAATGGGGGGTTGGAACTTTTTAATTCCTCTTAATATTCTTTCTTTATTTGTTCATTTTTGTCAAATTAAATATTTTCCTGGCATGTTAGTTGTTAAAACACTTAAGAAGCTTATTGTTTTGATATTTTTAGGGTTTTGTTGATCATAATGTAGAATTATAAAAAAATTCAATGGGGGGTTGAACTTTTATATTCCTCTTAATATTCTTTCTTTATTTGCTCATTTTTGTCAAATTAAATATTTTGCTTGCATGTTGGTTGTCAAAACACTCAAGAAGCTTAATGTTTTAATATTTTTAGGGTTTTGTTGATCATAATGTAGAATTATAAAAAAATTAAATGGGGGGTTGGAACTTTTAAATTCCTCTTAATATTCTTTCTTTATTTGTTCATTTTTGTTAAATTAAATATTTTCCTGGCATGTTGGGTGTCAAATCACTCAAAAGCTTAATGTTTTAATATTTTTAGGGTTTTATTGATCATAATGTAGAATTATAAAAAAATTAAAGGGGGGGTTGAAACATTTAAATTCCTCTTAATATTCTTTCTTTATTTGCTCATTTTTGTCAAATTAAATATTTTGCTGGCATGTTGGTTGTCAAAACACTCAAGAAGCTTAATGTTTTAATATTTTTAGGGATTTGTTGAACATTATGTAGAATTCAGCTAATTTAAAGGGGGGGTTGAAATTTTTAAATTCCTCTTAATATTCTTTCTTTATTTGTTCATTTTTGTCAAATTAAATATTTTCCTGGCATGTTGGGTGTCAAATCACTCAAA
Source organism: Tuberolachnus salignus (assembly GCA_956483605.1). NCBI lineage: Eukaryota > Metazoa > Arthropoda > Insecta > Hemiptera > Aphididae > Tuberolachnus > Tuberolachnus salignus. The sequence goes on along the minus strand of CATQFH010000047.1, from coordinate 120,985 downwards.
AGCTTAATGTTTTAATATTTTTAGGGTTTTATTGATCATAATGTAGAATTATAAAAAAATTAAATGGGGGGTTGGAACTTTTAAATTCCTCTTAATATTCTTTCTTTATTTGCTCATTTTTGTCAAATTAAATTTTTTTTAGGCATGATGGGTGTCAAATCACTCAACAAGCTTAATGTTTTAATATTTTTAGGGTTTTGTTGATCATAATGTAGAATTATAAAAAAATTAAATGGGGGGTTGGAACTTTTTAATTCCTCTTAATATTCTTTCTTTATTTGTTCATTTTTGTCAAATTAAATATTTTCCTGGCATGTTAGTTGTTAAAACACTTAAGAAGCTTATTGTTTTGATATTTTTAGGGTTTGTTGATCATAATGTAGAATTATAAAAAAATTAAATGGGGGGTTGGAACTTTTAAATTCCTCTTAATATTCTTTCTTTATTTGTTCATTTTTGTTAAATTAAATATTTTCCTGGCATGTTGGGTGTCAAATCACTCAAAAGCTTAATGTTTTAATATTTTTAGGGTTTTATTGATCACAATGTAGAATTATAAAAAAATTAAATGGGGGGTTGGAACTTTTAAATTCCTCTTAATATTCTTTCTTTATTTGCTCATTTTTGTCAAATTAAATATTTTGCTGGCATGTTGGTTGTCAAAACACTCAAGAAGCTTAATGTTTTAATATTTTTAGGGATTTGTTGAACATTATGTAGAATTCAGCTAATTTAAAGGGGGGGTTGAAATTTTTAAATTCCTCTTAATATTCTTTCTTTATTTGTTCATTTTTGTCAAATTAAATATTTTGCTGGCATGTTGGGTGTCAAATCACTTAAGAAGCTTATTGTTTTAATATTTTTAGGGTTTTATTGATCATAATGTAGAATTATAAAAAAATTAAATGGGGGGTTGGAACTTTTAAATTCCTCTTAATATTCTTTCTTTATTTGCTCATTTTTGTCAAATTAAATTTTTTTTAGGCATGTTGGGTGTCAAATCACTCAACAAGCTTAATGTTTTAATATTTTTAGGGTTTTGTTGATCATAATGTAGAAGTATAAAAAAATTAAATGGGGGGTTGGAACTTTTTAATTCCTCTTAATATTCTTTCTTTATTTGTTCATTTTTGTCAAATTAAATATTTTCCTGGCATGTTAGTTGTTAAAACACTTAAGAAGCTTATTGTTTTGATATTTTTAGGGTTTTGTTGATCATAATGTAGAATTATAAAAAAATTAAATGGGGGGTTGAACTTTTAAATTCCTCTTAATATTCTTTCTTTATTTGCTCATTTTTGTCAAATTAAATATTTGGCTGGCATGTTGGTTGTCAAAACACTCAAGAAGCTTAATGTTTTAATATTTTTAGGGATTTGTTGAACATTATGTAGAATTCAGCTAATTTTAAGGGGGGGTTGAAATTTTTAAATTCCTCTTAATATTCTTTCTTTATTTGTTCATTTTTGTCAAAATAAATATTTTCCTGGCATGTTGGGTGTCAAATCACTCAAAAGCTTAATGTTTTAATATTTTTAGGGTTTTATTGATCATAATGTAGAATTATAAAAAAATTAAATGGGGGGTTGGAACTTTTAAATTCCTCTTAATATTCTTTCTTTATTTGCTCATTTTTGTCAAATTAAATTTTTTTTAGGCATGTTGGGTGTCAAATCACTCAACAAGCTTAATGTTTTAATATTTTTAGGGTTTTGTTGAACATTATGTAGAATTCAGCTAATTTAAAGGGGGGGTTGAAATTTTTAAATTCCTCTTAATATTCTTTCTTTATTTGTTCATTTTTGTCAAATTAAATATTTTCCTGGCATGTTGGGTGTCAAATCACTCAAAAGCTTAATGTTTTAATATTTTTAGGGTTTTATTGATCATAATGTAGAATTATAAAAAAATTAAATGGGGGGTTGGAACTTTTAAATTCCTCTTAATATTCTTTCTTTATTTGCTCATTTTTGTCAAATTAAATTTTTTTTAGGCATGATGGGTGTCAAATCACTCAACAAGCTTAATGTTTTAATATTTTTAGGGTTTTGTTGATCATAATGTAGAATTATAAAAAAATTAAATGGGGGGTTGGAACTTTTTAATTCCTCTTAATATTCTTTCTTTATTTGTTCATTTTTGTCAAATTAAATATTTTGCTGGCATGTTGGTTGTCAAAACACTCAAGAAGCTTATTGTTTTGATATTTTTAGGGTTTTGTTGATCATAATGTAGAATTATAAAAAAATTAAATGGGGGGTTGAACTTTTAAATTCCTCTTAATATTCTTTCTTTATTTGCTCATTTTTGTCAAATTAAATATTTGGCTGGCATGTTGGTTGTCAAAACACTCAAGAAGCTTAATGTTTTAATATTTTTAGGGATTTGTTGAACATTATGTAGAATTCAGCTAATTTTAAGGGGGGGTTGAAATTTTTAAATTCCTCTTAATATTCTTTCTTTATTTGTTCATTTTTGTCAAAATAAATATTTTCCTGGCATGTTGGGTGTCAAATCACTCAAAAGCTTAATGTTTTAATATTTTTAGGGTTTTATTGATCATAATGTAGAATTATAAAAAAATTAAATGGGGGGTTGGAACTTTTAAATTCCTCTTAATATTCTTTCTTTATTTGCTCATTTTTGTCAAATTAAATTTTTTTTAGGCATGTTGGGTGTCAAATCACTCAACAAGCTTAATGTTTTAATATTTTTAGGGTTTTGTTGATCATAATGTAGAAGTATAAAAAAATTAAATGGGGGGTTGGAACTTTTTAATTCCTCTTAATATTCTTTCTTTATTTGTTCATTTTTGTCAAATTAAATATTTTCCTGGCATGTTAGTTGTTAAAACACTTAAGAAGCTTATTGTTTTGATATTTTTAGGGTTTTGTTGATCATAATGTAGAATTATAAAAAAATTAAATGGGGGGTTGAACTTTTAAATTCCTCTTAATATTCTTTCTTTATTTGCTCATTTTTGTCAAATTAAATATTTGGCTGGCATGTTGGTTGTCAAAACACTCAAGAAGCTTAATGTTTTAATATTTTTAGGGATTTGTTGAACATTATGTAGAATTCAGCTAATTTAAAGGGGGGGTTGAAATTTTTAAATTCCTCTTAATATTCTTTCTTTATTTGTTCATTTTTGTCAAATTAAATATTTTGCTGGCATGTTAGTTGTTAAAACACTTAAGAAGCTTATTGTTTTATTATTTTTAGGGTTTTGTTGATCATAATGTAGAATTATAAAAAAATTAAAGGGGGGGTTGAAACTTTTAAATTACTCTTAATATTCTTTCTTTATTTGCTCATTTTTGTCAAATTAAATATTTTGCTGGCATGTTGGTTGTCAAAACACTCAAGAAGCTTAATGTTTTAATATTTTTAGGGATTTGTTGAACATTATGTAGAATTCAGCTAATTTAAAGGGGGGGTTGAAATTTTTAAATTCCTCTTAATATTCTTTCTTTATTTGTTCATTTTTGTCAAATTAAATATTTTGCTGGCATGATGGGTGTCAAATCACTTAAGAAGCTTATTGTTTTAATATTTTTAGGGTTTTATTGATCATAATGTAGAATTATAAAAAAATTAAATGGGGGGTTGGAACTTTTAAATTCCTCTTAATATTCTTTCTTTATTTGCTCATTTTTGTCAAATTAAATTTTTTTTAGGCATGTTGGGTGTCAAATCACTCAAAAGCTTAATGTTTTAATATTTTTAGGGTTTTGTTGATCATAATGTAGAAGTATAAAAAAATTAAATGGGGGGTTGGAACTTTTTAATTCCTCTTAATATTCTTTCTTTATTTGTTCATTTTTGTCAAATTAAATATTTTCCTGGCATGTTAGTTGTTAAAACACTTAAGAAGCTTATTGTTTTGATATTTTTAGGGTTTTGTTGATCATAATGTAGAATTATAAAAAAATTAAATGGGGGGTTGAACTTTTAAATTCCTCTTAATATTCTTTCTTTATTTGCTCATTTTTGTCAAATTAAATATTTGGCTGGCATGTTGGTTGTCAAAACACTCAAGAAGCTTAATGTTTTAATATTTTTAGGGATTTGTTGAACATTATGTAGAATTCAGCTAATTTTAAGGGGGGGTTGAAATTTTTAAATTCCTCTTAATATTCTTTCTTTATTTGTTCATTTTTGTCAAAATAAATATTTTCCTGGCATGTTGGGTGTCAAATCACTCAAAAGCTTAATGTATTAATATTTTTAGGGTTTTATTGATCATAATGTAGAATTATAAAAAAATTAAATGGGGGGTTGGAACTTTTAAATTCCTCTTAATATTCTTTCTTTATTTGCTCATTTTTGTCAAATTAAATTTTTTTTAGGCATGTTGGGTGTCAAATCACTCAACAAGCTTAATGTTTTAATATTTTTAGGGTTTTGTTGATCATAATGTAGAATTATAAAAAAATTAAATGGGGGGTTGGAACTTTTTAATTCCTCTTAATATTCTTTCTTTATTTGTTCATTTTTGTCAAATTAAATATTTTCCTGGCATGTTAGTTGTTAAAACACTTAAGAAGCTTATTGTTTTGATATTTTTAGGGTTTTGTTGATCATAATGTAGAATTATAAAAAAATTCAATGGGGGGTTGAACTTTTAAATTCCTCTTAATATTCTTTCTTTATTTGCTCATTTTTGTCAAATTAAATATTTTCCTGGCATGTTAGTTGTTAAAACACTTAAGAAGCTTATTGTTTTGATATTTTTAGGGTTTGTTGATCATAATGTAGAATTATAAAAAAATTAAATGGGGGGTTGGAACTTTTAAATTCCTCTTAATATTCTTTCTTTATTTGTTCATTTTTGTTAAATTAAATATTTTCCTGGCATGTTGGGTGTCAAATCACTCAAAAGCTTAATGTTTTAATATTTTCAGGGTTTTATTGATCACAATGTAGAATTATAAAAAAATTAAATGGGGGGTTGGAACTTTTAAATTCCTCTTAATATTCTTTCTTTATTTGCTCATTTTTGTCAAATTAAATATTTTGCTGGCATGTTGGTTGTCAAAACACTCAAGAAGCTTAATGTTTTAATATTTTTAGGGATTTGTTGAACATTATGTAGAATTCAGCTAATTTAAAGGGGGGGTTGAAATTTTTAAATTCCTCTTAATATTCTTTCTTTATTTGTTCATTTTTGTCAAATTAAATATTTTGCTGGCATGTTGGGTGTCAAATCACTTAAGAAGCTTATTGTTTTAATATTTTTAGGGTTTTATTGATCATAATGTAGAATTATAAAAAAATTAAATGGGGGGTTGGAACTTTTAAATTCCTCTTAATATTCTTTCTTTATTTGCTCATTTTTGTCAAATTAAATTTTTTTTAGGCATGTTGGGTGTCAAATCACTCAACAAGCTTAATGTTTTAATATTTTTAGGGTTTTGTTGATCATAATGTAGAAGTATAAAAAAATTAAATGGGGGGTTGGAACTTTTTAATTCCTCATAATATTCTTTCTTTATTTGTTCATTTTTGTCAAATTAAATATTTTCCTGGCATGTTGGGTGTCAAATCACTCAAAAGCTTAATGTTTTAATATTTTTAGGGTTTTATTGATCATAATGTAGAATTATAAAAAAATTAAATGGGGGGTTGGAACTTTTAAATTCCTCTTAATATTCTTTCTTTATTTGCTCATTTTTGTCAAATTAAATTTTTTTTAGGCATGTTGGGTGTCAAATCACTCAACAAGCTTAATGTTTTAATATTTTTAGGGTTTTGTTGATCATTATGTAGAATTCAGCTAATTTTAAGGGGGGGTTGAAATTTTTAAATTCCTCTTAATATTCTTTCTTTATTTGTTCATTTTTGTCAAAATAAATATTTTCCTGGCATGTTGGGTGTCAAATCACTCAAAAGCTTAATGTTTTAATATTTTTAGGGTTTTATTGATCATAATGTAGAATTATAAAAAAATTAAATGGGGGGTTGGAACTTTTAAATTCCTCTTAATATTCTTTCTTTATTTGCTCATTTTTGTCAAATTAAATTTTTTTTAGGCATGTTGGGTGTCAAATCACTCAACAAGCTTAATGTTTTAATATTTTTAGGGTTTTGTTGATCATAATGTAGAATTATAAAAAAATTAAATGGGGGGTTGGAACTTTTTAATTCCTCTTAATATTCTTTCTTTATTTGTTCATTTTTGTCAAATTAAATATTTTCCTGGCATGTTAGTTGTTAAAACACTTAAGAAGCTTATTGTTTTGATATTTTTAGGGTTTTGTTGATCATAATGTAGAATTATAAAAAAATTCAATGGGGGGTTGAACTTTTAAATTCCTCTTAATATTCTTTCTTTATTTGCTCATTTTTGTCAAATTAAATATTTTGCTGGCATGTTGGTTGTCAAAACACTCAAGAAGCTTAATGTTTTAATATTTTTAGGGTTTTGTTGATCATAATGTAGAATTATAAAAAAATTAAATGGGGGGTTGGAACTTTTAAATTCCTCTTAATATTCTTTCTTTATTTGTTCATTTTTGTTAAATTAAATATTTTCCTGGCATGTTGGGTGTCAAATCACTCAAAAGCTTAATGTTTTAATATTTTTAGGGTTTTATTGATCATAATGTAGAATTATAAAAAAATTAAAGGGGGGGTTGAAACATTTAAATTCCTCTTAATATTCTTTCTTTATTTGCTCATTTTTGTCAAATTAAATATTTTGCTGGCATGTTGGTTGTCAAAACACTCAAGAAGCTTAATGTTTTAATATTTTTAGGGATTTGTTGAACATTATGTAGAATTCAGCTAATTTAAAGGGGGGGTTGAAATTTTTAAATTCCTCTTAATATTCTTTCTTTATTTGTTCATTTTTGTCAAATTAAATATTTTCCTGGCATGTTGGGTGTCAAATCACTCAAAAGCTTAATGTTTTAATATTTTTAGGGTTTTATTGATAATAATGTAGAATTATAAAAAAATTAAATGGGGGGTTGGAACTTTTAAATTCCTCTTAATATTCTTTCTTTATTTGCTCATTTTTGTCAAATTAAATTTTTTTTAGGCATGATGGGTGTCAAATCACTCAACAAGCTTAATGTTTTAATATTTTTAGGGTTTTGTTGATCATAATGTAGAATTATAAAAAAATTAAATGGGGGGTTGGAACTTTTTAATTCCTCTTAATATTCTTTCTTTATTTGTTCATTTTTGTCAAATTAAATATTTTCCTGGCATGTTAGTTGTTAAAACACTTAAGAAGCTTATTGTTTTGATATTTTTAGGGTTTTGTTGATCATAATGTAGAATTATAAAAAAATTAAATGGGGGGTTGGAACTTTTAAATTCCTCTTAATATTCTTTCTTTATTTGTTCATTTTTGTTAAATTAAATATTTTCCTGGCATGTTGGGTGTCAAATCACTCAAAAGCTTAATGTTTTAATATTTTTAGGGTTTTATTGATCACAATGTAGAATTATAAAAAAATTAAATGGGGGGTTGGAACTTTTAAATTCCTCTTAATATTCTTTCTTTATTTGCTCATTTTTGTCAAATTAAATATTTTGCTGGCATGTTGGTTGTCAAAACACTCAAGAAGCTTATTGTTTTGATATTTTTAGGGTTTTGTTGATCATAATGTAGAATTATAAAAAAATTAAATGGGGGGTTGAACTTTTAAATTCCTCTTAATATTCTTTCTTTATTTGCTCATTTTTGTCAAATTAAATATTTGGCTGGCATGTTGGTTGTCAAAACACTCAAGAAGCTTAATGTTTTAATATTTTTAGGGATTTGTTGAACATTATGTAGAATTCAGCTAATTTTAAGGGGGGGTTGAAATTTTTAAATTCCTCTTAATATTCTTTCTTTATTTGTTCATTTTTGTCAAAATAAATATTTTCCTGGCATGTTGGGTGTCAAATCACTCAAAAGCTTAATGTTTTAATATTTTTAGGGTTTTATTGATCACAATGTAGAATTATAAAAAAATTAAATGGGGGGTTGGAACTTTTAAATTCCTCTTAATATTCTTTCTTTATTTGCTCATTTTTGTCAAATTAAATTTTTTTTAGGCATGTTGGGTGTCAAATCACTCAACAAGCTTAATGTTTTAATATTTTTAGGGTTTTGTTGATCATAATGTAGAAGTATAAAAAAATTAAATGGGGGGTTGGAACTTTTTAATTCCTCTTAATATTCTTTCTTTATTTGTTCATTTTTGTCAAATTAAATATTTTCCTGGCATGTTAGTTGTTAAAACACTTAAGAAGCTTATTGTTTTGATATTTTTAGGGTTTTGTTGATCATAATGTAGAATTATAAAAAAATTAAATGGGGGGTTGAACTTTTAAATTCCTCTTAATATTCTTTCTTTATTTGCTCATTTTTGTCAAATTAAATATTTGGCTGGCATGTTGGTTGTCAAAACACTCAAGAAGCTTAATGTTTTAATATTTTTAGGGATTTGTTGAACATTATGTAGAATTCAGCTAATTTTAAGGGGGGGTTGAAATTTTTAAATTCCTCTTAATATTCTTTCTTTATTTGTTCATTTTTGTCAAAATAAATATTTTCCTGGCATGTTGGGTGTCAAATCACTCAAAAGCTTAATGTTTTAATATTTTTAGGGTTTTATTGATCATAATGTAGAATTATAAAAAAATTAAATGGGGGGTTGGAACTTTTTAATTCCTCTTAATATTCTTTCTTTATTTGTTCATTTTTGTCAAATTAAATATTTTCCTGGCATGTTAGTTGTTAAAACACTTAAGAAGCTTATTGTTTTGATATTTTTAGGGTTTGTTGATCATAATGTAGAATTATAAAAAAATTAAATGGGGGGTTGGAACTTTTAAATTCCTCTTAATATTCTTTCTTTATTTGTTCATTTTTGTTAAATTAAATATTTTCCTGGCATGTTGGGTGTCAAATCACTCAAAAGCTTAATGTTTTAATATTTTTAGGGTTTTATTGATCACAATGTAGAATTATAAAAAAATTAAATGGGGGGTTGGAACTTTTAAATTCCTCTTAATATTCTTTCTTTATTTGCTCATTTTTGTCAAATTAAATATTTTGCTGGCATGTTGGTTGTCAAAACACTCAAGAAGCTTAATGTTTTAATATTTTTAGGGATTTGTTGAACATTATGTAGAATTCAGCTAATTTAAAGGGGGGGTTGAAATTTTTAAATGCCTCTTAATATTCTTTCTTTATTTGTTCATTTTTGTCAAATTAAATATTTTGCTGGCATGTTAGTTGTTAAAACACTTAAGAAGCTTATTGTTTTATTATTTTTAGGGTTTTGTTGATCATAATGTAGAATTATAAAAAAATTAAAGGGGGGGTTGAAACTTTTAAATTACTCTTAATATTCTTTCTTTATTTGCTCATTTTTGACAAATTAAATATTTTGCTGGCATGTTGGTTGTCAAAACACTCAAGAAGCTTAATGTTTTAATATTTTTAGGGATTTGTTGAACATTATGTAGAATTCAGCTAATTTAAAGGGGGGGTTGAAATTTTTAAATTCCTCTTAATATTCTTTCTTTATTTGTTCATTTTTGTCAAATTAAATATTTTGCTGGCATGATGGGTGTCAAATCACTTAAGAAGCTTATTGTTTTAATATTTTTAGGGTTTTATTGATCATAATGTAGAATTATAAAAAAATTAAATGGGGGGTTGGAACTTTTAAATTCCTCTTAATATTCTTTCTTTATTTGCTCATTTTTGTCAAATTAAATTTTTTTTAGGCATGTTGGGTGTCAAATCACTCAAAAGCTTAATGTTTTAATATTTTTAGGGTTTTGTTGATCATAATGTAGAAGTATAAAAAAATTAAATGGGGGGTTGGAACTTTTTAATTCCTCTTAATATTCTTTCTTTATTTGTTCATTTTTGTCAAATTAAATATTTTCCTGGCATGTTGGGTGTCAAATCACTCAAAAGCTTAATGTTTTAATATTTTTAGGGTTTTATTGATCATAATGTAGAATTATAAAAAAATTAAATGGGGGGTTGGAACTTTTAAATTCCTCTTAATATTCTTTCTTTATTTGCTCATTTTTGTCAAATTAAATTTTTTTTAGGCATGTTGGGTGTCAAATCACTCAACAAGCTTAATGTTTTAATATTTTTAGGGTTTTGTTGATCATAATGTAGAAGTATAAAAAAATTAAATGGGGGGTGGGAACTTTTTAATTCCTCTTAATATTCTTTCTTTATTTGTTCATTTTTGTCAAATTAAATATTTTCCTGGCATGTTAGTTGTTAAAACACTTAAGAAGCTTATTGTTTTGATATTTTTAGGGTTTTGTTGATCATAATGTAGAATTATAAAAAAATTAAATGGGGGGTTGAACTTTTAAATTCCTCTTAATATTCTTTCTTTATTTGCTCATTTTTGTCAAATTAAATATTTGGCTGGCATGTTGGTTGTCAAAACACTCAAGAAGCTTAATGTTTTAATATTTTTAGGGATTTGTTGAACATTATGTAGAATTCAGCTAATTTTAAGGGGGGGTTGAAATTTTTAAATTCCTCTTAATATTCTTTCTTTATTTGTTCATTTTTGTCAAAATAAATATTTTCCTGGCATGTTGGGTGTCAAATCACTCAAAAGCTTAATGTTTTAATATTTTTAGGGTTTTATTGATCATAATGTAGAATTATAAAAAAATTAAATGGGGGGTTGGAACTTTTAAATTCCTCTTAATATTCTTTCTTTATTTGCTCATTTTTGTCAAATTAAATTTTTTTTAGGCATGTTGGGTGTCAAATCACTCAACAAGCTTAATGTTTTAATATTTTTAGGGTTTTGTTGATCATAATGTAGAATTATAAAAAAATTAAATGGGGGGTTGGAACTTTTTAATTCCTCTTAATATTCTTTCTTTATTTGTTCATTTTTGTCAAATTAAATATTTTCCTGGCATGTTAGTTGTTAAAACACTTAAGAAGCTTATTGTTTTGATATTTTTAGGGTTTGTTGATCATAATGTAGAATTATAAAAAAATTAAATGGGGGGTTGGAACTTTTAAATTCCTCTTAATATTCTTTCTTTATTTGTTCATTTTTGTTAAATTAAATATTTTCCTGGCATGTTGGGTGTCAAATCACTCAAAAGCTTAATGTTTTAATATTTTTAGGGTTTTATTGATCACAATGTAGAATTATAAAAAAATTAAATGGGGGGTTGGAACTTTTAAATTCCTCTTAATATTCTTTCTTTATTTGCTCATTTTTGTCAAATTAAATATTTTGCTGGCATGTTGGTTGTCAAAACACTCAAGAAGCTTAATGTTTTAATATTTTTAGGGATTTGTTGAACATTATGTAGAATTCAGCTAATTTAAAGGGGGGGTTGAAATTTTTAAATTCCTCTTAATATTCTTTCTTTATTTGTTCATTTTTGTCAAATTAAATATTTTGCTGGCATGTTGGGTGTCAAATCACTTAAGAAGCTTATTGTTTTAATATTTTTAGGGTTTTATTGATCATAATGTAGAATTATAAAAAAATTAAATGGGGGGTTGGAACTTTTAAATTCCTCTTAATATTCTTTCTTTATTTGCTCATTTTTGTCAAATTAAATTTTTTTTAGGCATGTTGGGTGTCAAATCACTCAACAAGCTTAATGTTTTAATATTTTTAGGGTTTTGTTGATCATAATGTAGAAGTATAAAAAAATTAAATGGGGGGTTGGAACTTTTTAATTCCTCTTAATATTCTTTCTTTATTTGTTCATTTTTGTCAAATTAAATATTTTCCTGGCATGTTAGTTGTTAAAACACTTAAGAAGCTTATTGTTTTGATATTTTTAGGGTTTTGTTGATCATAATGTAGAATTATAAAAAAATTAAATGGGGGGTTGAACTTTTAAATTCCTCTTAATATTCTTTCTTTATTTGCTCATTTTTGTCAAATTAAATATTTGGCTGGCATGTTGGTTGTCAAAACACTCAAGAAGCTTAATGTTTTAATATTTTTAGGGATTTGTTGAACATTATGTAGAATTCAGCTAATTTTAAGGGGGGGTTGAAATTTTTAAATTCCTCTTAATATTCTTTCTTTATTTGTTCATTTTTGTCAAAATAAATATTTTCCTGGCATGTTGGGTGTCAAATCACTCAAAAGCTTAATGTTTTAATATTTTTAGGGTTTTATTGATCATAATGTAGAATTATAAAAAAATTAAATGGGGGGTTGGAACTTTTAAATTCCTCTTAATATTCTTTCTTTATTTGCTCATTTTTGTCAAATTAAATTTTTTTTAGGCATGTTGGGTGTCAAATCACTCAACAAGCTTAATGTTTTAATATTTTTAGGGTTTTGTTGAACATTATGTAGAATTCAGCTAATTTAAAGGGGGGGTTGAAATTTTTAAATTCCTCTTAATATTCTTTCTTTATTTGTTCATTTTTGTCAAATTAAATATTTTCCTGGCATGTTGGGTGTCAAATCACTCAAAAGCTTAATGTTTTAATATTTTTAGGGTTTTATTGATCATAATGTAGAATTATAAAAAAATTAAATGGGGGGTTGGAACTTTTAAATTCCTCTTAATATTCTTTCTTTATTTGCTCATTTTTGTCAAATTAAATTTTTTTTAGGCATGATGGGTGTCAAATCACTCAACAAGCTTAATGTTTTAATATTTTTAGGGTTTTGTTGATCATAATGTAGAATTATAAAAAAATTAAATGGGGGGTTGGAACTTTTTAATTCCTCTTAATATTCTTTCTTTATTTGTTCATTTTTGTCAAATTAAATATTTTCCTGGCATGTTAGTTGTTAAAACACTTAAGAAGCTTATTGTTTTGATATTTTTAGGGTTTTATTGATCACAATGTAGAATTATAAAAAAATTAAATGGGGGGTTGGAACTTTTAAATTCCTCTTAATATTCTTTCTTTATTTGCTCATTTTTGTCAAATTAAATATTTTGCTGGCATGTTGGTTGTCAAAACACTCAAGAAGCTTATTGTTTTGATATTTTTAGGGTTTTGTTGATCATAATGTAGAATTATAAAAAAATTAAATGGGGGGTTGAACTTTTAAATTCCTCTTAATATTCTTTCTTTATTTGCTCATTTTTGTCAAATTAAATATTTGGCTGGCATGTTGGTTGTCAAAACACTCAAGAAGCTTAATGTTTTAATATTTTTAGGGATTTGTTGAACATTATGTAGAATTCAGCTAATTTTAAGGGGGGGTTGAAATTTTTAAATTCCTCTTAATATTCTTTCTTTATTTGTTCATTTTTGTCAAAATAAATATTTTCCTGGCATGTTGGGTGTCAAATCACTCAAAAGCTTAATGTTTTAATATTTTTAGGGTTTTATTGATCATAATGTAGAATTATAAAAAAATTAAATGGGGGGTTGGAACTTTTAAATTCCTCTTAATATTCTTTCTTTATTTGCTCATTTTTGTCAAATTAAATTTTTTTTAGGCATGTTGGGTGTCAAATCACTCAACAAGCTTAATGTTTTAATATTTTTAGGGTTTTGTTGATCATAATGTAGAAGTATAAAAAAATTAAATGGGGGGTTGGAACTTTTTAATTCCTCTTAATATTCTTTCTTTATTTGTTCATTTTTGTCAAATTAAATATTTTCCTGGCATGTTAGTTGTTAAAACACTTAAGAAGCTTATTGTTTTGATATTTTTAGGGTTTTGTTGATCATAATGTAGAATTATAAAAAAATTAAATGGGGGGTTGAACTTTTAAATTCCTCTTAATATTCTTTCTTTATTTGCTCATTTTTGTCAAATTAAATATTTGGCTGGCATGTTGGTTGTCAAAACACTCAAGAAGCTTAATGTTTTAATATTTTTAGGGATTTGTTGAACATTATGTAGAATTCAGCTAATTTAAAGGGGGGGTTGAAATTTTTAAATTCCTCTTAATATTCTTTCTTTATTTGTTCATTTTTGTCAAATTAAATATTTTGCTGGCATGTTAGTTGTTAAAACACTTAAGAAGCTTATTGTTTTATTATTTTTAGGGTTTTGTTGATCATAATGTAGAATTATAAAAAAATTAAAGGGGGGGTTGAAACTTTTAAATTACTCTTAATATTCTTTCTTTATTTGCTCATTTTTGTCAAATTAAATATTTTGCTGGCATGTTGGTTGTCAAAACACTCAAGAAGCTTAATGTTTTAATATTTTTAGGGATTTGTTGAACATTATGTAGAATTCAGCTAATTTAAAGGGGGGGTTGAAATTTTTAAATTCCTCTTAATATTCTTTCTTTATTTGTTCATTTTTGTCAAATTAAATATTTTGCTGGCATGATGGGTGTCAAATCACTTAAGAAGCTTATTGTTTTAATATTTTTAGGGTTTTATTGATCATAATGTAGAATTATAAAAAAATTAAATGGGGGGTTGGAACTTTTAAATTCCTCTTAATATTCTTTCTTTATTTGCTCATTTTTGTCAAATTAAATTTTTTTTAGGCATGTTGGGTGTCAAATCACTCAAAAGCTTAATGTTTTAATATTTTTAGGGTTTTGTTGATCATAATGTAGAAGTATAAAAAAATTAAATGGGGGGTTGGAACTTTTTAATTCCTCTTAATATTCTTTCTTTATTTGTTCATTTTTGTCAAATTAAATATTTTCCTGGCATGTTAGTTGTTAAAACACTTAAGAAGCTTATTGTTTTGATATTTTTAGGGTTTTGTTGATCATAATGTAGAATTATAAAAAAATTAAATGGGGGGTTGAACTTTTAAATTCCTCTTAATATTCTTTCTTTATTTGCTCATTTTTGTCAAATTAAATATTTGGCTGGCATGTTGGTTGTCAAAACACTCAAGAAGCTTAATGTTTTAATATTTTTAGGGATTTGTTGAACATTATGTAGAATTCAGCTAATTTTAAGGGGGGGTTGAAATTTTTAAATTCCTCTTAATATTCTTTCTTTATTTGTTCATTTTTGTCAAAATAAATATTTTCCTGGCATGTTGGGTGTCAAATCACTCAAAAGCTTAATGTATTAATATTTTTAGGGTTTTATTGATCATAATGTAGAATTATAAAAAAATTAAATGGGGGGTTGGAACTTTTAAATTCCTCTTAATATTCTTTCTTTATTTGCTCATTTTTGTCAAATTAAATTTTTTTTAGGCATGTTGGGTGTCAAATCACTCAACAAGCTTAATGTTTTAATATTTTTAGGGTTTTGTTGATCATAATGTAGAATTATAAAAAAATTAAATGGGGGGTTGGAACTTTTTAATTCCTCTTAATATTCTTTCTTTATTTGTTCATTTTTGTCAAATTAAATATTTTCCTGGCATGTTAGTTGTTAAAACACTTAAGAAGCTTATTGTTTTGATATTTTTAGGGTTTTGTTGATCATAATGTAGAATTATAAAAAAATTCAATGGGGGGTTGAACTTTTAAATTCCTCTTAATATTCTTTCTTTATTTGCTCATTTTTGTCAAATTAAATATTTTGCTGGCATGTTGGTTGTCAAAACACTCAAGAAGCTTAATGTTTTAATATTTTTAGGGTTTTGTTGATCATAATGTAGAATTATAAAAAAATTAAATGGGGGGTTGGAACTTTTAAATTCCTCTTAATATTCTTTCTTTATTTGTTCATTTTTGTTAAATTAAATATTTTCCTGGCATGTTGGGTGTCAAATCACTCAAAAGCTTAATGTTTTAATATTTTTAGGGTTTTATTGATCATAATGTAGAATTATAAAAAAATTAAAGGGGGGGTTGAAACATTTAAATTCCTCTTAATATTCTTTCTTTATTTGCTCATTTTTGTCAAATTAAATATTTTGCTGGCATGTTGGTTGTCAAAACACTCAAGAAGCTTAATGTTTTAATATTTTTAGGGATTTGTTGAACATTATGTAGAATTCAGCTAATTTAAAGGGGGGGTTGAAATTTTTAAATTCCTCTTAATATTCTTTCTTTATTTGTTCATTTTTGTCAAATTAAATATTTTCCTGGCATGTTGGGTGTCAAATCACTCAAAAGCTTAATGTTTTAATATTTTTAGGGTTTTATTGATCATAATGTAGAATTATAAAAAAATTAAATGGGGGGTTGGAACTTTTAAATTCCTCTTAATATTCTTTCTTTATTTGCTCATTTTTGTCAAATTAAATTTTTTTTAGGCATGATGGATGTCAAATCACTCAACAAGCTTAATGTTTTAATATTTTTAGGGTTTTATTGATCATAATGTAGAATTATAAAAAAATTAAATGGGGGGTTGGAACTTTTAAATTCCTCTTAATATTCTTTCTTTATTTGCTCATTTTTGTCAAATTAAATTTTTTTTAGGCATGTTGGGTGTCAAATCACTCAACAAGCTTAATGTTTTAATATTTTTAGGGTTTTGTTGAACATTATGTAGAATTCAGCTAATTTAAAGGGGGGGTTGAAATTTTTAAATTCCTCTTAATATTCTTTCTTTATTTGTTCATTTTTGTCAAATTAAATATTTTCCTGGCATGTTGGGTGTCAAATCACTCAAAAGCTTAATGTTTTAATATTTTTAGGGTTTTATTGATCATAATGTAGAATTATAAAAAAATTAAATGGGGGGTTGGAACTTTTAAATTCCTCTTAATATTCTTTCTTTATTTGCTCATTTTTGTCAAATTAAATTTTTTTTAGGCATGATGGGTGTCAAATCACTCAACAAGCTTAATGTTTTAATATTTTTAGGGTTTTGTTGATCATAATGTAGAATTATAAAAAAATTAAATGGGGGGTTGGAACTTTTTAATTCCTCTTAATATTCTTTCTTTATTTGTTCATTTTTGTCAAATTAAATATTTTCCTGGCATGTTAGTTGTTAAAACACTTAAGAAGCTTATTGTTTTGATATTTTTAGGGTTTTATTGATCACAATGTAGAATTATAAAAAAATTAAATGGGGGGTTGGAACTTTTAAATTCCTCTTAATATTCTTTCTTTATTTGCTCATTTTTGTCAAATTAAATATTTTGCTGGCATGTTGGTTGTCAAAACACTCAAGAAGCTTATTGTTTTGATATTTTTAGGGTTTTGTTGATCATAATGTAGAATTATAAAAAAATTAAATGGGGGGTTGAACTTTTAAATTCCTCTTAATATTCTTTCTTTATTTGCTCATTTTTGTCAAATTAAATATTTGGCTGGCATGTTGGTTGTCAAAACACTCAAGAAGCTTAATGTTTTAATATTTTTAGGGATTTGTTGAACATTATGTAGAATTCAGCTAATTTTAAGGGGGGGTTGAAATTTTTAAATTCCTCTTAATATTCTTTCTTTATTTGTTCATTTTTGTCAAAATAAATATTTTCCTGGCATGTTGGGTGTCAAATCACTCAAAAGCTTAATGTTTTAATATTTTTAGGGTTTTATTGATCATAATGTAGAATTATAAAAAAATTAAATGGGGGGTTGGAACTTTTAAATTCCTCTTAATATTCTTTCTTTATTTGCTCATTTTTGTCAAATTAAATTTTTTTTAGGCATGTTGGGTGTCAAATCACTCAACAAGCTTAATGTTTTAATATTTTTAGGGTTTTGTTGATCATAATGTAGAAGTATAAAAAAATTAAATGGGGGGTTGGAACTTTTTAATTCCTCTTAATATTCTTTCTTTATTTGTTCATTTTTGTCAAATTAAATATTTTCCTGGCATGTTAGTTGTTAAAACACTTAAGAAGCTTATTGTTTTGATATTTTTAGGGTTTTGTTGATCATAATGTAGAATTATAAAAAAATTAAATGGGGGGTTGAACTTTTAAATTCCTCTTAATATTCTTTCTTTATTTGCTCATTTTTGTCAAATTAAATATTTGGCTGGCATGTTGGTTGTCAAAACACTCAAGAAGCTTAATGTTTTAATATTTTTAGGGATTTGTTGAACATTATGTAGAATTCAGCTAATTTAAAGGGGGGGTTGAAATTTTTAAATTCCTCTTAATATTCTTTCTTTATTTGTTCATTTTTGTCAAATTAAATATTTTGCTGGCATGTTAGTTGTTAAAACACTTAAGAAGCTTATTGTTTTATTATTTTTAGGGTTTTGTTGATCATAATGTAGAATTATAAAAAAATTAAAGGGGGGGTTGAAACTTTTAAATTACTCTTAATATTCTTTCTTTATTTGCTCATTTTTGTCAAATTAAATATTTTGCTGGCATGTTGGTTGTCAAAACACTCAAGAAGCTTAATGTTTTAATATTTTTAGGGATTTGTTGAACATTATGTAGAATTCAGCTAATTTAAAGGGGGGGTTGAAATTTTTAAATTCCTCTTAATATTCTTTCTTTATTTGTTCATTTTTGTCAAATTAAATATTTTGCTGGCATGATGGGTGTCAAATCACTTAAGAAGCTTATTGTTTTAATATTTTTAGGGTTTTATTGATCATAATGTAGAATTATAAAAAAATTAAATGGGGGGTTGGAACTTTTAAATTCCTCTTAATATTCTTTCTTTATTTGCTCATTTTTGTCAAATTAAATTTTTTTTAGGCATGTTGGGTGTCAAATCACTCAAAAGCTTAATGTTTTAATATTTTTAGGGTTTTGTTGATCATAATGTAGAAGTATAAAAAAATTAAATGGGGGGTTGGAACTTTTTAATTCCTCTTAATATTCTTTCTTTATTTGTTCATTTTTGTCAAATTAAATATTTTCCTGGCATGTTAGTTGTTAAAACACTTAAGAAGCTTATTGTTTTGATATTTTTAGGGTTTTGTTGATCATAATGTAGAATTATAAAAAAATTAAATGGGGGGTTGAACTTTTAAATTCCTCTTAATATTCTTTCTTTATTTGCTCATTTTTGTCAAATTAAATATTTGGCTGGCATGTTGGTTGTCAAAACACTCAAGAAGCTTAATGTTTTAATATTTTTAGGGATTTGTTGAACATTATGTAGAATTCAGCTAATTTTAAGGGGGGGTTGAAATTTTTAAATTCCTCTTAATATTCTTTCTTTATTTGTTCATTTTTGTCAAAATAAATATTTTCCTGGCATGTTGGGTGTCAAATCACTCAAAAGCTTAATGTATTAATATTTTTAGGGTTTTATTGATCATAATGTAGAATTATAAAAAAATTAAATGGGGGGTTGGAACTTTTAAATTCCTCTTAATATTCTTTCTTTATTTGCTCATTTTTGTCAAATTAAATTTTTTTTAGGCATGTTGGGTGTCAAATCACTCAACAAGCTTAATGTTTTAATATTTTTAGGGTTTTGTTGATCATAATGTAGAATTATAAAAAAATTAAATGGGGGGTTGGAACTTTTTAATTCCTCTTAATATTCTTTCTTTATTTGTTCATTTTTGTCAAATTAAATATTTTCCTGGCATGTTAGTTGTTAAAACACTTAAGAAGCTTATTGTTTTGATATTTTTAGGGTTTTGTTGATCATAATGTAGAATTATAAAAAAATTCAATGGGGGGTTGAACTTTTAAATTCCTCTTAATATTCTTTCTTTATTTGCTCATTTTTGTCAAATTAAATATTTTGCTGGCATGTTGGTTGTCAAAACACTCAAGAAGCTTAATGTTTTAATATTTTTAGGGTTTTGTTGATCATAATGTAGAATTATAAAAAAATTAAATGGGGGGTTGGAACTTTTAAATTCCTCTTAATATTCTTTCTTTATTTGTTCATTTTTGTTAAATTAAATATTTTCCTGGCATGTTGGGTGTCAAATCACTCAAAAGCTTAATGTTTTAATATTTTTAGGGTTTTATTGATCATAATGTAGAATTATAAAAAAATTAAAGGGGGGGTTGAAACATTTAAATTCCTCTTAATATTCTTTCTTTATTTGCTCATTTTTGTCAAATTAAATATTTTGCTGGCATGTTGGTTGTCAAAACACTCAAGAAGCTTAATGTTTTAATATTTTTAGGGATTTGTTGAACATTATGTAGAATTCAGCTAATTTAAAGGGGGGGTTGAAATTTTTAAATTCCTCTTAATATTCTTTCTTTATTTGTTCATTTTTGTCAAATTAAATATTTTCCTGGCATGTTGGGTGTCAAATCACTCAAAAGCTTAATGTTTTAATATTTTTAGGGTTTTATTGATCATAATGTAGAATTATAAAAAAATTAAATGGGGGGTTGGAACTTTTAAATTCCTCTTAATATTCTTTCTTTATTTGCTCATTTTTGTCAAATTAAATTTTTTTTAGGCATGATGGATGTCAAATCACTCAACAAGCTTAATGTTTTAATATTTTTAGGGTTTTGTTGATCATAATGTAGAATTATAAAAAAATTAAATGGGGGGTTGGAACTTTTTAATTCCTCTTAATATTCTTTCTTTATTTGTTCATTTTTGTCAAATTAAATATTTTCCTGGCATGTTAGTTGTTAAAACACTTAAGAAGCTTATTGTTTTGATATTTTTAGGGTTTGTTGATCATAATGTAGAATTATAAAAAAATTAAATGGGGGGTTGGAACTTTTAAATTCCTCTTAATATTCTTTCTTTATTTGTTCATTTTTGTTAAATTAAATATTTTCCTGGCATGTTGGGTGTCAAATCACTCAAAAGCTTAATGTTTTAATATTTTCAGGGTTTTATTGATCACAATGTAGAATTATAAAAAAATTAAATGGGGGGTTGGAACTTTTAAATTCCTCTTAATATTCTTTCTTTATTTGCTCATTTTTGTCAAATTAAATATTTTGCTGGCATGTTGGTTGTCAAAACACTCAAGAAGCTTAATGTTTTAATATTTTTAGGGATTTGTTGAACATTATGTAGAATTCAGCTAATTTAAAGGGGGGGTTGAAATTTTTAAATTCCTCTTAATATTCTTTCTTTATTTGTTCATTTTTGTCAAATTAAATATTTTGCTGGCATGTTGGGTGTCAAATCACTTAAGAAGCTTATTGTTTTAATATTTTTAGGGTTTTATTGATCATAATGTAGAATTATAAAAAAATTAAATGGGGGGTTGGAACTTTTAAATTCCTCTTAATATTCTTTCTTTATTTGCTCATTTTTGTCAAATTAAATTTTTTTTAGGCATGTTGGGTGTCAAATCACTCAACAAGCTTAATGTTTTAATATTTTTAGGGTTTTGTTGATCATAATGTAGAAGTATAAAAAAATTAAATGGGGGGTTGGAACTTTTTAATTCCTCATAATATTCTTTCTTTATTTGTTCATTTTTGTCAAATTAAATATTTTCCTGGCATGTTGGGTGTCAAATCACTCAAAAGCTTAATGTTTTAATATTTTTAGGGTTTTATTGATCATAATGTAGAATTATAAAAAAATTAAATGGGGGGTTGGAACTTTTAAATTCCTCTTAATATTCTTTCTTTATTTGCTCATTTTTGTCAAATTAAATTTTTTTTAGGCATGTTGGGTGTCAAATCACTCAACAAGCTTAATGTTTTAATATTTTTAGGGTTTTGTTGATCATTATGTAGAATTCAGCTAATTTTAAGGGGGGGTTGAAATTTTTAAATTCCTCTTAATATTCTTTCTTTATTTGTTCATTTTTGTCAAAATAAATATTTTCCTGGCATGTTGGGTGTCAAATCACTCAAAAGCTTAATGTTTTAATATTTTTAGGGTTTTATTGATCATAATGTAGAATTATAAAAAAATTAAATGGGGGGTTGGAACTTTTAAATTCCTCTTAATATTCTTTCTTTATTTGCTCATTTTTGTCAAATTAAATTTTTTTTAGGCATGTTGGGTGTCAAATCACTCAACAAGCTTAATGTTTTAATATTTTTAGGGTTTTGTTGATCATAATGTAGAATTATAAAAAAATTAAATGGGGGGTTGGAACTTTTTAATTCCTCTTAATATTCTTTCTTTATTTGTTCATTTTTGTCAAATTAAATATTTTCCTGGCATGTTAGTTGTTAAAACACTTAAGAAGCTTATTGTTTTGATATTTTTAGGGTTTTGTTGATCATAATGTAGAATTATAAAAAAATTCAATGGGGGGTTGAACTTTTAAATTCCTCTTAATATTCTTTCTTTATTTGCTCATTTTTGTCAAATTAAATATTTTGCTGGCATGTTGGGTGTCAAATCACTCAACAAGCTTAATGTTTTAATATTTTTAGGGTTTTGTTGATCATTATGTAGAATTCAGCTAATTTTAAGGGGGGGTTGAAATTTTTAAATTCCTCTTAATATTCTTTCTTTATTTGCTCATTTTTGTCAAATTAAATATTTTGCTGGCATGTTGGTTGTCAAAACACTCAAGAAGCTTATTGTTTTGATATTTTTAGGGTTTTGTTGATCATAATGTAGAATTATAAAAAAATTAAATGGGGGGTTGAACTTTTAAATTCCTCTTAATATTCTTTCTTTATTTGCTCATTTTTGTCAAATTAAATATTTTGCTGGCATGTTGGGTGTCAAATCACTCAACAAGCTTAATGTTTTAATATTTTTAGGGTTTTGTTGATCATTATGTAGAATTCAGCTAATTTTAAGGGGGGGTTGAAATTTTTAAATTCCTCTTAATATTCTTTCTTTATTTGCTCATTTTTGTCAAATTAAATATTTTGCTGGCATGTTGGTTGTCAAAACACTCAAGAAGCTTATTGTTTTGATATTTTTAGGGTTTTGTTGATCATAATGTAGAATTATAAAAAAATTAAATGGGGGGTTGAACTTTTAAATTCCTCTTAATATTCTTTCTTTATTTGCTCATTTTTGTCAAATTAAATATTTGGCTGGCATGTTGGTTGTCAAAACACTCAAGAAGCTTAATGTTTTAATATTTTTAGGGATTTGTTGAACATTATGTAGAATTCAGCTAATTTTAAGGGGGGGTTGAAATTTTTAAATTCCTCTTAATATTCTTTCTTTATTTGTTCATTTTTGTCAAAATAAATATTTTCCTGGCATGTTGGGTGTCAAATCACTCAAAAGCTTAATGTTTTAATATTTTTAGGGTTTTATTGATCACAATGTAGAATTATAAAAAAATTAAATGGGGGGTTGGAACTTTTAAATTCCTCTTAATATTCTTTCTTTATTTGCTCATTTTTGTCAAATTAAATTTTTTTTAGGCATGTTGGGTGTCAAATCACTCAACAAGCTTAATGTTTTAATATTTTTAGGGTTTTGTTGATCATAATGTAGAAGTATAAAAAAATTAAATGGGGGGTTGGAACTTTTTAATTCCTCTTAATATTCTTTCTTTATTTGTTCATTTTTGTCAAATTAAATATTTTCCTGGCATGTTAGTTGTTAAAACACTTAAGAAGCTTATTGTTTTGATATTTTTAGGGTTTTGTTGATCATAATGTAGAATTATAAAAAAATTAAATGGGGGGTTGAACTTTTAAATTCCTCTTAATATTCTTTCTTTATTTGCTCATTTTTGTCAAATTAAATATTTGGCTGGCATGTTGGTTGTCAAAACACTCAAGAAGCTTAATGTTTTAATATTTTTAGGGATTTGTTGAACATTATGTAGAATTCAGCTAATTTTAAGGGGGGGTTGAAATTTTTAAATTCCTCTTAATATTCTTTCTTTATTTGTTCATTTTTGTCAAAATAAATATTTTCCTGGCATGTTGGGTGTCAAATCACTCAAAAGCTTAATGTTTTAATATTTTTAGGGTTTTATTGATCATAATGTAGAATTATAAAAAAATTAAATGGGGGGTTGGAACTTTTAAATTCCTCTTAATATTCTTTCTTTATTTGTTCATTTTTGTTAAATTAAATATTTTCCTGGCATGTTGGGTGTCAAAACACTCAAGAAGCTTAATGTTTTAATATTTTTAGGGATTTGTTGAACATTATGTAGAATTCAGCTAATTTTAAGGGGGGGTTGAAATTTTTAAATTCCTCTTAATATTCTTTCTTTATTTGTTCATTTTTGTCAAAATAAATATTTTCCTGGCATGTTGGGTGTCAAATCACTCAAAAGCTTAATGTTTTAATATTTTTAGGGTTTTATTGATCATAATGTAGAATTATAAAAAAATTAAATGGGGGGTTGGAACTTTTAAATTCCTCTTAATATTCTTTCTTTATTTGCTCATTTTTGTCAAATTAAATTTTTTTTAGGCATGTTGGGTGTCAAATCACTCAACAAGCTTAATGTTTTAATATTTTTAGGGTTTTGTTGATCATAATGTAGAATTATAAAAAAATTAAATGGGGGGTTGGAACTTTTTAATTCCTCTTAATATTCTTTCTTTATTTGTTCATTTTTGTCAAATTAAATATTTTCCTGGCATGTTAGTTGTTAAAACACTTAAGAAGCTTATTGTTTTGATATTTTTAGGGTTTGTTGATCATAATGTAGAATTATAAAAAAATTAAATGGGGGGTTGGAACTTTTAAATTCCTCTTAATATTCTTTCTTTATTTGTTCATTTTTGTTAAATTAAATATTTTCCTGGCATGTTGGGTGTCAAATCACTCAAAAGCTTAATGTTTTAATATTTTTAGGGTTTTATTGATCACAATGTAGAATTATAAAAAAATTAAATGGGGGGTTGGAACTTTTAAATTCCTCTTAATATTCTTTCTTTATTTGCTCATTTTTGTCAAATTAAATATTTTGCTGGCATGTTGGTTGTCAAAACACTCAAGAAGCTTAATGTTTTAATATTTTTAGGGATTTGTTGAACATTATGTAGAATTCAGCTAATTTAAAGGGGGGGTTGAAATTTTTAAATTCCTCTTAATATTCTTTCTTTATTTGTTCATTTTTGTCAAATTAAATATTTTGCTGGCATGTTGGGTGTCAAATCACTTAAGAAGCTTATTGTTTTAATATTTTTAGGGTTTTATTGATCATAATGTAGAATTATAAAAAAATTAAATGGGGGGTTGGAACTTTTAAATTCCTCTTAATATTCTTTCTTTATTTGCTCATTTTTGTCAAATTAAATTTTTTTTAGGCATGATGGGTGTCAAATCACTCAACAAGCTTAATGTTTTAATATTTTTAGGGTTTTGTTGATCATAATGTAGAATTATAAAAAAATTAAATGGGGGGTTGGAACTTTTAAATTCCTCTTAATATTCTTTCTTTATTTGCTCATTTTTGTCAAATTAAATTTTTTTTAGGCATGATGGGTGTCAAATCACTCAACAAGCTTAATGTTTTAATATTTTTAGGGTTTTGTTGATCATAATGTAGAATTATAAAAAAATTAAATGGGGGGTTGGAACTTTTTAATTCCTCTTAATATTCTTTCTTTATTTGTTCATTTTTGTCAAATTAAATATTTTCCTGGCATGTTAGTTGTTAAAACACTTAAGAAGCTTATTGTTTTGATATTTTTAGGGTTTTATTGATCACAATGTAGAATTATAAAAAAATTAAATGGGGGGTTGGAACTTTTAAATTCCTCTTAATATTCTTTCTTTATTTGCTCATTTTTGTCAAATTAAATATTTTGCTGGCATGTTGGTTGTCAAAACACTCAAGAAGCTTATTGTTTTGATATTTTTAGGGTTTTGTTGATCATAATGTAGAATTATAAAAAAATTAAATGGGGGGTTGAACTTTTAAATTCCTCTTAATATTCTTTCTTTATTTGCTCATTTTTGTCAAATTAAATATTTGGCTGGCATGTTGGTTGTCAAAACACTCAAGAAGCTTAATGTTTTAATATTTTTAGGGATTTGTTGAACATTATGTAGAATTCAGCTAATTTTAAGGGGGGGTTGAAATTTTTAAATTCCTCTTAATATTCTTTCTTTATTTGTTCATTTTTGTCAAAATAAATATTTTCCTGGCATGTTGGGTGTCAAATCACTCAAAAGCTTAATGTTTTAATATTTTTAGGGTTTTATTGATCATAATGTAGAATTATAAAAAAATTAAATGGGGGGTTGGAACTTTTAAATTCCTCTTAATATTCTTTCTTTATTTGCTCATTTTTGTCAAATTAAATTTTTTTTAGGCATGTTGGGTGTCAAATCACTCAACAAGCTTAATGTTTTAATATTTTTAGGGTTTTGTTGATCATAATGTAGAAGTATAAAAAAATTAAATGGGGGGTTGGAACTTTTTAATTCCTCTTAATATTCTTTCTTTATTTGTTCATTTTTGTCAAATTAAATATTTTCCTGGCATGTTAGTTGTTAAAACACTTAAGAAGCTTATTGTTTTGATATTTTTAGGGTTTTGTTGATCATAATGTAGAATTATAAAAAAATTAAATGGGGGGTTGAACTTTTAAATTCCTCTTAATATTCTTTCTTTATTTGCTCATTTTTGTCAAATTAAATATTTGGCTGGCATGTTGGTTGTCAAAACACTCAAGAAGCTTAATGTTTTAATATTTTTAGGGATTTGTTGAACATTATGTAGAATTCAGCTAATTTAAAGGGGGGGTTGAAATTTTTAAATTCCTCTTAATATTCTTTCTTTATTTGTTCATTTTTGTCAAATTAAATATTTTGCTGGCATGTTAGTTGTTAAAACACTTAAGAAGCTTATTGTTTTATTATTTTTAGGGTTTTGTTGATCATAATGTAGAATTATAAAAAAATTAAAGGGGGGGTTGAAACTTTTAAATTACTCTTAATATTCTTTCTTTATTTGCTCATTTTTGTCAAATTAAATATTTTGCTGGCATGTTGGTTGTCAAAACACTCAAGAAGCTTAATGTTTTAATATTTTTAGGGATTTGTTGAACATTATGTAGAATTCAGCTAATTTAAAGGGGGGGTTGAAATTTTTAAATTCCTCTTAATATTCTTTCTTTATTTGTTCATTTTTGTCAAATTAAATATTTTGCTGGCATGATGGGTGTCAAATCACTTAAGAAGCTTATTGTTTTAATATTTTTAGGGTTTTATTGATCATAATGTAGAATTATAAAAAAATTAAATGGGGGGTTGGAACTTTTAAATTCCTCTTAATATTCTTTCTTTATTTGCTCATTTTTGTCAAATTAAATTTTTTTTAGGCATGTTGGGTGTCAAATCACTCAAAAGCTTAATGTTTTAATATTTTTAGGGTTTTGTTGATCATAATGTAGAAGTATAAAAAAATTAAATGGGGGGTTGGAACTTTTTAATTCCTCTTAATATTCTTTCTTTATTTGTTCATTTTTGTCAAATTAAATATTTTCCTGGCATGTTAGTTGTTAAAACACTTAAGAAGCTTATTGTTTTGATATTTTTAGGGTTTTGTTGATCATAATGTAGAATTATAAAAAAATTAAATGGGGGGTTGAACTTTTAAATTCCTCTTAATATTCTTTCTTTATTTGCTCATTTTTGTCAAATTAAATATTTGGCTGGCATGTTGGTTGTCAAAACACTCAAGAAGCTTAATGTTTTAATATTTTTAGGGATTTGTTGAACATTATGTAGAATTCAGCTAATTTTAAGGGGGGGTTGAAATTTTTAAATTCCTCTTAATATTCTTTCTTTATTTGTTCATTTTTGTCAAAATAAATATTTTCCTGGCATGTTGGGTGTCAAATCACTCAAAAGCTTAATGTATTAATATTTTTAGGGTTTTATTGATCATAATGTAGAATTATAAAAAAATTAAATGGGGGGTTGGAACTTTTAAATTCCTCTTAATATTCTTTCTTTATTTGCTCATTTTTGTCAAATTAAATTTTTTTTAGGCATGTTGGGTGTCAAATCACTCAACAAGCTTAATGTTTTAATATTTTTAGGGTTTTGTTGATCATAATGTAGAATTATAAAAAAATTAAATGGGGGGTTGGAACTTTTTAATTCCTCTTAATATTCTTTCTTTATTTGTTCATTTTTGTCAAATTAAATATTTTCCTGGCATGTTAGTTGTTAAAACACTTAAGAAGCTTATTGTTTTGATATTTTTAGGGTTTTGTTGATCATAATGTAGAATTATAAAAAAATTAAATGGGGGGTTGGAACTTTTAAATTCCTCTTAATATTCTTTCTTTATTTGTTCATTTTTGTTAAATTAAATATTTTCCTGGCATGTTGGGTGTCAAATCACTCAAAAGCTTAATGTTTTAATATTTTCAGGGTTTTATTGATCACAATGTAGAATTATAAAAAAATTAAATGGGGGGTTGGAACTTTTAAATTCCTCTTAATATTCTTTCTTTATTTGCTCATTTTTGTCAAATTAAATATTTTGCTGGCATGTTGGTTGTCAAAACACTCAAGAAGCTTAATGTTTTAATATTTTTAGGGATTTGTTGAACATTATGTAGAATTCAGCTAATTTAAAGGGGGGGTTGAAATTTTTAAATTCCTCTTAATATTCTTTCTTTATTTGTTCATTTTTGTCAAATTAAATATTTTGCTGGCATGTTGGGTGTCAAATCACTTAAGAAGCTTATTGTTTTAATATTTTTAGGGTTTTATTGATCATAATGTAGAATTATAAAAAAATTAAATGGGGGGTTGGAACTTTTAAATTCCTCTTAATATTCTTTCTTTATTTGCTCATTTTTGTCAAATTAAATTTTTTTTAGGCATGTTGGGTGTCAAATCACTCAACAAGCTTAATGTTTTAATATTTTTAGGGTTTTGTTGATCATAATGTAGAAGTATAAAAAAATTAAATGGGGGGTTGGAACTTTTTAATTCCTCATAATATTCTTTCTTTATTTGTTCATTTTTGTCAAATTAAATATTTTCCTGGCATGTTGGGTGTCAAATCACTCAAAAGCTTAATGTTTTAATATTTTTAGGGTTTTATTGATCATAATGTAGAATTATAAAAAAATTAAATGGGGGGTTGGAACTTTTAAATTCCTCTTAATATTCTTTCTTTATTTGCTCATTTTTGTCAAATTAAATTTTTTTTAGGCATGTTGGGTGTCAAATCACTCAACAAGCTTAATGTTTTAATATTTTTAGGGTTTTGTTGATCATTATGTAGAATTCAGCTAATTTTAAGGGGGGGTTGAAATTTTTAAATTCCTCTTAATATTCTTTCTTTATTTGTTCATTTTTGTCAAAATAAATATTTTCCTGGCATGTTGGGTGTCAAATCACTCAAAAGCTTAATGTTTTAATATTTTTAGGGTTTTATTGATCATAATGTAGAATTATAAAAAAATTAAATGGGGGGTTGGAACTTTTAAATTCCTCTTAATATTCTTTCTTTATTTGCTCATTTTTGTCAAATTAAATTTTTTTTAGGCATGTTGGGTGTCAAATCACTCAACAAGCTTAATGTTTTAATATTTTTAGGGTTTTGTTGATCATAATGTAGAATTATAAAAAAATTAAATGGGGGGTTGGAACTTTTTAATTCCTCTTAATATTCTTTCTTTATTTGTTCATTTTTGTCAAATTAAATATTTTCCTGGCATGTTAGTTGTTAAAACACTTAAGAAGCTTATTGTTTTGATATTTTTAGGGTTTTGTTGATCATAATGTAGAATTATAAAAAAATTCAATGGGGGGTTGAACTTTTAAATTCCTCTTAATATTCTTTCTTTATTTGCTCATTTTTGTCAAATTAAATATTTTGCTGGCATGTTGGTTGTCAAAACACTCAAGAAGCTTAATGTTTTAATATTTTTAGGGTTTTGTTGATCATAATGTAGAATTATAAAAAAATTAAATGGGGGGTTGGAACTTTTAAATTCCTCTTAATATTCTTTCTTTATTTGTTCATTTTTGTTAAATTAAATATTTTCCTGGCATGTTGGGTGTCAAATCACTCAAAAGCTTAATGTTTTAATATTTTTAGGGTTTTATTGATCATAATGTAGAATTATAAAAAAATTAAAGGGGGGGTTGAAACATTTAAATTCCTCTTAATATTCTTTCTTTATTTGCTCATTTTTGTCAAATTAAATATTTTGCTGGCATGTTGGTTGTCAAAACACTCAAGAAGCTTAATGTTTTAATATTTTTAGGGATTTGTTGAACATTATGTAGAATTCAGCTAATTTAAAGGGGGGGTTGAAATTTTTAAATTCCTCTTAATATTCTTTCTTTATTTGTTCATTTTTGTCAAATTAAATATTTTCCTGGCATGTTGGGTGTCAAATCACTCAAAAGCTTAATGTTTTAATATTTTTAGGGTTTTATTGATCATAATGTAGAATTATAAAAAAATTAAATGGGGGGTTGGAACTTTTAAATTCCTCTTAATATTCTTTCTTTATTTGCTCATTTTTGTCAAATTAAATTTTTTTTAGGCATGATGGGTGTCAAATCACTCAACAAGCTTAATGTTTTAATATTTTTAGGGTTTTGTTGATCATAATGTAGAATTATAAAAAAATTAAATGGGGGGTTGGAACTTTTTAATTCCTCTTAATATTCTTTCTTTATTTGTTCATTTTTGTCAAATTAAATATTTTCCTGGCATGTTAGTTGTTAAAACACTTAAGAAGCTTATTGTTTTGATATTTTTAGGGTTTTGTTGATCATAATGTAGAATTATAAAAAAATTAAATGGGGGGTTGGAACTTTTAAATTCCTCTTAATATTCTTTCTTTATTTGTTCATTTTTGTTAAATTAAATATTTTCCTGGCATGTTGGGTGTCAAATCACTCAAAAGCTTAATGTTTTAATATTTTTAGGGTTTTATTGATCACAATGTAGAATTATAAAAAAATTAAATGGGGGGTTGGAACTTTTAAATTCCTCTTAATATTCTTTCTTTATTTGCTCATTTTTGTCAAATTAAATATTTTGCTGGCATGTTGGTTGTCAAAACACTCAAGAAGCTTATTGTTTTGATATTTTTAGGGTTTTGTTGATCATAATGTAGAATTATAAAAAAATTAAATGGGGGGTTGAACTTTTAAATTCCTCTTAATATTCTTTCTTTATTTGCTCATTTTTGTCAAATTAAATATTTGGCTGGCATGTTGGTTGTCAAAACACTCAAGAAGCTTAATGTTTTAATATTTTTAGGGATTTGTTGAACATTATGTAGAATTCAGCTAATTTTAAGGGGGGGTTGAAATTTTTAAATTCCTCTTAATATTCTTTCTTTATTTGTTCATTTTTGTCAAAATAAATATTTTCCTGGCATGTTGGGTGTCAAATCACTCAAAAGCTTAATGTTTTAATATTTTTAGGGTTTTATTGATCACAATGTAGAATTATAAAAAAATTAAATGGGGGGTTGGAACTTTTAAATTCCTCTTAATATTCTTTCTTTATTTGCTCATTTTTGTCAAATTAAATTTTTTTTAGGCATGTTGGGTGTCAAATCACTCAACAAGCTTAATGTTTTAATATTTTTAGGGTTTTGTTGATCATAATGTAGAAGTATAAAAAAATTAAATGGGGGGTTGGAACTTTTTAATTCCTCTTAATATTCTTTCTTTATTTGTTCATTTTTGTCAAATTAAATATTTTCCTGGCATGTTAGTTGTTAAAACACTTAAGAAGCTTATTGTTTTGATATTTTTAGGGTTTTGTTGATCATAATGTAGAATTATAAAAAAATTAAATGGGGGGTTGAACTTTTAAATTCCTCTTAATATTCTTTCTTTATTTGCTCATTTTTGTCAAATTAAATATTTGGCTGGCATGTTGGTTGTCAAAACACTCAAGAAGCTTAATGTTTTAATATTTTTAGGGATTTGTTGAACATTATGTAGAATTCAGCTAATTTTAAGGGGGGGTTGAAATTTTTAAATTCCTCTTAATATTCTTTCTTTATTTGTTCATTTTTGTCAAAATAAATATTTTCCTGGCATGTTGGGTGTCAAATCACTCAAAAGCTTAATGTTTTAATATTTTTAGGGTTTTATTGATCATAATGTAGAATTATAAAAAAATTAAATGGGGGGTTGGAACTTTTAAATTCCTCTTAATATTCTTTCTTTATTTGTTCATTTTTGTTAAATTAAATATTTTCCTGGCATGTTGGGTGTCAAAACACTCAAGAAGCTTAATGTTTTAATATTTTTAGGGATTTGTTGAACATTATGTAGAATTCAGCTAATTTTAAGGGGGGGTTGAAATTTTTAAATTCCTCTTAATATTCTTTCTTTATTTGTTCATTTTTGTCAAAATAAATATTTTCCTGGCATGTTGGGTGTCAAATCACTCAAAAGCTTAATGTTTTAATATTTTTAGGGTTTTATTGATCATAATGTAGAATTATAAAAAAATTAAATGGGGGGTTGGAACTTTTAAATTCCTCTTAATATTCTTTCTTTATTTGCTCATTTTTGTCAAATTAAATTTTTTTTAGGCATGTTGGGTGTCAAATCACTCAACAAGCTTAATGTTTTAATATTTTTAGGGTTTTGTTGATCATAATGTAGAAGTATAAAAAAATTAAATGGGGGGTTGGAACTTTTTAATTCCTCTTAATATTCTTTCTTTATTTGTTCATTTTTGTCAAATTAAATATTTTCCTGGCATGTTAGTTGTTAAAACACTTAAGAAGCTTATTGTTTTGATATTTTTAGGGTTTTGTTGATCATAATGTAGAATTATAAAAAAATTAAATGGGGGGTTGAACTTTTAAATTCCTCTTAATATTCTTTCTTTATTTGCTCATTTTTGTCAAATTAAATATTTGGCTGGCATGTTGGTTGTCAAAACACTCAAGAAGCTTAATGTTTTAATATTTTTAGGGATTTGTTGAACATTATGTAGAATTCAGCTAATTTAAAGGGGGGGTTGAAATTTTTAAATTCCTCTTAATATTCTTTCTTTATTTGTTCATTTTTGTCAAATTAAATATTTTGCTGGCATGTTAGTTGTTAAAACACTTAAGAAGCTTATTGTTTTATTATTTTTAGGGTTTTATTGATCATAATGTAGAATTATAAAAAAATTAAATGGGGGGTTGGAACTTTTAAATTCCTCTTAATATTCATTCTTTATTTGCTCATTTTTGTCAAATTAAATTTTTTTTAGGCATGTTGGGTGTCAAATCACTCAACAAGCTTAATGTTTTAATATTTTTAGGGTTTTGTTGATCATAATGTAGAATTATAAAAAAATTAAATGGGGGGTTGGAACTTTTTAATTCCTCTTAATATTCTTTCTTTATTTGTTCATTTTTGTCAAATTAAATATTTTCCTGGCATGTTAGTTGTTAAAACACTTAAGAAGCTTATTGTTTTGATATTTTTAGGGTTTTGTTGATCATAATGTAGAATTATAAAAAAATTCAATGGGGGGTTGAACTTTTAAATTCCTCTTAATATTCTTTCTTTATTTGCTCATTTTTGTCAAATTAAATATTTTGCTGGCATGTTGGTTGTCAAAACACTCAAGAAGCTTAATGTTTTAATATTTTTAGGGTTTTGTTGATCATAATGTAGAATTATAAAAAAATTAAATGGGGGGTTGGAACTTTTAAATTCCTCTTAATATTCTTTCTTTATTTGTTCATTTTTGTTAAATTAAATATTTTCCTGGCATGTTGGGTGTCAAATCACTCAAAAGCTTAATGTTTTAATATTTTTAGGGTTTTATTGATCATAATGTAGAATTATAAAAAAATTAAAGGGGGGGTTGAAACATTTAAATTCCTCTTAATATTCTTTCTTTATTTGCTCATTTTTGTCAAATTAAATATTTTGCTGGCATGTTGGTTGTCAAAACACTCAAGAAGCTTAATGTTTTAATATTTTTAGGGATTTGTTGAACATTATGTAGAATTCAGCTAATTTAAAGGGGGGGTTGAAATTTTTAAATTCCTCTTAATATTCTTTCTTTATTTGTTCATTTTTGTCAAATTAAATATTTTCCTGGCATGTTGGGTGTCAAATCACTCAAAAGCTTAATGTTTTAATATTTTTAGGGTTTTATTGATCATAATGTAGAATTATAAAAAAATTAAATGGGGGGTTGGAACTTTTAAATTCCTCTTAATATTCTTTCTTTATTTGCTCATTTTTGTCAAATTAAATTTTTTTTAGGCATGATGGGTGTCAAATCACTCAACAAGCTTAATGTTTTAATATTTTTAGGGTTTTGTTGATCATAATGTAGAATTATAAAAAAATTAAATGGGGGGTTGGAACTTTTTAATTCCTCTTAATATTCTTTCTTTATTTGTTCATTTTTGTCAAATTAAATATTTTCCTGGCATGTTAGTTGTTAAAACACTTAAGAAGCTTATTGTTTTGATATTTTTAGGGTTTTGTTGATCATAATGTAGAATTATAAAAAAATTAAATGGGGGGTTGGAACTTTTAAATTCCTCTTAATATTGTTTCTTTATTTGTTCATTTTTGTTAAATTAAATATTTTCCTGGCATGTTGGGTGTCAAATCACTCAAAAGCTTAATGTTTTAATATTTTTAGGGTTTTATTGATCACAATGTAGAATTATAAAAAAATTAAATGGGGGGTTGGAACTTTTAAATTCCTCTTAATATTCTTTCTTTATTTGCTCATTTTTGTCAAATTAAATATTTTGCTGGCATGTTGGTTGTCAAAACACTCAAGAAGCTTATTGTTTTGATATTTTTAGGGTTTTGTTGATCATAATGTAGAATTATAAAAAAATTAAATGGGGGGTTGAACTTTTAAATTCCTCTTAATATTCTTTCTTTATTTGCTCATTTTTGTCAAATTAAATATTTGGCTGGCATGTTGGTTGTCAAAACACTCAAGAAGCTTAATGTTTTAATATTTTTAGGGATTTGTTGAACATTATGTAGAATTCAGCTAATTTTAAGGGGGGGTTGAAATTTTTAAATTCCTCTTAATATTCTTTCTTTATTTGTTCATTTTTGTCAAAATAAATATTTTCCTGGCATGTTGGGTGTCAAATCACTCAAAAGCTTAATGTTTTAATATTTTTAGGGTTTTATTGATCACAATGTAGAATTATAAAAAAATTAAATGGGGGGTTGGAACTTTTAAATTCCTCTTAATATTCTTTCTTTATTTGCTCATTTTTGTCAAATTAAATTTTTTTTAGGCATGTTGGGTGTCAAATCACTCAACAAGCTTAATGTTTTAATATTTTTAGGGTTTTGTTGATCATAATGTAGAAGTATAAAAAAATTAAATGGGGGGTTGGAACTTTTTAATTCCTCTTAATATTCTTTCTTTATTTGTTCATTTTTGTCAAATTAAATATTTTCCTGGCATGTTAGTTGTTAAAACACTTAAGAAGCTTATTGTTTTGATATTTTTAGGGTTTTGTTGATCATAATGTAGAATTATAAAAAAATTAAATGGGGGGTTGAACTTTTAAATTCCTCTTAA
Organism: Tuberolachnus salignus; assembly: GCA_956483605.1. Taxonomy (NCBI): domain Eukaryota; kingdom Metazoa; phylum Arthropoda; class Insecta; order Hemiptera; family Aphididae; genus Tuberolachnus; species Tuberolachnus salignus. The sequence continues at coordinate 85,881 of CATQFH010000047.1, read as the reverse complement.
TATTCTTTCTTTATTTGCTCATTTTTGTCAAATTAAATATTTGGCTGGCATGTTGGTTGTCAAAACACTCAAGAAGCTTAATGTTTTAATATTTTTAGGGATTTGTTGAACATTATGTAGAATTCAGCTAATTTTAAGGGGGGGTTGAAATTTTTAAATTCCTCTTAATATTCTTTCTTTATTTGTTCATTTTTGTCAAAATAAATATTTTCCTGGCATGTTGGGTGTCAAATCACTCAAAAGCTTAATGTTTTAATATTTTTAGGGTTTTATTGATCATAATGTAGAATTATAAAAAAATTAAATGGGGGGTTGGAACTTTTAAATTCCTCTTAATATTCTTTCTTTATTTGTTCATTTTTGTTAAATTAAATATTTTCCTGGCATGTTGGGTGTCAAAACACTCAAGAAGCTTAATGTTTTAATATTTTTAGGGATTTGTTGAACATTATGTAGAATTCAGCTAATTTTAAGGGGGGGTTGAAATTTTTAAATTCCTCTTAATATTCTTTCTTTATTTGTTCATTTTTGTCAAAATAAATATTTTCCTGGCATGTTGGGTGTCAAATCACTCAAAAGCTTAATGTTTTAATATTTTTAGGGTTTTATTGATCATAATGTAGAATTATAAAAAAATTAAATGGGGGGTTGGAACTTTTAAATTCCTCTTAATATTCTTTCTTTATTTGCTCATTTTTGTCAAATTAAATTTTTTTTAGGCATGTTGGGTGTCAAATCACTCAACAAGCTTAATGTTTTAATATTTTTAGGGTTTTGTTGATCATAATGTAGAAGTATAAAAAAATTAAATGGGGGGTTGGAACTTTTTAATTCCTCTTAATATTCTTTCTTTATTTGTTCATTTTTGTCAAATTAAATATTTTCCTGGCATGTTAGTTGTTAAAACACTTAAGAAGCTTATTGTTTTGATATTTTTAGGGTTTTGTTGATCATAATGTAGAATTATAAAAAAATTAAATGGGGGGTTGAACTTTTAAATTCCTCTTAATATTCTTTCTTTATTTGCTCATTTTTGTCAAATTAAATATTTGGCTGGCATGTTGGTTGTCAAAACACTCAAGAAGCTTAATGTTTTAATATTTTTAGGGATTTGTTGAACATTATGTAGAATTCAGCTAATTTAAAGGGGGGGTTGAAATTTTTAAATTCCTCTTAATATTCTTTCTTTATTTGTTCATTTTTGTCAAATTAAATATTTTGCTGGCATGTTAGTTGTTAAAACACTTAAGAAGCTTATTGTTTTATTATTTTTAGGGTTTTGTTGATCATAATGTAGAATTATAAAAAAATTAAAGGGGGGGTTGAAACTTTTAAATTACTCTTAATATTCTTTCTTTATTTGCTCATTTTTGTCAAATTAAATATTTTGCTGGCATGTTGGTTGTCAAAACACTCAAGAAGCTTAATGTTTTAATATTTTTAGGGATTTGTTGAACATTATGTAGAATTCAGCTAATTTAAAGGGGGGGTTGAAATTTTTAAATTCCTCTTAATATTCTTTCTTTATTTGTTCATTTTTGTCAAATTAAATATTTTGCTGGCATGATGGGTGTCAAATCACTTAAGAAGCTTATTGTTTTAATATTTTTAGGGTTTTATTGATCATAATGTAGAATTATAAAAAAATTAAATGGGGGGTTGGAACTTTTAAATTCCTCTTAATATTCTTTCTTTATTTGCTCATTTTTGTCAAATTAAATTTTTTTTAGGCATGTTGGGTGTCAAATCACTCAAAAGCTTAATGTTTTAATATTTTTAGGGTTTTGTTGATCATAATGTAGAAGTATAAAAAAATTAAATGGGGGGTTGGAACTTTTTAATTCCTCTTAATATTCTTTCTTTATTTGTTCATTTTTGTCAAATTAAATATTTTCCTGGCATGTTAGTTGTTAAAACACTTAAGAAGCTTATTGTTTTGATATTTTTAGGGTTTTGTTGATCATAATGTAGAATTATAAAAAAATTAAATGGGGGGTTGAACTTTTAAATTCCTCTTAATATTCTTTCTTTATTTGCTCATTTTTGTCAAATTAAATATTTGGCTGGCATGTTGGTTGTCAAAACACTCAAGAAGCTTAATGTTTTAATATTTTTAGGGATTTGTTGAACATTATGTAGAATTCAGCTAATTTTAAGGGGGGGTTGAAATTTTTAAATTCCTCTTAATATTCTTTCTTTATTTGTTCATTTTTGTCAAAATAAATATTTTCCTGGCATGTTGGGTGTCAAATCACTCAAAAGCTTAATGTATTAATATTTTTAGGGTTTTATTGATCATAATGTAGAATTATAAAAAAATTAAATGGGGGGTTGGAACTTTTAAATTCCTCTTAATATTCTTTCTTTATTTGCTCATTTTTGTCAAATTAAATTTTTTTTAGGCATGTTGGGTGTCAAATCACTCAACAAGCTTAATGTTTTAATATTTTTAGGGTTTTGTTGATCATAATGTAGAATTATAAAAAAATTAAATGGGGGGTTGGAACTTTTTAATTCCTCTTAATATTCTTTCTTTATTTGTTCATTTTTGTCAAATTAAATATTTTCCTGGCATGTTAGTTGTTAAAACACTTAAGAAGCTTATTGTTTTGATATTTTTAGGGTTTTGTTGATCATAATGTAGAATTATAAAAAAATTCAATGGGGGGTTGAACTTTTAAATTCCTCTTAATATTCTTTCTTTATTTGCTCATTTTTGTCAAATTAAATATTTTGCTGGCATGTTGGTTGTCAAAACACTCAAGAAGCTTAATGTTTTAATATTTTTAGGGTTTTGTTGATCATAATGTAGAATTATAAAAAAATTAAATGGGGGGTTGGAACTTTTAAATTCCTCTTAATATTCTTTCTTTATTTGTTCATTTTTGTTAAATTAAATATTTTCCTGGCATGTTGGGTGTCAAATCACTCAAAAGCTTAATGTTTTAATATTTTTAGGGTTTTATTGATCATAATGTAGAATTATAAAAAAATTAAAGGGGGGGTTGAAACATTTAAATTCCTCTTAATATTCTTTCTTTATTTGCTCATTTTTGTCAAATTAAATATTTTGCTGGCATGTTGGTTGTCAAAACACTCAAGAAGCTTAATGTTTTAATATTTTTAGGGATTTGTTGAACATTATGTAGAATTCAGCTAATTTAAAGGGGGGGTTGAAATTTTTAAATTCCTCTTAATATTCTTTCTTTATTTGTTCATTTTTGTCAAATTAAATATTTTCCTGGCATGTTGGGTGTCAAATCACTCAAAAGCTTAATGTTTTAATATTTTTAGGGTTTTATTGATCATAATGTAGAATTATAAAAAAATTAAATGGGGGGTTGGAACTTTTAAATTCCTCTTAATATTCTTTCTTTATTTGCTCATTTTTGTCAAATTAAATTTTTTTTAGGCATGATGGATGTCAAATCACTCAACAAGCTTAATGTTTTAATATTTTTAGGGTTTTGTTGATCATAATGTAGAATTATAAAAAAATTAAATGGGGGGTTGGAACTTTTTAATTCCTCTTAATATTCTTTCTTTATTTGTTCATTTTTGTCAAATTAAATATTTTCCTGGCATGTTAGTTGTTAAAACACTTAAGAAGCTTATTGTTTTGATATTTTTAGGGTTTGTTGATCATAATGTAGAATTATAAAAAAATTAAATGGGGGGTTGGAACTTTTAAATTCCTCTTAATATTCTTTCTTTATTTGTGCATTTTTGTTAAATTAAATATTTTCCTGGCATGTTGGGTGTCAAATCACTCAAAAGCTTAATGTTTTAATATTTTCAGGGTTTTATTGATCACAATGTAGAATTATAAAAAAATTAAATGGGGGGTTGGAACTTTTAAATTCCTCTTAATATTCTTTCTTTATTTGCTCATTTTTGTCAAATTAAATATTTTGCTGGCATGTTGGTTGTCAAAACACTCAAGAAGCTTAATGTTTTAATATTTTTAGGGATTTGTTGAACATTATGTAGAATTCAGCTAATTTAAAGGGGGGGTTGAAATTTTTAAATTCCTCTTAATATTCTTTCTTTATTTGTTCATTTTTGTCAAATTAAATATTTTGCTGGCATGTTGGGTGTCAAATCACTTAAGAAGCTTATTGTTTTAATATTTTTAGGGTTTTGTTGATCATTATGTAGAATTCAGCTAATTTTAAGGGGGGGTTGAAATTTTTAAATTCCTCTTAATATTCTTTCTTTATTTGTTCATTTTTGTCAAAATAAATATTTTCCTGGCATGTTGGGTGTCAAATCACTCAAAAGCTTAATGTTTTAATATTTTTAGGGTTTTATTGATCATAATGTAGAATTATAAAAAAATTAAATGGGGGGTTGGAACTTTTAAATTCCTCTTAATATTCTTTCTTTATTTGCTCATTTTTGTCAAATTAAATTTTTTTTAGGCATGTTGGGTGTCAAATCACTCAACAAGCTTAATGTTTTAATATTTTTAGGGTTTTGTTGATCATAATGTAGAATTATAAAAAAATTAAATGGGGGGTTGGAACTTTTTAATTCCTCTTAATATTCTTTCTTTATTTGTTCATTTTTGTCAAATTAAATATTTTCCTGGCATGTTAGTTGTTAAAACACTTAAGAAGCTTATTGTTTTGATATTTTTAGGGTTTTGTTGATCATAATGTAGAATTATAAAAAAATTCAATGGGGGGTTGAACTTTTAAATTCCTCTTAATATTCTTTCTTTATTTGCTCATTTTTGTCAAATTAAATATTTTGCTGGCATGTTGGTTGTCAAAACACTCAAGAAGCTTAATGTTTTAATATTTTTAGGGTTTTGTTGATCATAATGTAGAATTATAAAAAAATTAAATGGGGGGTTGGAACTTTTAAATTCCTCTTAATATTCTTTCTTTATTTGTTCATTTTTGTTAAATTAAATATTTTCCTGGCATGTTGGGTGTCAAATCACTCAAAAGCTTAATGTTTTAATATTTTTAGGGTTTTATTGATCATAATGTAGAATTATAAAAAAATTAAAGGGGGGGTTGAAACATTTAAATTCCTCTTAATATTCTTTCTTTATTTGCTCATTTTTGTCAAATTAAATATTTTGCTGGCATGTTGGTTGTCAAAACACTCAAGAAGCTTAATGTTTTAATATTTTTAGGGATTTGTTGAACATTATGTAGAATTCAGCTAATTTAAAGGGGGGGTTGAAATTTTTAAATTCCTCTTAATATTCTTTCTTTATTTGTTCATTTTTGTCAAATTAAATATTTTCCTGGCATGTTGGGTGTCAAATCACTCAAAAGCTTAATGTTTTAATATTTTTAGGGTTTTATTGATCATAATGTAGAATTATAAAAAAATTAAATGGGGGGTTGGAACTTTTAAATTCCTCTTAATATTCTTTCTTTATTTGCTCATTTTTGTCAAATTAAATTTTTTTTAGGCATGATGGGTGTCAAATCACTCAACAAGCTTAATGTTTTAATATTTTTAGGGTTTTGTTGATCATAATGTAGAATTATAAAAAAATTAAATGGGGGGTTGGAACTTTTTAATTCCTCTTAATATTCTTTCTTTATTTGTTCATTTTTGTCAAATTAAATATTTTCCTGGCATGTTAGTTGTTAAAACACTTAAGAAGCTTATTGTTTTGATATTTTTAGGGTTTTGTTGATCATAATGTAGAATTATAAAAAAATTAAATGGGGGGTTGGAACTTTTAAATTCCTCTTAATATTCTTTCTTTATTTGTTCATTTTTGTTAAATTAAATATTTTCCTGGCATGTTGGGTGTCAAATCACTCAAAAGCTTAATGTTTTAATATTTTTAGGGTTTTATTGATCACAATGTAGAATTATAAAAAAATTAAATGGGGGGTTGGAACTTTTAAATTCCTCTTAATATTCTTTCTTTATTTGCTCATTTTTGTCAAATTAAATATTTTGCTGGCATGTTGGTTGTCAAAACACTCAAGAAGCTTATTGTTTTGATATTTTTAGGGTTTTGTTGATCATAATGTAGAATTATAAAAAAATTAAATGGGGGGTTGAACTTTTAAATTCCTCTTAATATTCTTTCTTTATTTGCTCATTTTTGTCAAATTAAATATTTGGCTGGCATGTTGGTTGTCAAAACACTCAAGAAGCTTAATGTTTTAATATTTTTAGGGATTTGTTGAACATTATGTAGAATTCAGCTAATTTTAAGGGGGGGTTGAAATTTTTAAATTCCTCTTAATATTCTTTCTTTATTTGTTCATTTTTGTCAAAATAAATATTTTCCTGGCATGTTGGGTGTCAAATCACTCAAAAGCTTAATGTTTTAATATTTTTAGGGTTTTATTGATCACAATGTAGAATTATAAAAAAATTAAATGGGGGGTTGGAACTTTTAAATTCCTCTTAATATTCTTTCTTTATTTGCTCATTTTTGTCAAATTAAATTTTTTTTAGGCATGTTGGGTGTCAAATCACTCAACAAGCTTAATGTTTTAATATTTTTAGGGTTTTGTTGATCATAATGTAGAAGTATAAAAAAATTAAATGGGGGGTTGGAACTTTTTAATTCCTCTTAATATTCTTTCTTTATTTGTTCATTTTTGTCAAATTAAATATTTTCCTGGCATGTTAGTTGTTAAAACACTTAAGAAGCTTATTGTTTTGATATTTTTAGGGTTTTGTTGATCATAATGTAGAATTATAAAAAAATTAAATGGGGGGTTGAACTTTTAAATTCCTCTTAATATTCTTTCTTTATTTGCTCATTTTTGTCAAATTAAATATTTGGCTGGCATGTTGGTTGTCAAAACACTCAAGAAGCTTAATGTTTTAATATTTTTAGGGATTTGTTGAACATTATGTAGAATTCAGCTAATTTTAAGGGGGGGTTGAAATTTTTAAATTCCTCTTAATATTCTTTCTTTATTTGTTCATTTTTGTCAAAATAAATATTTTCCTGGCATGTTGGGTGTCAAATCACTCAAAAGCTTAATGTTTTAATATTTTTAGGGTTTTATTGATCATAATGTAGAATTATAAAAAAATTAAATGGGGGGTTGGAACTTTTAAATTCCTCTTAATATTCTTTCTTTATTTGTTCATTTTTGTTAAATTAAATATTTTCCTGGCATGTTGGGTGTCAAATCACTCAAAAGCTTAATGTTTTAATATTTTTAGGGTTTTATTGATCATAATGTAGAATTATAAAAAAATTAAAGGGGGGGTTGAAACATTTAAATTCCTCTTAATATTCTTTCTTTATTTGCTCATTTTTGTCAAATTAAATATTTTGCTGGCATGTTGGTTGTCAAAACACTCAAGAAGCTTAATGTTTTAATATTTTTAGGGATTTGTTGAACATTATGTAGAATTCAGCTAATTTAAAGGGGGGGTTGAAATTTTTAAATTCCTCTTAATATTCTTTCTTTATTTGCTCATTTTTGTCAAATTAAATTTTTTTTAGGCATGATGGGTGTCAAATCACTCAACAAGCTTAATGTTTTAATATTTTTAGGGTTTTGTTGATCATAATGTAGAATTATAAAAAAATTAAATGGGGGGTTGGAACTTTTTAATTCCTCTTAATATTCTTTCTTTATTTGTTCATTTTTGTCAAATTAAATATTTTCCTGGCATGTTAGTTGTTAAAACACTTAAGAAGCTTATTGTTTTGATATTTTTAGGGTTTTGTTGATCATAATGTAGAATTATAAAAAAATTAAATGGGGGGTTGGAACTTTTAAATTCCTCTTAATATTCTTTCTTTATTTGTTCATTTTTGTTAAATTAAATATTTTCCTGGCATGTTGGGTGTCAAATCACTCAAAAGCTTAATGTTTTAATATTTTTAGGGTTTTATTGATCACAATGTAGAATTATAAAAAAATTAAATGGGGGGTTGGAACTTTTAAATTCCTCTTAATATTCTTTCTTTATTTGCTCATTTTTGTCAAATTAAATATTTTGCTGGCATGTTGGTTGTCAAAACACTCAAGAAGCTTATTGTTTTGATATTTTTAGGGTTTTGTTGATCATAATGTAGAATTATAAAAAAATTAAATGGGGGGTTGAACTTTTAAATTCCTCTTAATATTCTTTCTTTATTTGCTCATTTTTGTCAAATTAAATATTTGGCTGGCATGTTGGTTGTCAAAACACTCAAGAAGCTTAATGTTTTAATATTTTTAGGGATTTGTTGAACATTATGTAGAATTCAGCTAATTTTAAGGGGGGGTTGAAATTTTTAAATTCCTCTTAATATTCTTTCTTTATTTGTTCATTTTTGTCAAAATAAATATTTTCCTGGCATGTTGGGTGTCAAATCACTCAAAAGCTTAATGTTTTAATATTTTTAGGGTTTTATTGATCACAATGTAGAATTATAAAAAAATTAAATGGGGGGTTGGAACTTTTAAATTCCTCTTAATATTCTTTCTTTATTTGCTCATTTTTGTCAAATTAAATTTTTTTTAGGCATGTTGGGTGTCAAATCACTCAACAAGCTTAATGTTTTAATATTTTTAGGGTTTTGTTGATCATAATGTAGAAGTATAAAAAAATTAAATGGGGGGTTGGAACTTTTTAATTCCTCTTAATATTCTTTCTTTATTTGTTCATTTTTGTCAAATTAAATATTTTCCTGGCATGTTAGTTGTTAAAACACTTAAGAAGCTTATTGTTTTGATATTTTTAGGGTTTTGTTGATCATAATGTAGAATTATAAAAAAATTAAATGGGGGGTTGAACTTTTAAATTCCTCTTAATATTCTTTCTTTATTTGCTCATTTTTGTCAAATTAAATATTTGGCTGGCATGTTGGTTGTCAAAACACTCAAGAAGCTTAATGTTTTAATATTTTTAGGGATTTGTTGAACATTATGTAGAATTCAGCTAATTTTAAGGGGGGGTTGAAATTTTTAAATTCCTCTTAATATTCTTTCTTTATTTGTTCATTTTTGTCAAAATAAATATTTTCCTGGCATGTTGGGTGTCAAATCACTCAAAAGCTTAATGTTTTAATATTTTTAGGGTTTTATTGATCATAATGTAGAATTATAAAAAAATTAAATGGGGGGTTGGAACTTTTAAATTCCTCTTAATATTCTTTCTTTATTTGTTCATTTTTGTTAAATTAAATATTTTCCTGGCATGTTGGGTGTCAAATCACTCAAAAGCTTAATGTTTTAATATTTTTAGGGTTTTATTGATCATAATGTAGAATTATAAAAAAATTAAAGGGGGGGTTGAAACATTTAAATTCCTCTTAATATTCTTTCTTTATTTGCTCATTTTTGTCAAATTAAATATTTTGCTGGCATGTTGGTTGTCAAAACACTCAAGAAGCTTAATGTTTTAATATTTTTAGGGATTTGTTGAACATTATGTAGAATTCAGCTAATTTAAAGGGGGGGTTGAAATTTTTAAATTCCTCTTAATATTCTTTCTTTATTTGCTCATTTTTGTCAAATTAAATTTTTTTTAGGCATGATGGGTGTCAAATCACTCAACAAGCTTAATGTTTTAATATTTTTAGGGTTTTGTTGATCATAATGTAGAATTATAAAAAAATTAAATGGGGGGTTGGAACTTTTTAATTCCTCTTAATATTCTTTCTTTATTTGTTCATTTTTGTCAAATTAAATATTTTCCTGGCATGTTAGTTGTTAAAACACTTAAGAAGCTTATTGTTTTGATATTTTTAGGGTTTTGTTGATCATAATGTAGAATTATAAAAAAATTAAATGGGGGGTTGGAACTTTTAAATTCCTCTTAATATTCTTTCTTTATTTGTTCATTTTTGTTAAATTAAATATTTTCCTGGCATGTTGGGTGTCAAATCACTCAAAAGCTTAATGTTTTAATATTTTTAGGGTTTTATTGATCACAATGTAGAATTATAAAAAAATTAAATGGGGGGTTGGAACTTTTAAATTCCTCTTAATATTCTTTCTTTATTTGCTCATTTTTGTCAAATTAAATTTTTTTTAGGCATGTTGGGTGTCAAATCACTCAACAAGCTTATTGTTTTAATATTTTTAGGGATTTGTTGAACATTAGGTAGAATTCAGCTAATTTAAAGGGGGGGTTGAAATTTTTAAATTCCTCTTAATATTCTTTCTTTATTTGCTCATTTTTGTCAAATTAAATATTTTGCTGGCATGTTGGTTGTCAAAACACTCAAGAAGCTTAATGTTTTAATATTTTTAGGGTTTTGTTGATCATAATGTAGAATTATAAAAAAATTAAATGGGGGGTTGAACTTTTAAATTCCTCTTAATGATCTTTCTTTATTTGCTCATTTTAGTTAAATTAAATATTTTCCTGGCATGTTGGGTGTCAAATCACTCAAAAGCTTAATGTTTTAATATTTTTAGGGTTTTGTTGATCATAATGTAGAATTATAAAAAAATTAAATGGGGGGTTGGAACTTTTTAATTCCTCTTAATATTCTTTCTTTATTTGTTCATTTTTGTCAAATTAAATATTTTCCTGGCATGTTAGTTGTTAAAACACTTAAGAAGCTTATTGTTTTGATATTTTTAGGGTTTTGTTGATCATAATGTAGAATTATAAAAAAATTAAATGGGGGGTTGAACTTTTAAATTCCTCTTAATATTCTTTCTTTATTTGCTCATTTTTGTCAAATTAAATATTTTGCTGGCATGTTGGTTTTCAAAACACTCAAGAAGCTTAATGTTTTAATATTTTTAGGGTTTTGTTGATCATAATGTAGAATTATAAAAAAATTAAATGGGGGGTTGGAACTTTTAAATTCCTCTTAATATTCTTTCTTTATTTGTTCATTTTTGTCAAATTAAATATTTTGCTGGCATGTTGGGTGTCAAATCACTTAAGAAGCTTATTGTTTTAATATTTTTAGGGTTTTATTGATCATAATGTAGAATTATAAAAAAATTAAAGGGGGGGTTGAAACATTTAAATTCCTCTTAATATTCTTTCTTTATTTGCTCATTTTTGTCAAATTAAATATTTTGCTGGCATGTTGGTTGTCAAAACACTCAAGAAGCTTAATGTTTTAATATTTTTAGGGATTTGTTGAACATTATGTAGAATTCAGCTAATTTAAAGGGGGGGTTGAAATTTTTAAATTCCTCTTAATATTCTTTCTTTATTTGTTCATTTTTGTCAAATTAAATATTTTCCTGGCATGTTGGGTGTCAAATCACTCAAAAGCTTAATGTTTTAATATTTTTAGGGTTTTATTGATCATAATGTAGAATTATAAAAAAATTAAATGGGGGGTTGGAACTTTTAAATTCCTCTTAATATTCTTTCTTTATTTGCTCATTTTTGTCAAATTAAATTTTTTTTAGGCATGATGGGTGTCAAATCACTCAACAAGCTTAATGTTTTAATATTTTTAGGGTTTTGTTGATCATAATGTAGAATTATAAAAAAATTAAATGGGGGGTTGGAACTTTTTAATTCCTCTTAATATTCTTTCTTTATTTGTTCATTTTTGTCAAATTAAATATTTTCCTGGCATGTTAGTTGTTAAAACACTTAAGAAGCTTATTGCTTTGATATTTTTAGGGTTTTGTTGATCATAATGTAGAATTATAAAAAAATTAAATGGGGGGTTGAACTTTTAAATTCCTCTTAATATTCTTTCTTTATTTGCTCATTTTTGTCAAATTAAATATTTTGCTGGCATGTTGGTTGTCAAAACACTCAAGAAGCTTAATGTTTTAATATTTTTAGGGTTTTGTTGATCATAATGTAGAATTATAAAAAAATTAAATGGGGGGTTGAACTTTTAAATTCCTCTTAATGATCTTTCTTTATTTGCTCATTTTTGTCAAATTAAATATTTTGCTGGCATGTTGGTTGTCAAAACACTCAAGAAGCTTAATGTTTTAATATTTTTAGGGTTTTGTTGATCATAATGTAGAATTATAAAAAAATTAAATGGGGGGTTGGAACTTTTAAATTCCTCTTAATATTCTTTCTTTATTTGTTCATTTTAGTTAAATTAAATATTTTCCTGGCATGTTGGTTGTCAAATCACTCAAAAGCTTAATGTTTTAATATTTTTAGGGTTTTGTTGATCATAATGTAGAATTATAAAAAAATCAAATGGGGGGTTGGAACTTTTTAATTCCTCTTAATATTCTTTCTTTATTTGCTCATTTTTGTCAAATTAAATATTTTCCAAGCATGTTAGTTGTTAAAACACTTAAGAAGCTTATTGTTTTGATATTTTTAGGGTTTTGTTGATCATAATGTAGAATTATAAAAAAATTAAATGGGGGGTTGAACTTTTAAATTCCTCTTAATATTCTTTCTTTATTTGCTCATTTTTGTCAAATTAAATATTTTGCTGGCATGTTGGTTGTCAAAACACTCAAGAAGCTTAATGTTTTAATATTTTTAGGGTTTTGTTAAACATAATATAGAATTATAAAAAAATTAAATGGGGGGTTGGAACTTTTAAATTCCTCTTAATATTCTTTCTTTAATTGTTCATTTTTGTCAAATTAAATATTTTCCTGGCATGTTGGGTGTCAAATCACTCAAAAGCTTAATGTTTTAATATTTTTAGGGTTTTATTGATCATAATGTAGAATTATAAAAAAATTAAATGGGGGGTTGGAACTTTTAAATTCCTCTTAATATTCTTTCTTTATTTGCTCATTTTTGTCAAATTAAATTTTTTTTAGGCATGATGGGTGTCAAATCACTCAACAAGCTTAATGTTTTAATATTTTTAGGGTTTTGTTGATCATAATGTAGAATTATAAAAAAATTAAATGGGGGGTTGGAACTTTTTAATTCCTCTTAATATTCTTTCTTTATTTGTTCATTTTTGTCAAATTAAATATTTTCCTGGCATGTTAGTTGTTAAAACACTTAAGAAGCTTATTGTTTTGATATTTTTAGGGTTTTGTTGATCATAATGTAGAATTATAAAAAAATTAAATGGGGGGTTGAACTTTTAAATTCCTCTTAATATTCTTTCTTTATTTGCTCATTTTTGTCAAATTAAATATTTTGCTGGCATGTTGGTTTTCAAAACACTCAAGAAGCTTAATGTTTTAATATTTTTAGGGTTTTGTTGATCATAATGTAGAATTATAAAAAAATTAAATGGGGGGTTGGAACTTTTAAATTCCTCTTAATATTCTTTCTTTATTTGTTCATTTTTGTCAAATTAAATATTTTGCTGGCATGTTAGTTGTTAAAACACTTAAGAAGCTTATTGCTTTGATATTTTTAGGGTTTTGTTGATCATAATGTAGAATTATAAAAAAATTAAATGGGGGGTTGAACTTTTAAATTCCTCTTAATATTCTTTCTTTATTTGCTCATTTTTGTCAAATTAAATATTTTGCTGGCATGTTGGTTGTCAAAACACTCAAGAAGCTTAATGTTTTAATATTTTTAGGGTTTTGTTGATCATAATGTAGAATTATAAAAAAATTAAATGGGGGGTTGAACTTTTAAATTCCTCTTAATGATCTTTCTTTATTTGCTCATTTTTGTCAAATTAAATATTTTGCTGGCATGTTGGTTGTCAAAACACTCAAGAAGCTTAATGTTTTAATATTTTTAGGGTTTTGTTGATCATAATGTAGAATTATAAAAAAATTAAATGGGGGGTTGGAACTTTTAAATTCCTCTTAATATTCTTTCTTTATTTGTTCATTTTAGTTAAATTAAATATTTTCCTGGCATGTTGGTTGTCAAATCACTCAAAAGCTTAATGTTTTAATATTTTTAGGGTTTTGTTGATCATAATGTAGAATTATAAAAAAATCAAATGGGGGGTTGGAACTTTTTAATTCCTCTTAATATTCTTTCTTTATTTGCTCATTTTTGTCAAATTAAATATTTTCCAAGCATGTTAGTTGTTAAAACACTTAAGAAGCTTATTGTTTTGATATTTTTAGGGTTTTGTTGATCATAATGTAGAATTATAAAAAAATTAAATGGGGGGTTGAACTTTTAAATTCCTCTTAATATTCTTTCTTTATTTGCTCATTTTTGTCAAATTAAATATTTTGCTGGCATGTTGGTTGTCAAAACACTCAAGAAGCTTAATGTTTTAATATTTTTAGGGTTTTGTTAAACATAATATAGAATTATAAAAAAATTAAATGGGGGGTTGGAACTTTTAAATTCCTCTTAATATTCTTTCTTTAATTGTTCATTTTTGTCAAATTAAATATTTTCCTGGCATGTTGGGTGTCAAATCACTCAAAAGCTTAATGTTTTAATATTTTTAGGGTTTTATTGATCATAATGTAGAATTATAAAAAAATTAAATGGGGGGTTGGAACTTTTAAATTCCTCTTAATATTCTTTCTTTATTTGCTCATTTTTGTCAAATTAAATTTTTTTTAGGCATGATGGGTGTCAAATCACTCAACAAGCTTAATGTTTTAATATTTTTAGGGTTTTGTTGATCATAATGTAGAATTATAAAAAAATTAAATGGGGGGTTGGAACTTTTTAATTCCTCTTAATATTCTTTCTTTATTTGTTCATTTTTGTCAAATTAAATATTTTCCTGGCATGTTAGTTGTTAAAACACTTAAGAAGCTTATTGTTTTGATATTTTTAGGGTTTTGTTGATCATAATGTAGAATTATAAAAAAATTAAATGGGGGGTTGAACTTTTAAATTCCTCTTAATATTCTTTCTTTATTTGCTCATTTTTGTCAAATTAAATATTTTGCTGGCATGTTGGTTTTCAAAACACTCAAGAAGCTTAATGTTTTAATATTTTTAGGGTTTTGTTGATCATAATGTAGAATTATAAAAAAATTAAATGGGGGGTTGGAACTTTTAAATTCCTCTTAATATTCTTTCTTTATTTGTTCATTTTTGTCAAATTAAATATTTTGCTGGCATGTTGGGTGTCAAATCACTTAAGAAGCTTATTGTTTTAATATTTTTAGGGTTTTATTGATCATAATGTAGAATTATAAAAAAATTAAAGGGGGGGTTGAAACATTTAAATTCCTCTTAATATTCTTTCTTTATTTGCTCATTTTTGTCAAATTAAATATTTTGCTGGCATGTTGGTTGTCAAAACACTCAAGAAGCTTAATGTTTTAATATTTTTAGGGATTTGTTGAACATTATGTAGAATTCAGCTAATTTAAAGGGGGGGTTGAAATTTTTAAATTCCTCTTAATATTCTTTCTTTATTTGTTCATTTTTGTCAAATTAAATATTTTCCTGGCATGTTGGGTGTCAAATCACTCAAAAGCTTAATGTTTTAATATTTTTAGGGTTTTATTGATCATAATGTAGAATTATAAAAAAATTAAATGGGGGGTTGGAACTTTTAAATTCCTCTTAATATTCTTTCTTTATTTGCTCATTTTTGTCAAATTAAATTTTTTTTAGGCATGATGGGTGTCAAATCACTCAACAAGCTTAATGTTTTAATATTTTTAGGGTTTTGTTGATCATAATGTAGAATTATAAAAAAATTAAATGGGGGGTTGGAACTTTTTAATTCCTCTTAATATTCTTTCTTTATTTGTTCATTTTTGTCAAATTAAATATTTTCCTGGCATGTTAGTTGTTAAAACACTTAAGAAGCTTATTGCTTTGATATTTTTAGGGTTTTGTTGATCATAATGTAGAATTATAAAAAAATTAAATGGGGGGTTGAACTTTTAAATTCCTCTTAATATTCTTTCTTTATTTGCTCATTTTTGTCAAATTAAATATTTTGCTGGCATGTTGGTTGTCAAAACACTCAAGAAGCTTAATGTTTTAATATTTTTAGGGTTTTGTTGATCATAATGTAGAATTATAAAAAAATTAAATGGGGGGTTGAACTTTTAAATTCCTCTTAATGATCTTTCTTTATTTGCTCATTTTTGTCAAATTAAATATTTTGCTGGCATGTTGGTTGTCAAAACACTCAAGAAGCTTAATGTTTTAATATTTTTAGGGTTTTGTTGATCATAATGTAGAATTATAAAAAAATTAAATGGGGGGTTGGAACTTTTAAATTCCTCTTAATATTCTTTCTTTATTTGTTCATTTTAGTTAAATTAAATATTTTCCTGGCATGTTGGTTGTCAAATCACTCAAAAGCTTAATGTTTTAATATTTTTAGGGTTTTGTTGATCATAATGTAGAATTATAAAAAAATCAAATGGGGGGTTGGAACTTTTTAATTCCTCTTAATATTCTTTCTTTATTTGCTCATTTTTGTCAAATTAAATATTTTCCAAGCATGTTAGTTGTTAAAACACTTAAGAAGCTTATTGTTTTGATATTTTTAGGGTTTTGTTGATCATAATGTAGAATTATAAAAAAATTAAATGGGGGGTTGAACTTTTAAATTCCTCTTAATATTCTTTCTTTATTTGCTCATTTTTGTCAAATTAAATATTTTGCTGGCATGTTGGTTGTCAAAACACTCAAGAAGCTTAATGTTTTAATATTTTTAGGGTTTTGTTAAACATAATATAGAATTATAAAAAAATTAAATGGGGGGTTGGAACTTTTAAATTCCTCTTAATATTCTTTCTTTAATTGTTCATTTTTGTCAAATTAAATATTTTCCTGGCATGTTGGGTGTCAAATCACTCAAAAGCTTAATGTTTTAATATTTTTAGGGTTTTATTGATCATAATGTAGAATTATAAAAAAATTAAATGGGGGGTTGGAACTTTTAAATTCCTCTTAATATTCTTTCTTTATTTGCTCATTTTTGTCAAATTAAATTTTTTTTAGGCATGATGGGTGTCAAATCACTCAACAAGCTTAATGTTTTAATATTTTTAGGGTTTTGTTGATCATAATGTAGAATTATAAAAAAATTAAATGGGGGGTTGGAACTTTTTAATTCCTCTTAATATTCTTTCTTTATTTGTTCATTTTTGTCAAATTAAATATTTTCCTGGCATGTTAGTTGTTAAAACACTTAAGAAGCTTATTGTTTTGATATTTTTAGGGTTTTGTTGATCATAATGTAGAATTATAAAAAAATTAAATGGGGGGTTGGAACTTTTAAATTCCTCTTAATATTCTTTCTTTATTTGTTCATTTTTGTTAAATTAAATATTTTCCTGGCATGTTGGGTGTCAAATCACTCAAAAGCTTAATGTTTTAATATTTTTAGGGTTTTATTGATCACAATGTAGAATTATAAAAAAATTAAATGGGGGGTTGGAACTTTTAAATTCCTCTTAATATTCTTTCTTTATTTGCTCATTTTTGTCAAATTAAATTTTTTTTAGGCATGTTGGGTGTCAAATCACTCAACAAGCTTAATGTTTTAATATTTTTAGGGATTTGTTGAACATTAGGTAGAATTCAGCTAATTTAAAGGGGGGGTTGAAATTTTTAAATTCCTCTTAATATTCTTTCTTTATTTGTTCATTTTTGTCAAATTAAATATTTTGCTGGCATGTTTGTTGTTAAAACACTTAAGAAGCTTATTGTTTTATTATTTTTAGGGTTTTATTGATCATAATGTAGAATTATAAAAAAATTAAATGGGGGGTTGAACTTTTAAATTCCTCTTAATATTCTTTCTTTATTTGCTCATTTTTGTCAAATTAAATATTTTGCTGGCATGTTGTGTGTCAAATCACTCAAAAGCTTAATGTTTTAATATTTTTAGGGTTTTATTGATCATAATGTAGAATTATAAAAAAATTAAAGGGGGGGTTGAAACATTTAAATTCCTCTTAATATTCTTTCTTTATTTGCTCATTTTTGTCAAATTAAATATTTTGCTGGCATGTTGGTTGTCAAAACACTCAAGAAGCTTAATGTTTTAATATTTTTAGGGATTTGTTGAACATTATGTAGAATTCAGCTAATTTAAAGGGGGGGTTGAAATTTTTAAATTCCTCTTAATATTCTTTCTTTATTTGCTCATTTTTGTCAAATTAAATATTTTGCTGGCATGTTGGTTGTCAAAACACTCAAGAAGCTTAATGTTTTAATATTTTTAGGGATTTGTTGAACATTATGTAGAATTCAGCTAATTTAAAGGGGGGGTTGAAATTTTTAAATTCCTCTTAATATTCTTTCTTTATTTGTTCATTTTTGTCAAATTAAATATTTTCCTGGCATGTTGGGTGTCAAATCACTCAAAAGCTTAATGTTTTAATATTTTTAGGGTTTTATTGATCATAATGTAGAATTATAAAAAAATTAAATGGGGGGTTGGAACTTTTAAATTCCTCTTAATATTCTTTCTTTATTTGCTCATTTTTGTCAAATTAAATTTTTTTTAGGCATGATGGGTGTCAAATCACTCAACAAGCTTAATGTTTTAATATTTTTAGGGTTTTGTTGATCATAATGTAGAATTATAAAAAAATTAAATGGGGGGTTGGAACTTTTTAATTCCTCTTAATATTCTTTCTTTATTTGTTCATTTTTGTCAAATTAAATATTTTCCTGGCATGTTAGTTGTTAAAACACTTAAGAAGCTTATTGTTTTGATATTTTTAGGGTTTTGTTGATCATAATGTAGAATTATAAAAAAATTAAATGTGGGGTTGGAACTTTTAAATTCCTCTTAATATTCTTTCTTTATTTGTTCATTTTTGTTAAATTAAATATTTTCCTGGCATGTTGTGTGTCAAATCACTCAAAAGCTTAATGTTTTAATATTTTTAGGGTTTTATTGATCACAATGTAGAATTATAAAAAAATTAAATGGGGGGTTGGAACTTTTAAATTCCTCTTAATATTCTTTCTTTATTTGTTCATTTTTGTCAAATTAAATATTTTGCTGGCATGTTAGTTGTTAAAACACTTAAGAAGCTTATTGTTTTATTATTTTTAGGGTTTTATTGATCATAATGTAGAATTATAAAAAAATTAAATGGGGGGTTGGAACTTTTAAATTCCTCTTAATGTTCTTTCTTTATTTGCTCATTTTTGTCAAATTAAATTTTTTTTAGGCATGTTGGTTGTCAAATCACTCAACAAGCTTAATATTTTAATATTTTTAGGGTTTTGTTGATCATAATGTAGAATTATAAAAAAATTAAATGGGGGGTTGGAACTTTTAAATTCCTCTTAATATTCTTTCTTTATTTGTTCATTTTTGTCAAATTAAATATTTTCCTGGCATGTTAGTTGTTAAAACACTTAAGAAGCTTATTGTTTTGATATTTTTAGGGTTTTGTTGATCATAATGTAGAATTATAAAAAAATTAAATGGGGGGTTGAACTTTTAAATTCCTCTTAATATTCTTTCTTTATTTGCTCATTTTTGTCAAATTAAATATTTTGCTGGCATGTTGGTTGTCAAAACACTCAAGAAGCTTAATGTTTTAATATTTTTAGGGTTTTGTTGATCATAATGTAGAATTATAAAAAAATTAAATGGGGGGTTGAACTTTTAAATTCCTCTTAATGATCTTTCTTTATTTGCTCATTTTTGTCAAATTAAATATTTTGCTGGCATGTTGGTTGTCAAAACACTCAAGAAGCTTAATGTTTTAATATTTTTAGGGTTTTGTTGATCATAATGTAGAATTATAAAAAAATTAAATGGGGGGTTGGAACTTTTAAATTCCTCTTAATATTCTTTCTTTATTTGTTCATTTTAGTTAAATTAAATATTTTCCTGGCATGTTGGTTGTCAAATCACTCAAAAGCTTAATGTTTTAATATTTTTAGGGTTTTGTTGATCATAATGTAGAATTATAAAAAAATCAAATGGGGGGTTGGAACTTTTTAATTCCTCTTAATATTCTTTCTTTATTTGCTCATTTTTGTCAAATTAAATATTTTCCAAGCATGTTAGTTGTTAAAACACTTAAGAAGCTTATTGTTTTGATATTTTTAGGGTTTTGTTGATCATAATGTAGAATTATAAAAAAATTAAACGGGGGGTTGAAATTTTTAAATTCCTCTTAATATTCTTTCTTTATTTGTTCATTTTTGTCAAATTAAATTTTTTTTAGGCATGATGGGTGTCAAATCACTCAACAAGCTTAATGTTTTAATATTTTTAGGGTTTTGTTGATCATAATGTAGAATTATAAAAAAATTAAATGGGGGGTTGGAACTTTTTAATTCCTCTTAATATTCTTTCTTTATTTGTTCATTTTTGTCAAATTAAATATTTTCCTGGCATGTTAGTTGTTAAAACACTTAAGAAGCTTATTGTTTTGATATTTTTAGGGTTTTGTTGATCATAATGTAGAATTATAAAAAAATTAAATGGGGGGTTGGAACTTTTAAATTCCTCTTAATATTCTTTCTTTATTTGTTCATTTTTGTTAAATTAAATATTTTCCTGGCATGTTGGGTGTCAAATCACTCAAAAGCTTAATGTTTTAATATTTTTAGGGTTTTATTGATCACAATGTAGAATTATAAAAAAATTAAATGGGGGGTTGGAACTTTTAAATTCCTCTTAATATTCTTTCTTTATTTGCTCATTTTTGTCAAATTAAATTTTTTTTAGGCATGTTGGGTGTCAAATCACTCAACAAGCTTAATGTTTTAATATTTTTAGGGATTTGTTGAACATTATGTAGAATTCAGCTAATTTAAAGGGGGGGTTGAAATTTTTAAATTCCTCTTAATATTCTTTCTTTATTTGTTCATTTTTGTCAAATTAAATATTTTCCTGGCATGTTGGGTGTCAAATCACTCAAAAGCTTAATGTTTTAATATTTTTAGGGTTTTATTGATCATAATGTAGAATTATAAAAAAATTAAATGGGGGGTTGGAACTTTTAAATTCCTCTTAATATTCTTTCTTTATTTGCTCATTTTTGTCAAATTAAATTTTTTTTAGGCATGATGGGTGTCAAATCACTCAACAAGCTTAATGTTTTAATATTTTTAGGGTTTTGTTGATCATAATGTAGAATTATAAAAAAATTAAATGGGGGGTTGGAACTTTTTAATTCCTCTTAATATTCTTTCTTTATTTGTTCATTTTTGTCAAATTAAATATTTTCCTGGCATGTTAGTTGTTAAAACACTTAAGAAGCTTATTGTTTTGATATTTTTAGGGTTTTGTTGATCATAATGTAGAATTATAAAAAAATTAAATGTGGGGTTGGAACTTTTAAATTCCTCTTAATATTCTTTCTTTATTTGTTCATTTTTGTTAAATTAAATATTTTCCTGGCATGTTGTGTGTCAAATCACTCAAAAGCTTAATGTTTTAATATTTTTAGGGTTTTATTGATCACAATGTAGAATTATAAAAAAATTAAATGGGGGGTTGGAACTTTTAAATTCCTCTTAATATTCTTTCTTTATTTGTTCATTTTTGTCAAATTAAATATTTTGCTGGCATGTTAGTTGTTAAAACACTTAAGAAGCTTATTGTTTTATTATTTTTAGGGTTTTATTGATCATAATGTAGAATTATAAAAAAATTAAATGGGGGGTTGGAACTTTTAAATTCCTCTTAATGTTCTTTCTTTATTTGCTCATTTTTGTCAAATTAAATTTTTTTTAGGCATGTTGGTTGTCAAATCACTCAACAAGCTTAATATTTTAATATTTTTAGGGTTTTGTTGATCATAATGTAGAATTATAAAAAAATTAAATGGGGGGTTGGAACTTTTTAATTCCTCTTAATATTCTTTCTTTATTTGTTCATTTTTGTCAAATTAAATATTTTCCTGGCATGTTAGTTGTTAAAACACTTAAGAAGCTTATTGTTTTGATATTTTTAGGGTTTTGTTGATCATAATGTAGAATTATAAAAAAATTAAATGGGGGGTTGAACTTTTAAATTCCTCTTAATATTCTTTCTTTATTTGCTCATTTTTGTCAAATTAAATATTTTGCTGGCATGTTGGTTGTCAAAACACTAAAGAAGCTTAATGTTTTAATATTTTTAGGGTTTTGTTGATCATAATGTAGAATTATAAAAAAATTAAATGGGGGGTTGAACTTTTAAATTCCTCTTAATGATCTTTCTTTATTTGCTCATTTTTGTCAAATTAAATATTTTGCTGGCATGTTGGTTGTCAAAACACTCAAGAAGCTTAATGTTTTAATATTTTTAGGGTTTTGTTGATCATAATGTAGAATTATAAAAAAATTAAATGGGGGGTTGGAACTTTTAAATTCCTCTTAATATTCTTTCTTTATTTGTTCATTTTAGTTAAATTAAATATTTTCCTGGCATGTTGGTTGTCAAATCACTCAAAAGCTTAATGTTTTAATATTTTTAGGGTTTTGTTGATCATAATGTAGAATTATAAAAAAATCAAATGGGGGGTTGGAACTTTTTAATTCCTCTTAATATTCTTTCTTTATTTGCTCATTTTTGTCAAATTAAATATTTTCCAAGCATGTTAGTTGTTAAAACACTTAAGAAGCTTATTGTTTTGATATTTTTAGGGTTTTGTTGATCATAATGTAGAATTATAAAAAAATTAAATGGGGGGTTGAACTTTTAAATTCCTCTTAATATTCTTTCTTTATTTGCTCATTTTTGTCAAATTAAATATTTTGCTGGCATGTTGGTTGTCAAAACACTCAAGAAGCTTAATGTTTTAATATTTTTAGGGTTTTGTTGATCATAATGTAGAATTATAAAAAAATTAAATGGGGGGTTTGAACTTTTAAATTCCTCTTAATATTCTTTCTTTATTTGTTCATTTTTGTCAAATTAAATATTTTCCTGGCATGTTGGGTGTCAAATCACTCAAAAGCTTAATGTTTTAATATTTTTAGGGTTTTATTGATCATAATGTAGAATTATAAAAAAATTAAATGGGGGGTTGGAACTTTTAAATTCCTCTTAATATTCTTTCTTTATTTGCTCATTTTTGTCAAATTAAATTTTTTTTAGGCATGATGGGTGTCAAATCACTCAACAAGCTTAATGTTTTAATATTTTTAGGGTTTTGTTGATCATAATGTAGAATTATAAAAAAATTAAATGGGGGGTTGGAACTTTTTAATTCCTCTTAATATTCTTTCTTTATTTGTTCATTTTTGTCAAATTAAATATTTTCCTGGCATGTTAGTTGTTAAAACACTTAAGAAGCTTATTGTTTTGATATTTTTAGGGTTTTGTTGATCATAATGTAGAATTATAAAAAAATTAAATGGGGGGTTGGAACTTTTAAATTCCTCTTAATATTCTTTCTTTATTTGTTCATTTTTGTTAAATTAAATATTTTCCTGGCATGTTGGGTGTCAAATCACTCAAAAGCTTAATGTTTTAATATTTTTAGGGTTTTATTGATCACAATGTAGAATTATAAAAAAATCAAATGGGGGGTTGGAACTTTTTAATTCCTCTTAATATTCTTTCTTTATTTGTTCATTTTTGTCAAATTAAATATTTTCCTGGCATGTTAGTTGTTAAAACACTTAAGAAGCTTATTGTTTTGATATTTTTAGGGTTTTGTTGATCATAATGTAGAATTATAAAAAAATTAAATGGGGGGTTGAACTTTTAAATTCCTCTTAATATTCTTTCTTTATTTGCTCATTTTTGTCAAATTAAATATTTTGCTGGCATGTTGGTTGTCAAAACACTAAAGAAGCTTAATGTTTTAATATTTTTAGGGTTTTGTTGATCATAATGTAGAATTATAAAAAAATTAAATGGGGGGTTGAACTTTTAAATTCCTCTTAATATTCTTTCTTTATTTGCTCATTTTTGTCAAATTAAATATTTTGCTGGCATGTTGGTTGTCAAAACACTCAAGAAGCTTAATGTTTTAATATTTTTAGGGATTTGTTGAACATTATGTAGAATTCAGCTAATTTAAAGAGGGGGTTGAAATTTTTAAATTCCTCTTAATATTCTTTCTTTATTTGTTCATTTTTGTCAAATTAAATATTTTCCTGGCATGTTGGGTGTCAAATCACTCAAAAGCTTAATGTTTTAATATTTTTAGGGTTTTATTGATCATAATGTAGAATTATAAAAAAATTAAATGGGGGGTTGGAACTTTTAAATTCCTCTTAATATTCTTTCTTTATTTGCTCATTTTTGTCAAATTAAATTTTTTTTAGACATGATGGGTGTCAAATCACTCAACAAGCTTAATGTTTTAATATTTTTAGGGTTTTGTTGATCATAATGTAGAATTATAAAAAAATTAAATGGGGGGTTGGAACTTTTTAATTCCTCTTAATATTCTTTCTTTATTTGTTCATTTTTGTCAAATTAAATATTTTCCTGGCATGTTAGTTGTTAAAACACTTAAGAAGCTTATTGTTTTGATGTTTTTAGGGTTTTGTTGATCATAATGTAGAATTATAAAAAAATTAAATGTGGGGTTGGAACTTTTAAATTCCTCTTAATATTCTTTCTTTATTTGTTCATTTTTGTTAAATTAAATATTTTCCTGGCATGTTGTGTGTCAAATCACTCAAAAGCTTAATGTTTTAATATTTTTAGGGTTTTATTGATCACAATGTAGAATTATAAAAAAATTAAATGGGGGGTTGGAACTTTTAAATTCCTCTTAATATTCTTTCTTTATTTGTTCATTTTTGTCAAATTAAATATTTTGCTGGCATGTTAGTTGTTAAAACACTTAAGAAGCTTATTGTTTTATTATTTTTAGGGTTTTATTGATCATAATGTAGAATTATAAAAAAATTAAATGGGGGGTTGGAACTTTTAAATTCCTCTTAATGTTCTTTCTTTATTTGCTCATTTTTGTCAAATTAAATTTTTTTTAGGCATGTTGGTTGTCAAATCACTCAAAAGCTTAATGTTTTAATATTTTTAGGGTTTTATTGATCATAATGTAGAATTATAAAAAAATTAAATGGGGGGTTGGAACTTTTAAATTCCTCTTAATATTCTTTCTTTATTTGCTCATTTTTGTCAAATTAAATTTTTTTTAGGCATGATGGGTGTCAAATCACTCAACAAGCTTAATGTTTTAATATTTTTAGGGTTTTGTTGATCATAATGTAGAATTATAAAAAAATTAAATGGGGGGTTGAACTTTTAAATTCCTCTTAATGATCTTTCTTTATTTGCTCATTTTTGTCAAATTAAATATTTTGCTGGCATGTTGGTTGTCAAAACACTCAAGAAGCTTAATGTTTTAATATTTTTAGGGTTTTGTTGATCATAATGTAGAATTATAAAAAAATTAAATGGGGGGTTGGAACTTTTAAATTCCTCTTAATATTCTTTCTTTATTTGTTCATTTTAGTTAAATTAAATATTTTCCTGGCATGTTGGTTGTCAAATCACTCAAAAGCTTAATGTTTTAATATTTTTAGGGTTTTGTTGATCATAATGTAGAATTATAAAAAAATCAAATGGGGGGTTGGAACTTTTTAATTCCTCTTAATATTCTTTCTTTATTTGCTCATTTTTGTCAAATTAAATATTTTCCAAGCATGTTAGTTGTTAAAACACTTAAGAAGCTTATTGTTTTGATATTTTTAGGGTTTTGTTGATCATAATGTAGAATTATAAAAAAATTAAATGGGGGGTTGAACTTTTAAATTCCTCTTAATATTCTTTCTTTATTTGCTCATTTTTGTCAAATTAAATATTTTGCTGGCATGTTGGTTGTCAAAACACTCAAGAAGCTTAATGTTTTAATATTTTTAGGGTTTTGTTGATCATAATGTAGAATTATAAAAAAATTAAATGGGGGGTTTGAACTTTTAAATTCCTCTTAATATTCTTTCTTTATTTGTTCATTTTTGTCAAATTAAATATTTTCCTGGCATGTTGGGTGTCAAATCACTCAAAAGCTTAATGTTTTAATATTTTTAGGGTTTTATTGATCATAATGTAGAATTATAAAAAAATTAAATGGGGGGTTGGAACTTTTAAATTCCTCTTAATATTCTTTCTTTATTTGCTCATTTTTGTCAAATTAAATTTTTTTTAGGCATGATGGGTGTCAAATCACTCAACAAGCTTAATGTTTTAATATTTTTAGGGTTTTGTTGATCATAATGTAGAATTATAAAAAAATTAAATGGGGGGTTGGAACTTTTTAATTCCTCTTAATATTCTTTCTTTATTTGTTCATTTTTGTCAAATTAAATATTTTCCTGGCATGTTAGTTGTTAAAACACTTAAGAAGCTTATTGTTTTGATATTTTTAGGGTTTTGTTGATCATAATGTAGAATTATAAAAAAATTAAATGGGGGGTTGGAACTTTTAAATTCCTCTTAATATTCTTTCTTTATTTGTTCATTTTTGTTAAATTAAATATTTTCCTGGCATGTTGGGTGTCAAATCACTCAAAAGCTTAATGTTTTAATATTTTTAGGGTTTTATTGATCACAATGTAGAATTATAAAAAAATCAAATGGGGGGTTGGAACTTTTTAATTCCTCTTAATATTCTTTCTTTATTTGTTCATTTTTGTCAAATTAAATATTTTCCTGGCATGTTAGTTGTTAAAACACTTAAGAAGCTTATTGTTTTGATATTTTTAGGGTTTTGTTGATCATAATGTAGAATTATAAAAAAATTAAATGGGGGGTTGAACTTTTAAATTCCTCTTAATATTCTTTCTTTATTTGCTCATTTTTGTCAAATTAAATATTTTGCTGGCATGTTGGTTGTCAAAACACTAAAGAAGCTTAATGTTTTAATATTTTTAGGGTTTTGTTGATCATAATGTAGAATTATAAAAAAATTAAATGGGGGGTTGAACTTTTAAATTCCTCTTAATATTCTTTCTTTATTTGCTCATTTTTGTCAAATTAAATATTTTGCTGGCATGTTGGTTGTCAAAACACTCAAGAAGCTTAATGTTTTAATATTTTTAGGGATTTGTTGAACATTATGTAGAATTCAGCTAA
The DNA here is from genome assembly GCA_956483605.1 of Tuberolachnus salignus. Lineage (NCBI taxonomy): Eukaryota > Metazoa > Arthropoda > Insecta > Hemiptera > Aphididae > Tuberolachnus > Tuberolachnus salignus. The sequence continues at coordinate 59,150 of CATQFH010000047.1, read as the reverse complement.
TTTAAAGAGGGGGTTGAAATTTTTAAATTCCTCTTAATATTCTTTCTTTATTTGTTCATTTTTGTCAAATTAAATATTTTCCTGGCATGTTGGGTGTCAAATCACTCAAAAGCTTAATGTTTTAATATTTTTAGGGTTTTATTGATCATAATGTAGAATTATAAAAAAATTAAATGGGGGGTTGGAACTTTTAAATTCCTCTTAATATTCTTTCTTTATTTGCTCATTTTTGTCAAATTAAATTTTTTTTAGACATGATGGGTGTCAAATCACTCAACAAGCTTAATGTTTTAATATTTTTAGGGTTTTGTTGATCATAATGTAGAATTATAAAAAAATTAAATGGGGGGTTGGAACTTTTTAATTCCTCTTAATATTCTTTCTTTATTTGTTCATTTTTGTCAAATTAAATATTTTCCTGGCATGTTAGTTGTTAAAACACTTAAGAAGCTTATTGTTTTGATGTTTTTAGGGTTTTGTTGATCATAATGTAGAATTATAAAAAAATTAAATGTGGGGTTGGAACTTTTAAATTCCTCTTAATATTCTTTCTTTATTTGTTCATTTTTGTTAAATTAAATATTTTCCTGGCATGTTGTGTGTCAAATCACTCAAAAGCTTAATGTTTTAATATTTTTAGGGTTTTATTGATCACAATGTAGAATTATAAAAAAATTAAATGGGGGGTTGGAACTTTTAAATTCCTCTTAATATTCTTTCTTTATTTGTTCATTTTTGTCAAATTAAATATTTTGCTGGCATGTTAGTTGTTAAAACACTTAAGAAGCTTATTGTTTTATTATTTTTAGGGTTTTATTGATCATAATGTAGAATTATAAAAAAATTAAATGGGGGGTTGGAACTTTTAAATTCCTCTTAATGTTCTTTCTTTATTTGCTCATTTTTGTCAAATTAAATTTTTTTTAGGCATGTTGGTTGTCAAATCACTCAAAAGCTTAATGTTTTAATATTTTTAGGGTTTTATTGATCATAATGTAGAATTATAAAAAAATTAAATGGGGGGTTGGAACTTTTAAATTCCTCTTAATATTCTTTCTTTATTTGCTCATTTTTGTCAAATTAAATTTTTTTTAGGCATGATGGGTGTCAAATCACTCAACAAGCTTAATGTTTTAATATTTTTAGGGTTTTGTTGATCATAATGTAGAATTATAAAAAAATTAAATGGGGGGTTGAACTTTTAAATTCCTCTTAATGATCTTTCTTTATTTGCTCATTTTTGTCAAATTAAATATTTTGCTGGCATGTTGGTTGTCAAAACACTCAAGAAGCTTAATGTTTTAATATTTTTAGGGTTTTGTTGATCATAATGTAGAATTATAAAAAAATTAAATGGGGGGTTGGAACTTTTAAATTCCTCTTAATATTCTTTCTTTATTTGTTCATTTTAGTTAAATTAAATATTTTCCTGGCATGTTGGTTGTCAAATCACTCAAAAGCTTAATGTTTTAATATTTTTAGGGTTTTGTTGATCATAATGTAGAATTATAAAAAAATCAAATGGGGGGTTGGAACTTTTTAATTCCTCTTAATATTCTTTCTTTATTTGCTCATTTTTGTCAAATTAAATATTTTCCAAGCATGTTAGTTGTTAAAACACTTAAGAAGCTTATTGTTTTGATATTTTTAGGGTTTTGTTGATCATAATGTAGAATTATAAAAAAATTAAATGGGGGGTTGAACTTTTAAATTCCTCTTAATATTCTTTCTTTATTTGCTCATTTTTGTCAAATTAAATATTTTGCTGGCATGTTGGTTGTCAAAACACTCAAGAAGCTTAATGTTTTAATATTTTTAGGGTTTTGTTGATCATAATGTAGAATTATAAAAAAATTAAATGGGGGGTTGGAACTTTTAAATTCCTCTTAATATTCTTTCTTTATTTGTTCATTTTTGTCAAATTAAATATTTTCCTGGCATGTTGGGTGTCAAATCACTCAAAAGCTTAATGTTTTAATATTTTTAGGGTTTTATTGATCATAATGTAGAATTATAAAAAAATTAAATGGGGGGTTGGAACTTTTAAATTCCTCTTAATATTCTTTCTTTATTTGCTCATTTTTGTCAAATTAAATTTTTTTTAGGCATGATGGGTGTCAAATCACTCAACAAGCTTAATGTTTTAATATTTTTAGGGTTTTGTTGATCATAATGTAGAATTATAAAAAAATTAAATGGGGGGTTGGAACTTTTTAATTCCTCTTAATATTCTTTCTTTATTTGTTCATTTTTGTCAAATTAAATATTTTCCTGGCATGTTAGTTGTTAAAACACTTAAGAAGCTTATTGTTTTGATATTTTTAGGGTTTTGTTGATCATAATGTAGAATTATAAAAAAATTAAATGGGGGGTTGGAACTTTTAAATTCCTCTTAATATTCTTTCTTTATTTGTTCATTTTTGTTAAATTAAATATTTTCCTGGCATGTTGGGTGTCAAATCACTCAAAAGCTTAATGTTTTAATATTTTTAGGGTTTTATTGATCACAATGTAGAATTATAAAAAAATTAAATGGGGGGTTGGAACTTTTAAATTCCTCTTAATATTCTTTCTTTATTTGCTCATTTTTGTCAAATTAAATTTTTTTTAGGCATGTTGGGTGTCAAATCACTCAACAAGCTTAATGTTTTAATATTTTTAGGGATTTGTTGAACATTATGTAGAATTCAGCTAATTTAAAGAGGGGGTTGAAATTTTTAAATTCCTCTTAATATTCTTTCTTTATTTGTTCATTTTTGTCAAATTAAATATTTTCCTGGCATGTTGGGTGTCAAATCACTCAAAAGCTTAATGTTTTAATATTTTTAGGGTTTTATTGATCATAATGTAGAATTATAAAAAAATTAAATGGGGGGTTGGAACTTTTAAATTCCTCTTAATATTCTTTCTTTATTTGCTCATTTTTGTCAAATTAAATTTTTTTTAGACATGATGGGTGTCAAATCACTCAACAAGCTTAATGTTTTAATATTTTTAGGGTTTTGTTGATCATAATGTAGAATTATAAAAAAATTAAATGGGGGGTTGGAACTTTTTAATTCCTCTTAATATTCTTTCTTTATTTGTTCATTTTTGTCAAATTAAATATTTTCCTGGCATGTTAGTTGTTAAAACACTTAAGAAGCTTATTGTTTTGATGTTTTTAGGGTTTTGTTGATCATAATGTAGAATTATAAAAAAATTAAATGTGGGGTTGGAACTTTTAAATTCCTCTTAATATTCTTTCTTTATTTGTTCATTTTTGTTAAATTAAATATTTTCCTGGCATGTTGTGTGTCAAATCACTCAAAAGCTTAATGTTTTAATATTTTTAGGGTTTTATTGATCACAATGTAGAATTATAAAAAAATTAAATGGGGGGTTGGAACTTTTAAATTCCTCTTAATATTCTTTCTTTATTTGTTCATTTTTGTCAAATTAAATATTTTGCTGGCATGTTAGTTGTTAAAACACTTAAGAAGCTTATTGTTTTATTATTTTTAGGGTTTTATTGATCATAATGTAGAATTATAAAAAAATTAAATGGGGGGTTGGAACTTTTAAATTCCTCTTAATGTTCTTTCTTTATTTGCTCATTTTTGTCAAATTAAATTTTTTTTAGGCATGTTGGTTGTCAAATCACTCAAAAGCTTAATGTTTTAATATTTTTAGGGTTTTATTGATCATAATGTAGAATTATAAAAAAATTAAATGGGGGGTTGGAACTTTTAAATTCCTCTTAATATTCTTTCTTTATTTGCTCATTTTTGTCAAATTAAATTTTTTTTAGGCATGATGGGTGTCAAATCACTCAACAAGCTTAATGTTTTAATATTTTTAGGGTTTTGTTGATCATAATGTAGAATTATAAAAAAATTAAATGGGGGGTTGAACTTTTAAATTCCTCTTAATGATCTTTCTTTATTTGCTCATTTTTGTCAAATTAAATATTTTGCTGGCATGTTGGTTGTCAAAACACTCAAGAAGCTTAATGTTTTAATATTTTTAGGGTTTTGTTGATCATAATGTAGAATTATAAAAAAATTAAATGGGGGGTTGGAACTTTTAAATTCCTCTTAATATTCTTTCTTTATTTGTTCATTTTAGTTAAATTAAATATTTTCCTGGCATGTTGGTTGTCAAATCACTCAAAAGCTTAATGTTTTAATATTTTTAGGGTTTTGTTGATCATAATGTAGAATTATAAAAAAATCAAATGGGGGGTTGGAACTTTTTAATTCCTCTTAATATTCTTTCTTTATTTGCTCATTTTTGTCAAATTAAATATTTTCCAAGCATGTTAGTTGTTAAAACACTTAAGAAGCTTATTGTTTTGATATTTTTAGGGTTTTGTTGATCATAATGTAGAATTATAAAAAAATTAAATGGGGGGTTGAACTTTTAAATTCCTCTTAATATTCTTTCTTTATTTGCTCATTTTTGTCAAATTAAATATTTTGCTGGCATGTTGGTTGTCAAAACACTCAAGAAGCTTAATGTTTTAATATTTTTAGGGTTTTGTTGATCATAATGTAGAATTATAAAAAAATTAAATGGGGGGTTTGAACTTTTAAATTCCTCTTAATATTCTTTCTTTATTTGTTCATTTTTGTCAAATTAAATATTTTCCTGGCATGTTGGGTGTCAAATCACTCAAAAGCTTAATGTTTTAATATTTTTAGGGTTTTATTGATCATAATGTAGAATTATAAAAAAATTAAATGGGGGGTTGGAACTTTTAAATTCCTCTTAATATTCTTTCTTTATTTGCTCATTTTTGTCAAATTAAATTTTTTTTAGGCATGATGGGTGTCAAATCACTCAACAAGCTTAATGTTTTAATATTTTTAGGGTTTTGTTGATCATAATGTAGAATTATAAAAAAATTAAATGGGGGGTTGGAACTTTTTAATTCCTCTTAATATTCTTTCTTTATTTGTTCATTTTTGTCAAATTAAATATTTTCCTGGCATGTTAGTTGTTAAAACACTTAAGAAGCTTATTGTTTTGATATTTTTAGGGTTTTGTTGATCATAATGTAGAATTATAAAAAAATTAAATGGGGGGTTGGAACTTTTAAATTCCTCTTAATATTCTTTCTTTATTTGTTCATTTTTGTTAAATTAAATATTTTCCTGGCATGTTGGGTGTCAAATCACTCAAAAGCTTAATGTTTTAATATTTTTAGGGTTTTATTGATCACAATGTAGAATTATAAAAAAATCAAATGGGGGGTTGGAACTTTTTAATTCCTCTTAATATTCTTTCTTTATTTGTTCATTTTTGTCAAATTAAATATTTTCCTGGCATGTTAGTTGTTAAAACACTTAAGAAGCTTATTGTTTTGATATTTTTAGGGTTTTGTTGATCATAATGTAGAATTATAAAAAAATTAAATGGGGGGTTGAACTTTTAAATTCCTCTTAATATTCTTTCTTTATTTGCTCATTTTTGTCAAATTAAATATTTTGCTGGCATGTTGGTTGTCAAAACACTAAAGAAGCTTAATGTTTTAATATTTTTAGGGTTTTGTTGATCATAATGTAGAATTATAAAAAAATTAAATGGGGGGTTGAACTTTTAAATTCCTCTTAATATTCTTTCTTTATTTGCTCATTTTTGTCAAATTAAATATTTTGCTGGCATGTTGGTTGTCAAAACACTCAAGAAGCTTAATGTTTTAATATTTTTAGGGATTTGTTGAACATTATGTAGAATTCAGCTAATTTAAAGAGGGGGTTGAAATTTTTAAATTCCTCTTAATATTCTTTCTTTATTTGTTCATTTTTGTCAAATTAAATATTTTCCTGGCATGTTGGGTGTCAAATCACTCAAAAGCTTAATGTTTTAATATTTTTAGGGTTTTATTGATCATAATGTAGAATTATAAAAAAATTAAATGGGGGGTTGGAACTTTTAAATTCCTCTTAATATTCTTTCTTTATTTGCTCATTTTTGTCAAATTAAATTTTTTTTAGACATGATGGGTGTCAAATCACTCAACAAGCTTAATGTTTTAATATTTTTAGGGTTTTGTTGATCATAATGTAGAATTATAAAAAAATTAAATGGGGGGTTGGAACTTTTTAATTCCTCTTAATATTCTTTCTTTATTTGTTCATTTTTGTCAAATTAAATATTTTCCTGGCATGTTAGTTGTTAAAACACTTAAGAAGCTTATTGTTTTGATGTTTTTAGGGTTTTGTTGATCATAATGTAGAATTATAAAAAAATTAAATGTGGGGTTGGAACTTTTAAATTCCTCTTAATATTCTTTCTTTATTTGTTCATTTTTGTTAAATTAAATATTTTCCTGGCATGTTGTGTGTCAAATCACTCAAAAGCTTAATGTTTTAATATTTTTAGGGTTTTATTGATCACAATGTAGAATTATAAAAAAATTAAATGGGGGGTTGGAACTTTTAAATTCCTCTTAATATTCTTTCTTTATTTGTTCATTTTTGTCAAATTAAATATTTTGCTGGCATGTTAGTTGTTAAAACACTTAAGAAGCTTATTGTTTTATTATTTTTAGGGTTTTATTGATCATAATGTAGAATTATAAAAAAATTAAATGGGGGGTTGGAACTTTTAAATTCCTCTTAATGTTCTTTCTTTATTTGCTCATTTTTGTCAAATTAAATTTTTTTTAGGCATGTTGGTTGTCAAATCACTCAAAAGCTTAATGTTTTAATATTTTTAGGGTTTTATTGATCATAATGTAGAATTATAAAAAAATTAAATGGGGGGTTGGAACTTTTAAATTCCTCTTAATATTCTTTCTTTATTTGCTCATTTTTGTCAAATTAAATTTTTTTTAGGCATGATGGGTGTCAAATCACTCAACAAGCTTAATGTTTTAATATTTTTAGGGTTTTGTTGATCATAATGTAGAATTATAAAAAAATTAAATGGGGGGTTGAACTTTTAAATTCCTCTTAATGATCTTTCTTTATTTGCTCATTTTTGTCAAATTAAATATTTTGCTGGCATGTTGGTTGTCAAAACACTCAAGAAGCTTAATGTTTTAATATTTTTAGGGTTTTGTTGATCATAATGTAGAATTATAAAAAAATTAAATGGGGGGTTGGAACTTTTAAATTCCTCTTAATATTCTTTCTTTATTTGTTCATTTTAGTTAAATTAAATATTTTCCTGGCATGTTGGTTGTCAAATCACTCAAAAGCTTAATGTTTTAATATTTTTAGGGTTTTGTTGATCATAATGTAGAATTATAAAAAAATCAAATGGGGGGTTGGAACTTTTTAATTCCTCTTAATATTCTTTCTTTATTTGCTCATTTTTGTCAAATTAAATATTTTCCAAGCATGTTAGTTGTTAAAACACTTAAGAAGCTTATTGTTTTGATATTTTTAGGGTTTTGTTGATCATAATGTAGAATTATAAAAAAATTAAATGGGGGGTTGAACTTTTAAATTCCTCTTAATATTCTTTCTTTATTTGCTCATTTTTGTCAAATTAAATATTTTGCTGGCATGTTGGTTGTCAAAACACTCAAGAAGCTTAATGTTTTAATATTTTTAGGGTTTTGTTGATCATAATGTAGAATTATAAAAAAATTAAATGGGGGGTTGGAACTTTTAAATTCCTCTTAATATTCTTTCTTTATTTGTTCATTTTTGTCAAATTAAATATTTTCCTGGCATGTTGGGTGTCAAATCACTCAAAAGCTTAATGTTTTAATATTTTTAGGGTTTTATTGATCATAATGTAGAATTATAAAAAAATTAAATGGGGGGTTGGAACTTTTAAATTCCTCTTAATATTCTTTCTTTATTTGCTCATTTTTGTCAAATTAAATTTTTTTTAGGCATGATGGGTGTCAAATCACTCAACAAGCTTAATGTTTTAATATTTTTAGGGTTTTGTTGATCATAATGTAGAATTATAAAAAAATTAAATGGGGGGTTGGAACTTTTTAATTCCTCTTAATATTCTTTCTTTATTTGTTCATTTTTGTCAAATTAAATATTTTCCTGGCATGTTAGTTGTTAAAACACTTAAGAAGCTTATTGTTTTGATATTTTTAGGGTTTTGTTGATCATAATGTAGAATTATAAAAAAATTAAATGGGGGGTTGGAACTTTTAAATTCCTCTTAATATTCTTTCTTTATTTGTTCATTTTTGTTAAATTAAATATTTTCCTGGCATGTTGGGTGTCAAATCACTCAAAAGCTTAATGTTTTAATATTTTTAGGGTTTTATTGATCACAATGTAGAATTATAAAAAAATTAAATGGGGGGTTGGAACTTTTAAATTCCTCTTAATATTCTTTCTTTATTTGCTCATTTTTGTCAAATTAAATTTTTTTTAGGCATGTTGGGTGTCAAATCACTCAACAAGCTTAATGTTTTAATATTTTTAGGGATTTGTTGAACATTAGGTAGAATTCAGCTAATTTAAAGGGGGGGTTGAAATTTTTAAATTCCTCTTAATATTCTTTCTTTATTTGTTCATTTTTGTCAAATTAAATATTTTGCTGGCATGTTTGTTGTTAAAACACTTAAGAAGCTTATTGTTTTATTATTTTTAGGGTTTTATTGATCATAATGTAGAATTATAAAAAAATTAAATGGGGGGTTGGAACTTTTTAATTCCTCTTAATATTCTTTCTTTATTTGTTCATTTTTGTCAAATTAAATATTTTCCTGGCATGTTAGTTGTTAAAACACTTAAGAAGCTTATTGTTTTGATATTTTTAGGGTTTTGTTGATCATAATGTAGAATTATAAAAAAATTAAATGGGGGGTTGAACTTTTAAATTCCTCTTAATATTCTTTCTTTATTTGCTCATTTTTGTCAAATTAAATATTTTGCTGGCATGTTGGTTTTCAAAACACTCAAGAAGCTTAATGTTTTAATATTTTTAGGGTTTTGTTGATCATAATGTAGAATTATAAAAAAATTAAATGGGGGGTTGGAACTTTTAAATTCCTCTTAATATTCTTTCTTTATTTGTTCATTTTTGTCAAATTAAATATTTTGCTGGCATGTTGGGTGTCAAATCACTTAAGAAGCTTATTGTTTTAATATTTTTAGGGTTTTATTGATCATAATGTAGAATTATAAAAAAATTAAAGGGGGGGTTGAAACATTTAAATTCCTCTTAATATTCTTTCTTTATTTGCTCATTTTTGTCAAATTAAATATTTTGCTGGCATGTTGGTTGTCAAAACACTCAAGAAGCTTAATGTTTTAATATTTTTAGGGATTTGTTGAACATTATGTAGAATTCAGCTAATTTAAAGGGGGGGTTGAAATTTTTAAATTCCTCTTAATATTCTTTCTTTATTTGTTCATTTTTGTCAAATTAAATATTTTGCTGGCATGTTGGGTGTCAAATCACTTAAGAAGCTTATTGTTTTAATATTTTTAGGGTTTTATTGATCATAATGTAGAATTATAAAAAAATTAAAGGGGGGGTTGAAACATTTAAATTCCTCTTAATATTCTTTCTTTATTTGCTCATTTTTGTCAAATTAAATATTTTGCTGGCATGTTGGTTGTCAAAACACTCAAGAAGCTTAATGTTTTAATATTTTTAGGGATTTGTTGAACATTATGTAGAATTCAGCTAATTTAAAGGGGGGGTTGAAATTTTTAAATTCCTCTTAATATTCTTTCTTTATTTGTTCATTTTAGTTAAATTAAATATTTTCCTGGCATGTTGGTTGTCAAATCACTCAAAAGCTTAATGTTTTAATATTTTTAGGGTTTTGTTGATCATAATGTAGAATTATAAAAAAATTAAATGGGGGGTTGGAACTTTTAAATTCCTCTTAATATTCTTTCTTTATTTGTTCATTTTAGTTAAATTAAATATTTTCCTGGCATGTTGGTTGTCAAATCACTCAAAAGCTTAATGTTTTAATATTTTTAGGGTTTTGTTGATCATAATGTAGAATTATAAAAAAATCAAATGGGGGGTTGGAACTTTTTAATTCCTCTTAATATTCTTTCTTTATTTGCTCATTTTTGTCAAATTAAATATTTTCCAAGCATGTTAGTTGTTAAAACACTTAAGAAGCTTATTGTTTTGATATTTTTAGGGTTTTGTTGATCATAATGTAGAATTATAAAAAAATTAAATGGGGGGTTGAACTTTTAAATTCCTCTTAATATTCTTTCTTTATTTGCTCATTTTTGTCAAATTAAATATTTTGCTGGCATGTTGGTTGTCAAAACACTCAAGAAGCTTAATGTTTTAATATTTTTAGGGTTTTGTTGATCATAATGTAGAATTATAAAAAAATTAAATGGGGGGTTGGAACTTTTAAATTCCTCTTAATATTCTTTCTTTATTTGCTCATTTTTGTCAAATTAAATTTTTTTTAGGCATGATGGGTGTCAAATCACTCAACAAGCTTAATGTTTTAATATTTTTAGGGTTTTGTTGATCATAATGTAGAATTATAAAAAAATTAAATGGGGGGTTGGAACTTTTTAATTCCTCTTAATATTCTTTCTTTATTTGTTCATTTTTGTCAAATTAAATATTTTCCTGGCATGTTAGTTGTTAAAACACTTAAGAAGCTTATTGTTTTGATATTTTTAGGGTTTTGTTGATCATAATGTAGAATTATAAAAAAATTAAATGGGGGGTTGGAACTTTTAAATTCCTCTTAATATTCTTTCTTTATTTGTTCATTTTTGTTAAATTAAATATTTTCCTGGCATGTTGGGTGTCAAATCACTCAAAAGCTTAATGTTTTAATATTTTTAGGGTTTTATTGATCACAATGTAGAATTATAAAAAAATTAAATGGGGGGTTGGAACTTTTAAATTCCTCTTAATATTCTTTCTTTATTTGCTCATTTTTGTCAAATTAAATTTTTTTTAGGCATGTTGGGTGTCAAATCACTCAACAAGCTTAATGTTTTAATATTTTTAGGGATTTGTTGAACATTAGGTAGAATTCAGCTAATTTAAAGGGGGGGTTGAAATTTTTAAATTCCTCTTAATATTCTTTCTTTATTTGTTCATTTTTGTCAAATTAAATATTTTGCTGGCATGTTTGTTGTTAAAACACTTAAGAAGCTTATTGTTTTATTATTTTTAGGGTTTTATTGATCATAATGTAGAATTATAAAAAAATTAAATGGGGGGTTGGAACTTTTAAATTCCTCTTAATGTTCTTTCTTTATTTGCTCATTTTTGTCAAATTAAATTTTTTTTAGGCATGTTGGTTGTCAAATCACTCAACAAGCTTAATGTTTTAATATTTTTAGGGTTTTGTTGATCATAATGTAGAATTATAAAAAAATTAAATGGGGGGTTGGAACTTTTTAATTCCTCTTAATATTCTTTCTTTATTTGTTCATTTTTGTCAAATTAAATATTTTCCTGGCATGTTAGTTGTTAAAACACTTAAGAAGCTTATTGTTTTGATATTTTTAGGGTTTTGTTGATCATAATGTAGAATTATAAAAAAATTAAATGGGGGGTTGAACTTTTAAATTCCTCTTAATATTCTTTCTTTATTTGCTCATTTTTGTCAAATTAAATATTTTGCTGGCATGTTGGTTGTCAAAACACTCAAGAAGCTTAATGTTTTAATATTTTTAGGGATTTGTTGAACATTATGTAGAATTCAGCTAATTTAAAGGGGGGGTTGAAATTTTTAAATTCCTCTTAATATTCTTTCTTTATTTGTTCATTTTTGTCAAATTAAATATTTTCCTGGCATGTTGGGTGTCAAATCACTCAAAAGCTTAATGTTTTAATATTTTTAGGGTTTTATTGATCATAATGTAGAATTATAAAAAAATTAAATGGGGGGTTGGAACTTTTAAATTCCTCTTAATATTCTTTCTTTATTTGCTCATTTTTGTCAAATTAAATTTTTTTTAGACATGATGGGTGTCAAATCACTCAACAAGCTTAATGTTTTAATATTTTTAGGGTTTTGTTGATCATAATGTAGAATTATAAAAAAATTAAATGGGGGGTTGGAACTTTTTAATTCCTCTTAATATTCTTTCTTTATTTGTTCATTTTTGTCAAATTAAATATTTTCCTGGCATGTTAGTTGTTAAAACACTTAAGAAGCTTATTGTTTTGATGTTTTTAGGGTTTTGTTGATCATAATGTAGAATTATAAAGAAATTAAATGTGGGGTTGGAACTTTTAAATTCCTCTTAATATTCTTTCTTTATTTGTTCATTTTTGTTAAATTAAATATTTTCCTGGCATGTTGTGTGTCAAATCACTCAAAAGCTTAATGTTTTAATATTTTTAGGGTTTTATTGATCACAATGTAGAATTATAAAAAAATTAAATGGGGGGTTGGAACTTTTAAATTCCTCTTAATATTCTTTCTTTATTTGTTCATTTTTGTCAAATTAAATATTTTGCTGGCATGTTAGTTGTTAAAACACTTAAGAAGCTTATTGTTTTATTATTTTTAGGGTTTTATTGATCATAATGTAGAATTATAAAAAAATTAAATGGGGGGTTGGAACTTTTAAATTCCTCTTAATGTTCTTTCTTTATTTGCTCATTTTTGTCAAATTAAATTTTTTTTAGGCATGTTGGTTGTCAAATCACTCAACAAGCTTAATATTTTAATATTTTTAGGGTTTTGTTGATCATAATGTAGAATTATAAAAAAATTAAATGGGGGGTTGGAACTTTTTAATTCCTCTTAATATTCTTTCTTTATTTGTTCATTTTTGTCAAATTAAATATTTTCCTGGCATGTTAGTTGTTAAAACACTTAAGAAGCTTATTGTTTTGATATTTTTAGGGTTTTGTTGATCATAATGTAGAATTATAAAAAAATTAAATGGGGGGTTGAACTTTTAAATTCCTCTTAATATTCTTTCTTTATTTGCTCATTTTTGTCAAATTAAATATTTTGCTGGCATGTTGGTTGTCAAAACACTCAAGAAGCTTAATGTTTTAATATTTTTAGGGTTTTGTTGATCATAATGTAGAATTATAAAAAAATTAAATGGGGGGTTGAACTTTTAAATTCCTCTTAATGATCTTTCTTTATTTGCTCATTTTTGTCAAATTAAATATTTTGCTGGCATGTTGGTTGTCAAAACACTCAAGAAGCTTAATGTTTTAATATTTTTAGGGTTTTGTTGATCATAATGTAGAATTATAAAAAAATTAAATGGGGGGTTGGAACTTTTAAATTCCTCTTAATATTCTTTCTTTATTTGTTCATTTTAGTTAAATTAAATATTTTCCTGGCATGTTGGTTGTCAAATCACTCAAAAGCTTAATGTTTTAATATTTTTAGGGTTTTGTTGATCATAATGTAGAATTATAAAAAAATCAAATGGGGGGTTGGAACTTTTTAATTCCTCTTAATATTCTTTCTTTATTTGCTCATTTTTGTCAAATTAAATATTTTCCAAGCATGTTAGTTGTTAAAACACTTAAGAAGCTTATTGTTTTGATATTTTTAGGGTTTTGTTGATCATAATGTAGAATTATAAAAAAATTAAATGGGGGGTTGAACTTTTAAATTCCTCTTAATATTCTTTCTTTATTTGCTCATTTTTGTCAAATTAAATATTTTGCTGGCATGTTGGTTGTCAAAACACTCAAGAAGCTTAATGTTTTAATATTTTTAGGGTTTTGTTGATCATAATGTAGAATTATAAAAAAATTAAATGGGGGGTTGGAACTTTTAAATTCCTCTTAATATTCTTTCTTTATTTGTTCATTTTTGTCAAATTAAATATTTTCCTGGCATGTTGGGTGTCAAATCACTCAAAAGCTTAATGTTTTAATATTTTTAGGGTTTTATTGATCATAATGTAGAATTATAAAAAAATTAAATGGGGGGTTGGAACTTTTAAATTCCTCTTAATATTCTTTCTTTATTTGCTCATTTTTGTCAAATTAAATTTTTTTTAGGCATGATGGGTGTCAAATCACTCAACAAGCTTAATGTTTTAATATTTTTAGGGTTTTGTTGATCATAATGTAGAATTATAAAAAAATTAAATGGGGGGTTGGAACTTTTTAATTCCTCTTAATATTCTTTCTTTATTTGTTCATTTTTGTCAAATTAAATATTTTCCTGGCATGTTAGTTGTTAAAACACTTAAGAAGCTTATTATTTTGATATTTTTAGGGTTTTGTTGATCATAATGTAGAATTATAAAAAAATTAAATGGGGGGTTGGAACTTTTAAATTCCTCTTAATATTCTTTCTTTATTTGTTCATTTTTGTTAAATTAAATATTTTCCTGGCATGTTGGGTGTCAAATCACTCAAAAGCTTAATGTTTTAATATTTTTAGGGTTTTATTGATCACAATGTAGAATTATAAAAAAATTAAATGGGGGGTTGGAACTTTTAAATTCCTCTTAATATTCTTTCTTTATTTGCTCATTTTTGTCAAATTAAATTTTTTTTAGGCATGTTGGGTGTCAAATCACTCAACAAGCTTAATGTTTTAATATTTTTAGGGATTTGTTGAACATTAGGTAGAATTCAGCTAATTTAAAGGGGGGGTTGAAATTTTTAAATTCCTCTTAATATTCTTTCTTTATTTGTTCATTTTTGTCAAATTAAATATTTTGCTGGCATGTTTGTTGTTAAAACACTTAAGAAGCTTATTGTTTTATTATTTTTAGGGTTTTATTGATCATAATGTAGAATTATAAAAAAATTAAATGGGGGGTTGGAACTTTTAAATTCCTCTTAATGTTCTTTCTTTATTTGCTCATTTTTGTCAAATTAAATTTTTTTTAGGCATGTTGGTTGTCAAATCACTCAACAAGCTTAATGTTTTAATATTTTTAGGGTTTTGTTGATCATAATGTAGAATTATAAAAAAATTAAATGGGGGGTTGGAACTTTTTAATTCCTCTTAATATTCTTTCTTTATTTGTTCATTTTTGTCAAATTAAATATTTTCCTGGCATGTTAGTTGTTAAAACACTTAAGAAGCTTATTGTTTTGATATTTTTAGGGTTTTGTTGATCATAATGTAGAATTATAAAAAAATTAAATGGGGGGTTGAACTTTTAAATTCCTCTTAATATTCTTTCTTTATTTGCTCATTTTTGTCAAATTAAATATTTTGCTGGCATGTTGGTTTTCAAAACACTCAAGAAGCTTAATGTTTTAATATTTTTAGGGTTTTGTTGATCATAATGTAGAATTATAAAAAAATTAAATGGGGGGTTGGAACTTTTAAATTCCTCTTAATATTCTTTCTTTATTTGTTCATTTTTGTCAAATTAAATATTTTGCTGGCATGTTGGGTGTCAAATCACTTAAGAAGCTTATTGTTTTAATATTTTTAGGGTTTTATTGATCATAATGTAGAATTATAAAAAAATTAAAGGGGGGGTTGAAACATTTAAATTCCTCTTAATATTCTTTCTTTATTTGCTCATTTTTGTCAAATTAAATATTTTGCTGGCATGTTGGTTGTCAAAACACTCAAGAAGCTTAATGTTTTAATATTTTTAGGGATTTGTTGAACATTATGTAGAATTCAGCTAATTTAAAGGGGGGGTTGAAATTTTTAAATTCCTCTTAATATTCTTTCTTTATTTGCTCATTTTTGTCAAATTAAATATTTTGCTGGCATGTTGGTTTTCAAAACACTCAAGAAGTTTAATGTTTTAATATTTTTAGGGTTTTGTTGATCATAATGTAGAATTATAAAAAAATTAAATGGGGGGTTGGAACTTTTAAATTCCTCTTAATATTCTTTCTTTATTTGTTCATTTTTGTCAAATTAAATATTTTGCTGGCATGTTGGGTGTCAAATCACTTAAGAAGCTTATTGTTTTAATATTTTTAGGGTTTTATTGATCATAATGTAGAATTATAAAAAAATTAAAGGGGGGGTTGAAACATTTAAATTCCTCTTAATATTCTTTCTTTATTTGCTCATTTTTGTCAAATTAAATATTTTGCTGGCATGTTGGTTGTCAAAACACTCAAGAAGCTTAATGTTTTAATATTTTTAGGGATTTGTTGAACATTATGTAGAATTCAGCTAATTTAAAGGGGGGGTTGAAATTTTTAAATTCCTCTTAATATTCTTTCTTTATTTGTTCATTTTTGTCAAATTAAATATTTTCCTGGCATGTTGGGTGTCAAATCACTCAAAAGCTTAATGTTTTAATATTTTTAGGGTTTTATTGATCATAATGTAGAATTATAAAAAAATTAAATGGGGGGTTGGAACTTTTAAATTCCTCTTAATATTCTTTCTTTATTTGCTCATTTTTGTCAAATTAAATTTTTTTTAGGCATGATGGTTGTCAAATCACTCAACAAGCTTAATGTTTTAATATTTTTAGGGTTTTGTTGATCATAATGTAGAATTATAAAAAAATTAAATGGGGGGTTGGAACTTTTTAATTCCTCTTAATATTCTTTCTTTATTTGTTCATTTTTGTCAAATTAAATATTTTCCTGGCATGTTAGTTGTTAAAACACTTAAGAAGCTTATTGTTTTGATATTTTTAGGGTTTTGTTGATCATAATGTAGAATTATAAAAAAATTAAATGGGGGGTTGGAACTTTTAAATTCCTCTTAATATTCTTTCTTTATTTGTTCATTTTTGTTAAATTAAATATTTTCCTGGCATGTTGGGTGTCAAATCACTCAAAAGCTTAATGTTTTAATATTTTTAGGGTTTTATTGATCACAATGTAGAATTATAAAAAAATTAAATGGGGGGTTGGAACTTTTAAATTCCTCTTAATATTCTTTCTTTATTTGTTCATTTTTGTCAAATTAAATATTTTGCTGGCATGTTAGTTGTTAAAACACTTAAGAAGCTTATTGTTTTATTATTTTTAGGGTTTTATTGATCATAATGTAGAATTATAAAAAAATTAAATGGGGGGTTGGAACTTTTAAATTCCTCTTAATGTTCTTTCTTTATTTGCTCATTTTTGTCAAATTAAATTTTTTTTAGGCATGTTGGTTGTCAAATCACTCAACAAGCTTAATATTTTAATATTTTTAGGGTTTTGTTGATCATAATGTAGAATTATAAAAAAATTAAATGGGGGGTTGGAACTTTTTAATTCCTCTTAATATTCTTTCTTTATTTGTTCATTTTTGTCAAATTAAATATTTTCCTGGCATGTTAGTTGTTAAAACACTTAAGAAGCTTATTGTTTTGATATTTTTAGGGTTTTGTTGATCATAATGTAGAATTATAAAAAAATTAAATGGGGGGTTGGAACTTTTAAATTCCTCTTAATATTCTTTCTTTATTTGTTCATTTTTGTTAAATTAAATATTTTCCTGGCATGTTGGGTGTCAAATCACTCAAAAGCTTAATGTTTTAATATTTTTAGGGTTTTATTGATCACAATGTAGAATTATAAAAAAATTAAATGGGGGGTTGGAACTTTTAAATTCCTCTTAATATTCTTTCTTTATTTGCTCATTTTTGTCAAATTAAATTTTTTTTAGGCATGTTGGGTGTCAAATCACTCAACAAGCTTAATGTTTTAATATTTTTAGGGATTTGTTGAACATTAGGTAGAATTCAGCTAATTTAAAGGGGGGGTTGAAATTTTTAAATTCCTCTTAATATTCTTTCTTTATTTGTTCATTTTTGTCAAATTAAATATTTTGCTGGCATGTTAGTTGTTAAAACACTTAAGAAGCTTATTGTTTTATTATTTTTAGGGTTTTATTGATCATAATGTAGAATTATAAAAAAATTAAATGGGGGGTTGGAACTTTTAAATTCCTCTTAATGTTCTTTCTTTATTTGCTCATTTTTGTCAAATTAAATTTTTTTTAGGCATGTTGGTTGTCAAATCACTCAACAAGCTTAATGTTTTAATATTTTTAGGGTTTTGTTGATCATAATGTAGAATTATAAAAAAATTAAATGGGGGGTTGGAACTTTTTAATTCCTCTTAATATTCTTTCTTTATTTGTTCATTTTTGTCAAATTAAATATTTTCCTGGCATGTTAGTTGTTAAAACACTTAAGAAGCTTATTGTTTTGATATTTTTAGGGTTTTGTTGATCATAATGTAGAATTATAAAAAAATTAAATGGGGGGTTGAACTTTTAAATTCCTCTTAATATTCTTTCTTTATTTGCTCATTTTTGTCAAATTAAATATTTTGCTGGCATGTTGGTTGTCAAAACACTCAAGAAGCTTAATGTTTTAATATTTTTAGGGTTTTGTTGATCATAATGTAGAATTATAAAAAAATTAAATGGGGGGTTGAACTTTTAAATTCCTCTTAATGATCTTTCTTTATTTGCTCATTTTAGTTAAATTAAATATTTTCCTGGCATGTTGGGTGTCAAATCACTCAAAAGCTTAATGTTTTAATATTTTTAGGGTTTTGTTGATCATAATGTAGAATTATAAAAAAATTAAATGGGGGGTTGGAACTTTTTAATTCCTCTTAATATTCTTTCTTTATTTGTTCATTTTTGTCAAATTAAATATTTTCCTGGCATGTTAGTTGTTAAAACACTTAAGAAGCTTATTGTTTTGATATTTTTAGGGTTTTGTTGATCATAATGTAGAATTATAAAAAAATTAAATGGGGGGTTGAACTTTTAAATTCCTCTTAATATTCTTTCTTTATTTGCTCATTTTTGTCAAATTAAATATTTTGCTGGCATGTTGGTTTTCAAAACACTCAAGAAGCTTAATGTTTTAATATTTTTAGGGTTTTGTTGATCATAATGTAGAATTATAAAAAAATTAAATGGGGGGTTGGAACTTTTAAATTCCTCTTAATATTCTTTCTTTATTTGTTCATTTTTGTCAAATTAAATATTTTGCTGGCATGTTGGGTGTCAAATCACTTAAGAAGCTTATTGTTTTAATATTTTTAGGGTTTTATTGATCATAATGTAGAATTATAAAAAAATTAAAGGGGGGGTTGAAACATTTAAATTCCTCTTAATATTCTTTCTTTATTTGCTCATTTTTGTCAAATTAAATATTTTGCTGGCATGTTGGTTGTCAAAACACTCAAGAAGCTTAATGTTTTAATATTTTTAGGGATTTGTTGAACATTATGTAGAATTCAGCTAATTTAAAGGGGGGGTTGAAATTTTTAAATTCCTCTTAATATTCTTTCTTTATTTGTTCATTTTTGTCAAATTAAATATTTTCCTGGCATGTTGGGTGTCAAATCACTCAAAAGCTTAATGTTTTAATATTTTTAGGGTTTTATTGATCATAATGTAGAATTATAAAAAAATTAAATGGGGGGTTGGAACTTTTAAATTCCTCTTAATATTCTTTCTTTATTTGCTCATTTTTGTCAAATTAAATTTTTTTTAGGCATGATGGGTGTCAAATCACTCAACAAGCTTAATGTTTTAATATTTTTAGGGTTTTGTTGATCATAATGTAGAATTAAAAAAAAATTAAATGGGGGGTTGGAACTTTTTAATTCCTCTTAATATTCTTTCTTTATTTGTTCATTTTTGTCAAATTAAATATTTTCCTGGCATGTTAGTTGTTAAAACACTTAAGAAGCTTATTGTTTTGATATTTTTAGGGTTTTGTTGATCATAATGTAGAATTATAAAAAAATTAAATGTGGGGTTGGAACTTTTAAATTCCTCTTAATATTCTTTCTTTATTTGTTCATTTTTGTTAAATTAAATATTTTCCTGGCATGTTGTGTGTCAAATCACTCAAAAGCTTAATGTTTTAATATTTTTAGGGTTTTATTGATCACAATGTAGAATTATAAAAAAATTAAATGGGGGGTTGGAACTTTTAAATTCCTCTTAATATTCTTTCTTTATTTGTTCATTTTTGTCAAATTAAATATTTTGCTGGCATGTTAGTTGTTAAAACACTTAAGAAGCTTATTGTTTTATTATTTTTAGGGTTTTATTGATCATAATGTAGAATTATAAAAAAATTAAATGGGGGGTTGGAACTTTTAAATTCCTCTTAATGTTCTTTCTTTATTTGCTCATTTTTGTCAAATTAAATTTTTTTTAGGCATGTTGGTTGTCAAATCACTCAACAAGCTTAATGTTTTAATATTTTTAGGGTTTTGTTGATCATAATGTAGAATTATAAAAAAATTAAATGGGGGGTTGGAACTTTTTAATTCCTCTTAATATTCTTTCTTTATTTGTTCATTTTTGTCAAATTAAATATTTTCCTGGCATGTTAGTTGTTAAAACACTTAAGAAGCTTATTGTTTTGATATTTTTAGGGTTTTGTTGATCATAATGTAGAATTATAAAAAAATTAAATGGGGGGTTGAACTTTTAAATTCCTCTTAATATTCTTTCTTTATTTGCTCATTTTTGTCAAATTAAATATTTTGCTGGCATGTTGGTTGTCAAAACACTCAAGAAGCTTAATGTTTTAATATTTTTAGGGTTTTGTTGATCATAATGTAGAATTATAAAAAAATTAAATGGGGGGTTGAACTTTTAAATTCCTCTTAATGATCTTTCTTTATTTGCTCATTTTAGTTAAATTAAATATTTTCCTGGCATGTTGGGTGTCAAATCACTCAAAAGCTTAATGTTTTAATATTTTTAGGGTTTTGTTGATCATAATGTAGAATTATAAAAAAATTAAATGGGGGGTTGGAACTTTTTAATTCCTCTTAATATTCTTTCTTTATTTGTTCATTTTTGTCAAATTAAATATTTTCCTGGCATGTTAGTTGTTAAAACACTTAAGAAGCTTATTGTTTTGATATTTTT
The DNA here is from genome assembly GCA_956483605.1 of Tuberolachnus salignus. Taxonomy (NCBI): domain Eukaryota; kingdom Metazoa; phylum Arthropoda; class Insecta; order Hemiptera; family Aphididae; genus Tuberolachnus; species Tuberolachnus salignus. Next base: position 38,464 of record CATQFH010000047.1, on the reverse strand, counting down.
AGGGTTTTGTTGATCATAATGTAGAATTATAAAAAAATTAAATGGGGGGTTGAACTTTTAAATTCCTCTTAATATTCTTTCTTTATTTGCTCATTTTTGTCAAATTAAATATTTTGCTGGCATGTTGGTTTTCAAAACACTCAAGAAGCTTAATGTTTTAATATTTTTAGGGTTTTGTTGATCATAATGTAGAATTATAAAAAAATTAAATGGGGGGTTGGAACTTTTAAATTCCTCTTAATATTCTTTCTTTATTTGTTCATTTTTGTCAAATTAAATATTTTGCTGGCATGTTGGGTGTCAAATCACTTAAGAAGCTTATTGTTTTAATATTTTTAGGGTTTTATTGATCATAATGTAGAATTATAAAAAAATTAAAGGGGGGGTTGAAACATTTAAATTCCTCTTAATATTCTTTCTTTATTTGCTCATTTTTGTCAAATTAAATATTTTGCTGGCATGTTGGTTGTCAAAACACTCAAGAAGCTTAATGTTTTAATATTTTTAGGGATTTGTTGAACATTATGTAGAATTCAGCTAATTTAAAGGGGGGGTTGAAATTTTTAAATTCCTCTTAATATTCTTTCTTTATTTGTTCATTTTTGTCAAATTAAATATTTTCCTGGCATGTTGGGTGTCAAATCACTCAAAAGCTTAATGTTTTAATATTTTTAGGGTTTTATTGATCATAATGTAGAATTATAAAAAAATTAAATGGGGGGTTGGAACTTTTAAATTCCTCTTAATATTCTTTCTTTATTTGCTCATTTTTGTCAAATTAAATTTTTTTTAGGCATGATGGGTGTCAAATCACTCAACAAGCTTAATGTTTTAATATTTTTAGGGTTTTGTTGATCATAATGTAGAATTATAAAAAAATTAAATGGGGGGTTGGAACTTTTTAATTCCTCTTAATATTCTTTCTTTATTTGTTCATTTTTGTCAAATTAAATATTTTCCTGGCATGTTAGTTGTTAAAACACTTAAGAAGCTTATTGTTTTGATATTTTTAGGGTTTTGTTGATCATAATGTAGAATTATAAAAAAATTAAATATGGGGTTGGAACTTTTAAATTCCTCTTAATATTCTTTCTTTATTTGTTCATTTTTGTTAAATTAAATATTTTCCTGGCATGTTGTGTGTCAAATCACTCAAAAGCTTAATGTTTTAATATTTTTAGGGTTTTATTGATCACAATGTAGAATTATAAAAAAATTAAATGGGGGGTTGGAACTTTTAAATTCCTCTTAATATTCTTTCTTTATTTGTTCATTTTTGTCAAATTAAATATTTTGCTGGCATGTTAGTTGTTAAAACACTTAAGAAGCTTATTGTTTTATTATTTTTAGGGTTTTATTGATCATAATGTAGAATTATAAAAAAATTAAATGGGGGGTTGGAACTTTTAAATTCCTCTTAATATTCTTTCTTTATTTGTTCATTTTTGTCAAATTAAATATTTTGCTGGCATGTTGGGTGTCAAATCACTTAAGAAGCTTATTGTTTTAATATTTTTAGGGTTTTATTGATCATAATGTAGAATTATAAAAAAATTAAAGGGGGGGTTGAAACATTTAAATTCCTCTTAATATTCTTTCTTTATTTGCTCATTTTTGTCAAATTAAATATTTTGCTGGCATGTTGGTTGTCAAAACACTCAAGAAGCTTAATGTTTTAATATTTTTAGGGATTTGTTGAACATTATGTAGAATTCAGCTAATTTAAAGGGGGGGTTGAAATTTTTAAATTCCTCTTAATATTCTTTCTTTATTTGTTCATTTTTGTCAAATTAAATATTTTCCTGGCATGTTGGGTGTCAAATCACTCAAAAGCTTAATGTTTTAATATTTTTAGGGTTTTATTGATCATAATGTAGAATTATAAAAAAATTAAATGGGGGGTTGGAACTTTTAAATTCCTCTTAATATTCTTTCTTTATTTGCTCATTTTTGTCAAATTAAATTTTTTTTAGGCATGATGGGTGTCAAATCACTCAACAAGCTTAATGTTTTAATATTTTTAGGGTTTTGTTGATCATAATGTAGAATTATAAAAAAATTAAATGGGGGGTTGGAACTTTTTAATTCCTCTTAATATTCTTTCTTTATTTGTTCATTTTTGTCAAATTAAATATTTTCCTGGCATGTTAGTTGTTAAAACACTTAAGAAGCTTATTGTTTTGATATTTTTAGGGTTTTGTTGATCATAATGTAGAATTATAAAAAAATTAAATGGGGGGTTGGAACTTTTAAATTCCTCTTAATATTCTTTCTTTATTTGTTCATTTTTGTTAAATTAAATATTTTCCTGGCATGTTGGGTGTCAAATCACTCAAAAGCTTAATGTTTTAATATTTTTAGGGTTTTATTGATCACAATGTAGAATTATAAAAAAATTAAATGGGGGGTTGGAACTTTTAAATTCCTCTTAATATTCTTTCTTTATTTGTTCATTTTTGTCAAATTAAATATTTTGCTGGCATGTTAGTTGTTAAAACACTTAAGAAGCTTATTGTTTTATTATTTTTAGGGTTTTATTGATCATAATGTAGAATTATAAAAAAATTAAATGGGGGGTTGGAACTTTTAAATTCCTCTTAATGTTCTTTCTTTATTTGCTCATTTTTGTCAAATTAAATTTTTTTTAGGCATGTTGGTTGTCAAATCACTCAACAAGCTTAATATTTTAATATTTTTAGGGTTTTGTTGATCATAATGTAGAATTATAAAAAAATTAAATGGGGGGTTGGAACTTTTTAATTCCTCTTAATATTCTTTCTTTATTTGTTCATTTTTGTCAAATTAAATATTTTCCTGGCATGTTAGTTGTTAAAACACTTAAGAAGCTTATTGTTTTGATATTTTTAGGGTTTTGTTGATCATAATGTAGAATTATAAAAAAATTTAATGGGGGGTTGAACTTTTAAATTCCTCTTAATATTCTTTCTTTATTTGCTCATTTTTGTCAAATTAAATATTTTGCTAGCATGTTGGTTGTCAAAACACTCAAGAAGCTTAATGTTTTAATATTTTTAGGGTTTTGTTGATCATAATGTAGAATTATAAAAAAATTAAATGGGGGGTTGAACTTTTAAATTCCTCTTAATGATCTTTCTTTATTTGCTCATTTTTGTCAAATTAAATATTTTGCTGGCATGTTGGTTGTCAAAACACTCAAGAAGCTTAATGTTTTAATATTTTTAGGGTTTTGTTGATCATAATGTAGAATTATAAAAAAATTAAATGGGGGGTTGGAACTTTTAAATTCCTCTTAATATTCTTTCTTTATTTGTTCATTTTAGTTAAATTAAATATTTTCCTGGCATGTTGGTTGTCAAATCACTCAAAAGCTTAATGTTTTAATATTTTTAGGGTTTTGTTGATCATAATGTAGAATTATAAAAAAATCAAATGGGGGGTTGGAACTTTTTAATTCCTCTTAATATTCTTTCTTTATTTGCTCATTTTTGTCAAATTAAATATTTTCCAAGCATGTTAGTTGTTAAAACACTTAAGAAGCTTATTGTTTTGATATTTTTAGGGTTTTGTTGATCATAATGTAGAATTATAAAAAAATTAAATGGGGGGTTGAACTTTTAAATTCCTCTTAATATTCTTTCTTTATTTGCTCATTTTTGTCAAATTAAATATTTTGCTGGCATGTTGGTTGTCAAAACACTCAAGAAGCTTAATGTTTTAATATTTTTAGGGTTTTGTTGATCATAATGTAGAATTATAAAAAAATTAAATGGGGGGTTGGAACTTTTAAATTCCTCTAAATATTCTTTCTTTATTTGTTCATTTTTGTCAAATTAAATATTTTGCTGGCATGTTGGGTGTCAAATCACTTAAGAAGCTTATTGTTTTAATATTTTTAGGGTTTTATTGATCATAATGTAGAATTATAAAAAAATTAAATGGGGGGTTGGAACTTTTAAATTCCTCTTAATATTCTTTCTTTATTTGCTCATTTTTGTCAAATTAAATTTTTATTAGGCATGTTGGGTGCCAAATCACTCAACAAGCTTAATGTTTTAATATTTTTAGGGATTTGTTGAACATTAGGTAGAATTCAGCTAATTTAAAGGGGGGGTTGAAATTTTTAAATTCCTCTTAATATTCTTTCTTTATTTGTTCATTTTTGTCAAATTAAATATTTTGCTGACATGTTAGTTGTTAAAACACTTAAGAAGCTTATTGTTTTATTATTTTTAGGGTTTTGTTGATCATAATGTAGAATTATAAGAAAATTAAATGGGGGGTTGGAACTTTTTAATTCCTCTTAATATTCTTTCTTTATTTGTTCATTTTTGTCAAATTAAATATTTTCCTGGCATGTTAGTTGTTAAAACACTTAAGAAGCTTATTGTTTTGATATTTTTAGGGTTTTGTTGATCATAATGTAGAATTATAAAAAAATTAAATGGGGGGTTGGAACTTTTAAATTCCTCTTAATATTCTTTCTTTATTTGCTCATTTTTGTCAAATTAAATTTTTTTTAGGCATGTTGGGTGTCAAAACACTCAACAAGCTTAATGTTTTAATATTTTTAGGGATTTGTTGAACATTAGGTAGAATTCAGCTAATTTAAAGGGGGGGTTGAACTTTTAAATTCCTCTTAATGATCTTTCTTTATTTGCTCATTTTTGTCAAATTAAATATTTTGCTGGCATGTTGGTTGTCAAAACACTCAAGAAGCTTAATGTTTTAATATTTTTAGGGTTTTGTTGATCATAATGTAGAATTATAAAAAAATTAAATGGGGGGTTGGAACTTTTAAATTCCTCTTAATATTCTTTCTTTATTTGTTCATTTTAGTTAAATTAAATATTTTCCTGGCATGTTGGGTGTCAAATCACTCAAAAGCTTAATGTTTTAATATTTTTAGGGTTTTGTTGATCATAATGTAGAATTATAAAAAAATTAAATGGGGGGTTGGAACTTTTTAATTCCTCTTAATATTCTTTCTTTATTTGCTCATTTTTGTCAAATTAAATATTTTCCTGGCATGTTAGTTGTTAAAACACTTAAGAAGCTTATTGTTTTGATATTTTTAGGGTTTTGTTGATCATAATGTAGAATTATAAAAAAATTAAATGGGGGGTTGAACTTTTAAATTCCTCTTAATATTCTTTCTTTATTTGCTCATTTTTGTCAAATTAAATATTTTGCTGGCATGTTGGTTGTCCAAACACTCAAGAAGCTTAATGTTTTAATATTTTTAGGGTTTTGTTGATCATAATGTAGAATTATAAAAAAATTAAATGGGGGGTTGGAACTTTTAAATTCCTCTTAATATTCTTTCTTTATTTGTTCATTTTTGTCAAATTAAATATTTTGCTGGCATGTTGGGTGTCAAATCACTTAAGAAGCTTATTGTTTTAATATTTTTAGGGTTTTATTGATCATAATGTAGAATTATAAAAAAATTAAATGGGGGGTTGGAACTTTTAAATTCCTCTTAATATTCTTTCTTTATTTGCTCATTTTTGTCAAATTAAATATTTTGCTGGCATGTTGGTTGTCAAAACACTCAAGAAGCTTAATGTTTTAATATTTTTAGGGATTTGTTGAACATTATGTAGAATTCAGCTAATTTAAAGGGGGGGTTGAAATTTTTAAATTCCTCTTAATATTCTTTCTTTATTTGCTCATTTTTGTCAAATTAAATTTTTTTTAGGCATGTTGGTTGTCAAATCACTCAACAAGCTTAATGTTTTAATATTTTTAGGGTTTTGTTGATCATAATGTAGAATTATAAAAAAATTAAATGGGGGGTTGGAACTTTTTAATTCCTCTTAATATTCTTTCTTTATTTGTTCATTTTTGTCAAATTAAATATTTTGCTGGCATGTTGGTTGTCAAAACACTCAAGAAGCTTAATGTTTTAATATTTTTAGGGTTTTGTTGATCATAATGTAGAATTATAAAAAAATTAAATGGGGGGTTGAACTTTTAAATTCCTCTTAATGATCTTTCTTTATTTGCTCATTTTTGTCAAATTAAATATTTTGCTGGCATGTTGGTTGTCAAAACACTCAAGAAGCTTAATGTTTTAATATTTTTAGGGTTTTGTTGATCATAATGTAGAATTATAAAAAAATTAAATGGGGGGTTGAACTTTTAAATTCCTCTTAATGATCTTTCTTTATTTGCTCATTTTTGTCAAATTAAATATTTTGCTGGCATGTTGGTTGTCAAAACACTCAAGAAGCTTAATGTTTTAATATTTTTAGGGTTTTGTTGATCATAATGTAGAATTATAAAAAAATTAAATGGGGGGTTGGAACTTTTAAATTCCTCTTAATATTCTTTCTTTATTTGTTCATTTTAGTTAAATTAAATATTTTCCTGGCATGTTGGTTGTCAAATCACTCAAAAGCTTAATGTTTTAATATTTTTAGGGTTTTGTTGATCATAATGTAGAATTATAAAAAAATCAAATGGGGGGTTGGAACTTTTTAATTCCTCTTAATATTCTTTCTTTATTTGCTCATTTTTGTCAAATTAAATATTTTCCAAGCATGTTAGTTGTTAAAACACTTAAGAAGCTTATTGTTTTGATATTTTTAGGGTTTTGTTGATCATAATGTAGAATTATAAAAAAATTAAATGGGGGGTTGAACTTTTAAATTCCTCTTAATATTCTTTCTTTATTTGCTCATTTTTGTCAAATTAAATATTTTGCTGGCATGTTGGTTGTCAAAACACTCAAGAAGCTTAATGTTTTAATATTTTTAGGGTTTTGTTGATCATAATGTAGAATTATAAAAAAATTAAATGGGGGGTTGGAACTTTTAAATTCCTCTAAATATTCTTTCTTTATTTGTTCATTTTTGTCAAATTAAATATTTTGCTGGCATGTTGGGTGTCAAATCACTTAAGAAGCTTATTGTTTTAATATTTTTAGGGTTTTATTGATCATAATGTAGAATTATAAAAAAATTAAATGGGGGGTTGGAACTTTTAAATTCCTCTTAATATTCTTTCTTTATTTGCTCATTTTTGTCAAATTAAATTTTTATTAGGCATGTTGGGTGCCAAATCACTCAACAAGCTTAATGTTTTAATATTTTTAGGGATTTGTTGAACATTAGGTAGAATTCAGCTAATTTAAAGGGGGGGTTGAAATTTTTAAATTCCTCTTAATATTCTTTCTTTATTTGTTCATTTTTGTCAAATTAAATATTTTGCTGACATGTTAGTTGTTAAAACACTTAAGAAGCTTATTGTTTTATTATTTTTAGGGTTTTGTTGATCATAATGTAGAATTATAAGAAAATTAAATGGGGGGTTGGAACTTTTTAATTCCTCTTAATATTCTTTCTTTATTTGTTCATTTTTGTCAAATTAAATATTTTCCTGGCATGTTAGTTGTTAAAACACTTAAGAAGCTTATTGTTTTGATATTTTTAGGGTTTTGTTGATCATAATGTAGAATTATAAAAAAATTAAATGGGGGGTTGGAACTTTTAAATTCCTCTTAATATTCTTTCTTTATTTGCTCATTTTTGTCAAATTAAATTTTTTTTAGGCATGTTGGGTGTCAAAACACTCAACAAGCTTAATGTTTTAATATTTTTAGGGATTTGTTGAACATTAGGTAGAATTCAGCTAATTTAAAGGGGGGGTTGAACTTTTAAATTCCTCTTAATGATCTTTCTTTATTTGCTCATTTTTGTCAAATTAAATATTTTGCTGGCATGTTGGTTGTCAAAACACTCAAGAAGCTTAATGTTTTAATATTTTTAGGGTTTTGTTGATCATAATGTAGAATTATAAAAAAATTAAATGGGGGGTTGGAACTTTTAAATTCCTCTTAATATTCTTTCTTTATTTGTTCATTTTAGTTAAATTAAATATTTTCCTGGCATGTTGGGTGTCAAATCACTCAAAAGCTTAATGTTTTAATATTTTTAGGGTTTTGTTGATCATAATGTAGAATTATAAAAAAATTAAATGGGGGGTTGGAACTTTTTAATTCCTCTTAATATTCTTTCTTTATTTGCTCATTTTTGTCAAATTAAATATTTTCCTGGCATGTTAGTTGTTAAAACACTTAAGAAGCTTATTGTTTTGATATTTTTAGGGTTTTGTTGATCATAATGTAGAATTATAAAAAAATTAAATGGGGGGTTGAACTTTTAAATTCCTCTTAATATTCTTTCTTTATTTGCTCATTTTTGTCAAATTAAATATTTTGCTGGCATGTTGGTTGTCCAAACACTCAAGAAGCTTAATGTTTTAATATTTTTAGGGTTTTGTTGATCATAATGTAGAATTATAAAAAAATTAAATGGGGGGTTGGAACTTTTAAATTCCTCTTAATATTCTTTCTTTATTTGTTCATTTTTGTCAAATTAAATATTTTGCTGGCATGTTGGGTGTCAAATCACTTAAGAAGCTTATTGTTTTAATATTTTTAGGGTTTTATTGATCATAATGTAGAATTATAAAAAAATTAAATGGGGGGTTGGAACTTTTAAATTCCTCTTAATATTCTTTCTTTATTTGCTCATTTTTGTCAAATTAAATATTTTGCTGGCATGTTGGTTGTCAAAACACTCAAGAAGCTTAATGTTTTAATATTTTTAGGGATTTGTTGAACATTATGTAGAATTCAGCTAATTTAAAGGGGGGGTTGAAATTTTTAAATTCCTCTTAATATTCTTTCTTTATTTGCTCATTTTTGTCAAATTAAATTTTTTTTAGGCATGTTGGTTGTCAAATCACTCAACAAGCTTAATGTTTTAATATTTTTAGGGTTTTGTTGATCATAATGTAGAATTATAAAAAAATTAAATGGGGGGTTGGAACTTTTTAATTCCTCTTAATATTCTTTCTTTATTTGTTCATTTTTGTCAAATTAAATATTTTGCTGGCATGTTGGTTGTCAAAACACTCAAGAAGCTTAATGTTTTAATATTTTTAGGGTTTTGTTGATCATAATGTAGAATTATAAAAAAATTAAATGGGGGGTTGAACTTTTAAATTCCTCTTAATGATCTTTCTTTATTTGCTCATTTTTGTCAAATTAAATATTTTGCTGGCATGTTGGTTGTCAAAACACTCAAGAAGCTTAATGTTTTAATATTTTTAGGGTTTTGTTGATCATAATGTAGAATTATAAAAAAATTAAATGGGGGGTTGGAACTTTTAAATTCCTCTTAATATTCTTTCTGTATTTGTTCATTTTAGTTAAATTAAATATTTTCCTGGCATGTTGGGTGTCAAATCACTCAAAAGCTTAATGTTTTAATATTTTTAGGGTTTTGTTGATCATAATGTAGAATTATAAAAAAATTAAATGGGGGGTTGGAACTTTTTAATTCCTCTTAATATTCTTTCTTTATTTGTTCATTTTTGTCAAATTAAATATTTTCCTGGCATGTTAGTTGTTAAAACACTTAAGAAGCTTATTGTTTTGATATTTTTAGGGTTTTGTTGATCATAATGTAGAATTATAAAAAAATTAAATGGGGGGTTGAACTTTTAAATTCCTCTTAATATTCTTTCTTTATTTGCTCATTTTTGTCAAATTAAATATTTTGCTGGCATGTTGGTTGTCAAAACACTCAAGAAGCTTAATGTTTTAATATTTTTAGGGTTTTGTTGATCATAATGTAGAATTATAAAAAAATTAAATGGGGGGTTGGAACTTTTAAATTCCTCTTAATATTCTTTCTTTATTTGTTCATTTTTGTCAAATTAAATATTTTGCTGGCATGTTGGGTGTCAAATCACTTAAGAAGCTTATTGTTTTAATATTTTTAGGGTTTTATTGATCATAATGTAGAATTATAAAAAAATTAAATGGGGGGTTGGAACTTTTAAATTCCTCTTAATATTCTTTCTTTATTTGCTCATTTTTGTCAAATTAAATTTTTATTAGGCATGTTGGGTGTCAAATCACTCAACAAGCTTAATGTTTTAATATTTTTAGGGATTTGTTGAACATTAGGTAGAATTCAGCTAATTTAAAGGGGGGGTTGAAATTTTTAAATTCCTCTTAATATTCTTTCTTTATTTGTTCATTTTTGTCAAATTAAATATTTTGCTGGCATGTTAGTTGTTAAAACACTTAAGAAGCTTATTGTTTTATTATTTTTAGGGTTTTGTTGATCATAATGTAGAATTATAAAAAAATTAAAGGGGGGGTTGAAACTTTTAAATTCCTCTTAATATTCTTTCTTTATTTGCTCATTTTTGTCAAATTAAATATTTTGCTGGCATGTTGGTTGTCAAAACACTCAAGAAGCTTAATGTTTTAATATTTTTAGGGATTTGTTGAACATTATGTAGAATTCAGCTAATTTAAAGGGGGGGTTGAAATTTTTAAATTCCTCTTAATATTCTTTCTTTATTTGTTCATTTTTGTCAAATTAAATATTTTGCTGGCATGTTGGGTGTCAAATCACTTAAGAAGCTTATTGTTTTAATATTTTTAGGGTTTTATTGATCATAATGTAGAATTATAAAAAAATTAAATGGGAGGTTGGAACTTTTAAATTTCTCTTAATATTCTTTCTTTATTTGTTCATTTTTGTCAAATTAAATATTTTCCTGGCATGTTGGGTGTCAAATCACTCAAAAGCTTAATGTTTTAATATTTTTAGGGTTTTATTGATCATAATGTAGAATTATAAAAAAATTAAAGGGGGGGTTGAAACATTTAAATTTCTCTTAATATTCTTTCTTTATTTGCTCATTTTTGTCAAATTAAATATTTTGCTGGCATGTTGGTTGTCAAAACACTCAAGAAGCTTAATGTTTTAATATTTTTAGGGATTTGTTGAACATTATGTAGAATTCAGCTAATTTAAAGGGGGGGTTGAAATTTTTAAATTCCTCTTAATATTCTTTCTTTATTTGTTCATTTTTGTCAAATTAAATATTTTCCTGGCATGTTGGGTGTCAAATCACTCAAAAGCTTAATGTTTTAATATTTTTAGGGTTTTATTGATGATAATGTAGAATTATAAAAAAATTAAATGGGGGGTTGGAACTTTTAAATTCCTCTTAATATTCTTTCTTTATTTGCTCATTTTTGTCAAATTAAATTTTTTTTAGGCATGTTGGGTGTCAAATCACTCAACAAGCTTAATGTTTTAATATTTTTAGGGATTTGTTGAACATTAGGTAGAATTCAGGTTATTTAAAGGGGGGGTTGAAATTTTTAAATTCCTCTTAATATTCTTTCTTTATTTGTTCATTTTTGTCAAATTAAATATTTTGCTGGCATGTTAGTTGTTAAAACACTTAAGAAGCTTATTGTTTTATTATTTTTAGGGTTTTATTGATCATAATGTAGAATTATAAAAAAATTAAATGGGGGGTTGGAACTTTTAAATTCCTCTTAATGTTCTTTCTTTATTTGCTCATTTTTGTCAAATTAAATTTTTTTTAGGCATGTTGGTTGTCAAATCACTCAACAAGCTTAATGTTTTAATATTTTTAGGGTTTTGTTGATCATAATGTAGAATTATAAAAAAATTAAATGGGGGGTTGGAACTTTTTAATTCCTCTTAATATTCTTTCTTTATTTGTTCATTTTTGTCAAATTAAATATTTTCCTGGCATGTTAGTTGTTAAAACACTTAAGAAGCTTATTGTTTTGATATTTTTAGGGTTTTGTTGATCATAATGTAGAATTATAAAAAAATTAAATAGGGGGTTGAACTTTTAAATTCCACTTAATATTCTTTCTTTATTTGCTCATTTTTGTCAAATTAAATATTTTGCTGGCATGTTGGTTGTCAAAACACTCAAGAAGCTTAATGTTTTAATATTTTTAGGGTTTTGTTGATCATAATGTAGAATTATAAAAAAATTAAATGGGGGGTTGAAATTTTAAATTCCTCTTAATGATCTTTCTTTATTTGCTCATTTTTGTCAAATTAAATATTTTGCTGGCATGTTGGTTGTCAAAACACTCAAGAAGCTTAATGTTTTAATATTTTTAGGGTTTTGTTGATCATAATGTAGAATTATAAAAAAATTAAATGGGGGGTTGGAACTTTTAAATTCCTCTTAATATTCTTTCTTTATTTGTTCATTTTAGTTAAATTAAATATTTTCCTGGCATGTTGGGTGTCAAATCACTCAAAAGCTTATTGTTTTGATATTTTTAGGGTTTTGTTGATCATAATGTAGAATTATAAAAAAATTAAATGGGGGGTTGAACTTTTAAATTCCTCTTAATATTCTTTCTTTATTTGTTCATTTTTGTCAAATTAAATATTTTGCTGGCATGTTAGTTGTTAAAACACTTAAGAAGCTTATTGTTTTATTATTTTTAGGGTTTTGTTGATCATAATGTAGAATTATAAAAAAATTAAAGGGGGGGTTGAAACTTTTAAATTCCTCTTAATATTCTTTCTTTATTTGCTCATTTTTGTCAAATTAAATATTTTGCTGGCATGTTGGTTGTCAAAACACTCAAGAAGCTTAATGTTTTAATATTTTTAGGGATTTGTTGAACATTATGTAGAATTCAGCTAATTTAAAGGGGGGGTTGAAATTTTTAAATTCCTCTTAATATTCTTTCTTTATTTGTTCATTTTTGTCAAATTAAATATTTTGCTGGCATGTTGGGTGTCAAATCACTTAAGAAGCTTATTGTTTTAATATTTTTAGGGTTTTATTGATCATAATGTAGAATTATAAAAAAATTAAATGGGGGGTTGGAACTTTTAAATTCCTCTTAATATTCTTTCTTTATTTGCTCATTTTTGTCAAATTAAATTTTTTTTAGGCATGTTGGGTGTCAAATCACTCAACAAGCTTAATGTTTTAATATTTTTAGGGTTTTGTTGATCATAATGTAGAAGTATAAAAAAATTTAATGGGGGGTTGGAACTTTTTAATTCCTCTTAATATTCTTTCTTTATTTGTTCATTTTTGTCAAATTAAATATTTTCCTGGCATGTTGGGTGTCAAATCACTCAAAAGCTTAATGTTTTAATATTTTTAGGGTTTCATTGATCATAATGTAGAATTATAAAAAAATTAAATGGGGGGTTGGAACTTTTAAATTCCTCTTAATATTCTTTCTTTATTTGCTCATTTTTGTCAAATTAAATTTTTATTAGGCATGTTGGGTGTCAAATCACTCAACAAGCTTAATGTTTTAATATTTTTAGGGTTTTGTTGATCATAATGTAGAAGTATAAAAAAATTAAATGGGGGGTTGGAACTTTTTAATTCCTCTTAATATTCTTTCTTTATTTGTTCATTTTTGTCAAATTAAATATTTTCCTGGCATGTTAGTTGTTAAAACACTTAAGAAGCTTATTGTTTTGATATTTTTAGGGTTTTGTTGATCATAATGTAGAATTATAAAAAAATTAAATGGGGGGTTGAACTTTTAAATTCCTCTTAATATTCTTTCTTTATTTGCTCATTTTTGTCAAATTAAATATTTGGCTGGCATGTTGGTTGTCAAAACACTCAAGAAGCTTAATGTTTTAATATTTTTAGGGATTTGTTGAACATTATGTAGAATTCAGCTAATTTTAAGGGGGGGTTGAAATTTTTAAATTCCTCTTAATATTCTTTCTTTATTTGTTCATTTTTGTCAAAATAAATATTTTCCTGGCATGTTGGGTGTCAAATCACTCAAAAGCTTAATGTTTTAATATTTTTAGGGTTTTATTGATCATAATGTAGAATTATAAAAAAATTAAATGGGGGGTTGGAACTTTTAAATTCCTCTTAATATTCTTTCTTTATTTGCTCATTTTTGTCAAATTAAATATTTGGCTGGCATGTTGGTTGTCAAAACACTCAAGAAGCTTAATGTTTTAATATTTTTAGGGATTTGTTGAACATTATGTAGAATTCAGCTAATTTTAAGGGGGGGTTGAAATTTTTAAATTCCTCTTAATATTCTTTCTTTATTTGTTCATTTTTGTCAAAATAAATATTTTCCTGGCATGTTGGGTGTCAAATCACTCAAAAGCTTAATGTTTTAATATTTTTAGGGTTTTATTGATCATAATGTAGAATTATAAAAAAATTAAATGGGGGGTTGGAACTTTTAAATTCCTCTTAATATTCTTTCTTTATTTGCTCATTTTTGTCAAATTAAATTTTTTTTAGGCATGTTGGGTGTCAAATCACTCAACAAGCTTAATGTTTTAATATTTTTAGGGTTTTGTTGATCATAATGTAGAATTATAAAAAAATTAAATGGGGGGTTGGAACTTTTAAATTCCTCTTAATATTCTTTCTTTATTTGTTCATTTTTGTCAAATTAAATATTTTCCTGGCATGTTGGGTGTCAAATCACTCAAAAGCTTAATGTTTTAATATTTTTAGGGTTTTATTGATCATAATGTAGAATTATAAAAAAATTAAAGGGGGGGTTGAAACATTTAAATTCCTCTTAATATTCTTTCTTTATTTGCTCATTTTTGTCAAATAAAATATTTTGCTGGCATGTTGGTTGTCAAAACACTCAAGAAGCTTAATGTTTTAATATTTTTAGGGATTTGTTGAACATTATGTAGAATTCAGCTAATTTAAAGGGGGGGTTGAAATTTTTAAATTCCTCTTAATATTCTTTCTTTATTTGTTCATTTTTGTCAAAATAAATATTTTCCTGGCATGTTGGGTGTCAAATCACTCAAAAGCTTAATGTTTTAATATTTTTAGTGTTTTATTGATCATAATGTAGAATTATAAAAAAATTAAATGGGGGGTTGGAACTTTTAAATTCCTCTTAATATTCTTTCTTTATTTGTTCATTTTTGTCAAATTAAATATTTTCCTGGCATGTTGGGTGTCAAATCACTCAAAAGCTTAATGTTTTAATATTTTTAGGGTTTTATTGATCATAATGTAGAATTATAAAAAAATTAAAGGGGGGGTTGAAACATTTAAATTTCTCTTAATATTCTTTCTTTATTTGCTCATTTTTGTCAAATTAAATATTTTGCTGGCATGTTGGTTGTCAAAACACTCAAGAAGCTTAATGTTTTAATATTTTTAGGGATTTGTTGAACATTATGTAGAATTCAGCTAATTTAAAGGGGGGGTTGAAATTTTTAAATTCCTCTTAATATTCTTTCTTTATTTGTTCATTTTTGTCAAATTAAATATTTTCCTGGCATGTTGGGTGTCAAATCACTCAAAAGCTTAATGTTTTAATATTTTTAGGGTTTTATTGATCATAATGTAGAATTATAAAAAAATTAAATGGGGGGTTGGAACTTTTAAATTCCTCTTAATATTCTTTCTTTATTTGCTCATTTTTGTCAAATTAAATTTTTTTTAGGCATGTTGGGTGTCAAATCACTCAACAAGCTTAATGTTTTAATATTTTTAGGGATTTGTTGAACATTAGGTAGAATTCAGCTAATTTAAAGGGGGGGTTGAAATTTTTAAATTCCTCTTAATATTCTTTCTTTATTTGTTCATTTTTGTCAAATTAAATATTTTGCTGGCATGTTAGTTGTTAAAACACTTAAGAAGCTTATTGTTTTATTATTTTTAGGGTTTTATTGATCATAATGTAGAATTATAAAAAAATTAAATGGGGGGTTGGAACTTTTAAATTCCTCTTAATGTTCTTTCTTTATTTGCTCATTTTTGTCAAATTAAATTTTTTTTAGGCATGTTGGTTGTCAAATCACTCAACAAGCTTAATGTTTTAATATTTTTAGGGTTTTGTTGATCATAATGTAGAATTATAAAAAAATTAAATGGGGGGTTGGAACTTTTTAATTCCTCTTAATATTCTTTCTTTATTTGTTCATTTTTGTCAAATTAAATATTTTCCTGGCATGTTAGTTGTTAAAACACTTAAGAAGCTTATTGTTTTGATATTTTTAGGGTTTTGTTGATCATAATGTAGAATTATAAAAAAATTAAATAGGGGGTTGAACTTTTAAATTCCACTTAATATTCTTTCTTTATTTGCTCATTTTTGTCAAATTAAATATTTTGCTGGCATGTTGGTTGTCAAAACACTCAAGAAGCTTAATGTTTTAATATTTTTAGGGTTTTGTTGATCATAATGTAGAATTATAAAAAAATTAAATGGGGGGTTGAAATTTTAAATTCCTCTTAATGATCTTTCTTTATTTGCTCATTTTTGTCAAATTAAATATTTTGCTGGCATGTTGGTTGTCAAAACACTCAAGAAGCTTAATGTTTTAATATTTTTAGGGTTTTGTTGATCATAATGTAGAATTATAAAAAAATTAAATGGGGGGTTGGAACTTTTAAATTCCTCTTAATATTCTTTCTTTATTTGTTCATTTTAGTTAAATTAAATATTTTCCTGGCATGTTGGGTGTCAAATCACTCAAAAGCTTATTGTTTTGATATTTTTAGGGTTTTGTTGATCATAATGTAGAATTATAAAAAAATTAAATGGGGGGTTGAACTTTTAAATTCCTCTTAATATTCTTTCTTTATTTGTTCATTTTTGTTAAATTAAATATTTTCCTGGCATGTTGGGTGTCAAATCACTCAAAAGCTTAATGTTTTAATATTTTTAGGGTTTTGTTGATCATAATGTAGAATTATAAAAAAATTAAATGGGGGGTTGGAACTTTTAAATTCCTCTTAATATTCTTTCTTTATTTGCTCATTTTTGTCAAATTAAATTTTTATTAGGCATGTTGGGTGTCAAATCACTCAACAAGCTTAATGTTTTAATATTTTTAGGGATTTGTTGAACATTAGGTAGAATTCAGCTAATTTAATGGGGGGGTTGAAATTTTTAAATTCCTCTTAATATTCTTTCTTTATTTGTTCATTTTTGTCAAATTAAATATTTTGCTGGCATGTTAGTTGTTAAAACACTTAAGAAGCTTATTGTTTTATTATTTTTAGGGTTTTGTTGATCATAATGTAGAATTATAAAAAAATTAAAGGGGGGGTTGAAACTTTTAAATTCCTCTTAATATTCTTTCTTTATTTGCTCATTTTTGTCAAATTAAATATTTTGCTGGCATGTTGGTTGTCAAAACACTCAAGAAGCTTAATGTTTTAATATTTTTAGAGATTTGTTGAACATTATGTAGAATTCAGCTAATTTAAAGGGGGGGTTGAAATTTTTAAATTCCTCTTAATATTCTTTCTTTATTTGTTCATTTTTGTCAAATTAAATATTTTGCTGGCATGTTGGGTGTCAAATCACTTAAGAAGCTTATTGTTTTAATATTTTTAGGGTTTTATTGATCATAATGTAGAATTATAAAAAAATTAAATGGGGGGTTGGAACTTTTAAATTCCTCTTAATATTCTTTCTTTATTTGCTCATTTTTGTCAAATTAAATTTTTTTTAGGCATGTTGGGTGTCAAATCACTCAACAAGCTTAATGTTTTAATATTTTTAGGGTTTTGTTGATCATAATGTAGAAGTATAAAAAAATTTAATGGGGGGTTGGAACTTTTTAATTCCTCTTAATATTCTTTCTTTATTTGTTCATTTTTGTCAAATTAAATATTTTCCTGGCATGTTGGGTGTCAAATCACTCAAAAGCTTAATGTTTTAATATTTTTAGGGTTTCATTGATCATAATGTAGAATTATAAAAAAATTAAATGGGGGGTTGGAACTTTTAAATTCCTCTTAATATTCTTTCTTTATTTGCTCATTTTTGTCAAATTAAATTTTTATTAGGCATGTTGGGTGTCAAATCACTCAACAAGCTTAATGTTTTAATATTTTTAGGGTTTTGTTGATCATAATGTAGAAGTATAAAAAAATTAAATGGGGGGTTGGAACTTTTTAATTCCTCTTAATATTCTTTCTTTATTTGTTCATTTTTGTCAAATTAAATATTTTCCTGGCATGTTAGTTGTTAAAACACTTAAGAAGCTTATTGTTTTGATATTTTTAGGGTTTTGTTGATCATAATGTAGAATTATAAAAAAATTAAATGGGGGGTTGAACTTTTAAATTCCTCTTAATATTCTTTCTTTATTTGCTCATTTTTGTCAAATTAAATATTTGGCTGGCATGTTGGTTGTCAAAACACTCAAGAAGCTTAATGTTTTAATATTTTTAGGGATTTGTTGAACATTATGTAGAATTCAGCTAATTTTAAGGGGGGGTTGAAATTTTTAAATTCCTCTTAATATTCTTTCTTTATTTGTTCATTTTTGTCAAAATAAATATTTTCCTGGCATGTTGGGTGTCAAATCACTCAAAAGCTTAATGTTTTAATATTTTTAGGGTTTTATTGATCATAATGTAGAATTATAAAAAAATTAAATGGGGGGTTGGAACTTTTAAATTCCTCTTAATATTCTTTCTTTATTTGCTCATTTTTGTCAAATTAAATATTTGGCTGGCATGTTGGTTGTCAAAACACTCAAGAAGCTTAATGTTTTAATATTTTTAGGGATTTGTTGAACATTATGTAGAATTCAGCTAATTTTAAGGGGGGGTTGAAATTTTTAAATTCCTCTTAATATTCTTTCTTTATTTGTTCATTTTTGTCAAAATAAATATTTTCCTGGCATGTTGGGTGTCAAATCACTCAAAAGCTTAATGTTTTAATATTTTTAGGGTTTTATTGATCATAATGTAGAATTATAAAAAAATTAAATGGGGGGTTGGAACTTTTAAATTCCTCTTAATATTCTTTCTTTATTTGCTCATTTTTGTCAAATTAAATTTTTTTTGGCATGTTGGGTGTCAAATCACTCAACAAGCTTAATGTTTTAATATTTTTAGGGTTTTGTTGATCATAATGTAGAATTATAAAAAAATTAAATGGGGGGTTGGAACTTTTAAATTCCTCTTAATATTCTTTCTTTATTTGTTCATTTTTGTCAAATTAAATATTTTCCTGGCATGTTGGGTGTCAAATCACTCAAAAGCTTAATGTTTTAATATTTTTAGGGTTTTATTGATCATAATGTAGAATTATAAAAAAATTAAAGGGGGGGTTGAAACATTTAAATTCCTCTTAATATTCTTTCTTTATTTGCTCATTTTTGTCAAATAAAATATTTTGCTGGCATGTTGGTTGTCAAAACACTCAAGAAGCTTAATGTTTTAATATTTTTAGGGATTTGTTGAACATTATGTAGAATTCAGCTAATTTAAAGGGGGGGTTGAAATTTTTAAATTCCTCTTAATATTCTTTCTTTATTTGTTCATTTTTGTCAAAATAAATATTTTCCTGGCATGTTGGGTGTCAAATCACTCAAAAGCTTAATGTTTTAATATTTTTAGTGTTTTATTGATCATAATGTAGAATTATAAAAAAATTAAATGGGGGGTTGGAACTTTTAAATTCCTCTTAATATTCTTTCTTTATTTGTTCATTTTTGTCAAATTAAATATTTTCCTGGCATGTTGGGTGTCAAATCACTCAAAAGCTTAATGTTTTAATATTTTTAGGGTTTTATTGATCATAATGTAGAATTATAAAAAAATTAAAGGGGGGGTTGAAACATTTAAATTTCTCTTAATATTCTTTCTTTATTTGCTCATTTTTGTCAAATTAAATATTTTGCTGGCATGTTGGTTGTCAAAACACTCAAGAAGCTTAATGTTTTAATATTTTTAGGGATTTGTTGAACATTATGTAGAATTCAGCTAATTTAAAGGGGGGGTTGAAATTTTTAAATTCCTCTTAATATTCTTTCTTTATTTGTTCATTTTTGTCAAATTAAATATTTTCCTGGCATGTTGGGTGTCAAATCACTCAAAAGCTTAATGTTTTAATATTTTTAGGGTTTTATTGATCATAATGTAGAATTATAAAAAAATTAAATGGGGGGTTGGAACTTTTAAATTCCTCTTAATATTCTTTCTTTATTTGCTCATTTTTGTCAAATTAAATTTTTTTTAGGCATGTTGGGTGTCAAATCACTCAACAAGCTTAATGTTTTAATATTTTTAGGGATTTGTTGAACATTAGGTAGAATTCAGCTAATTTAAAGGGGGGGTTGAAATTTTTAAATTCCTCTTAATATTCTTTCTTTATTTGTTCATTTTTGTCAAATTAAATATTTTGCTGGCATGTTAGTTGTTAAAACACTTAAGAAGCTTATTGTTTTATTATTTTTAGGGTTTTATTGATCATAATGTAGAATTATAAAAAAATTAAATGGGGGGTTGGAACTTTTAAATTCCTCTTAATGTTCTTTCTTTATTTGCTCATTTTTGTCAAATTAAATTTTTTTTAGGCATGTTGGTTGTCAAATCACTCAACAAGCTTAATGTTTTAATATTTTTAGGGTTTTGTTGATCATAATGTAGAATTATAAAAAAATTAAATGGGGGGTTGGAACTTTTTAATTCCTCTTAATATTCTTTCTTTATTTGTTCATTTTTGTCAAATTAAATATTTTCCTGGCATGTTAGTTGTTAAAACACTTAAGAAGCTTATTGTTTTGATATTTTTAGGGTTTTGTTGATCATAATGTAGAATTATAAAAAAATTAAATAGGGGGTTGAACTTTTAAATTCCACTTAATATTCTTTCTTTATTTGCTCATTTTTGTCAAATTAAATATTTTGCTGGCATGTTGGTTGTCAAAACACTCAAGAAGCTTAATGTTTTAATATTTTTAGGGTTTTGTTGATCATAATGTAGAATTATAAAAAAATTAAATGGGGGGTTGAAATTTTAAATTCCTCTTAATGATCTTTCTTTATTTGCTCATTTTTGTCAAATTAAATATTTTGCTGGCATGTTGGTTGTCAAAACACTCAAGAAGCTTAATGTTTTAATATTTTTAGGGTTTTGTTGATCATAATGTAGAATTATAAAAAAATTAAATGGGGGGTTGGAACTTTTAAATTCCTCTTAATATTCTTTCTTTATTTGTTCATTTTAGTTAAATTAAATATTTTCCTGGCATGTTGGGTGTCAAATCACTCAAAAGCTTATTGTTTTGATATTTTTAGGGTTTTGTTGATCATAATGTAGAATTATAAAAAAATTAAATGGGGGGTTGAACTTTTAAATTCCTCTTAATATTCTTTCTTTATTTGTTCATTTTTGTTAAATTAAATATTTTCCTGGCATGTTGGGTGTCAAATCACTCAAAAGCTTAATGTTTTAATATTTTTAGGGTTTTGTTGATCATAATGTAGAATTATAAAAAAATTAAATGGGGGGTTGGAACTTTTAAATTCCTCTTAATATTCTTTCTTTATTTGTTCATTTTTGTCAAATTAAATTTTTATTAGGCATGTTGGGTGTCAAATCACTCAACAAGCTTAATGTTTTAATATTTTTAGGGTTTTGTTGATCATAATGTAGAAGTATAAAAAAATTAAATGGGGGGTTGGAACTTTTTAATTCCTCTTAATATTCTTTCTTTATTTGTTCATTTTTGTCAAATTAAATATTTTCCTGGCATGTTAGTTGTTAAAACACTTAAGAAGCTTATTGTTTTGATATTTTTAGGGTTTTGTTGATCATAATGTAGAATTATAAAAAAATTAAATGGGGGGTTGAACTTTTAAATTCCTCTTAATATTCTTTCTTTATTTGCTCATTTTTGTCAAATTAAATATTTGGCTGGCATGTTGGTTGTCAAAACACTCAAGAAGCTTAATGTTTTAATATTTTTAGGGATTTGTTGAACATTATGTAGAATTCAGCTAATTTTAAGGGGGGGTTGAAATTTTTAAATTCCTCTTAATATTCTTTCTTTATTTGTTCATTTTTGTCAAAATAAATATTTTCCTGGCATGTTGGGTGTCAAATCACTCAAAAGCTTAATGTTTTAATATTTTTAGGGTTTTATTGATCATAATGTAGAATTATAAAAAAATTAAATGGGGGGTTGGAACTTTTAAATTCCTCTTAATATTCTTTCTTTATTTGCTCATTTTTGTCAAATTAAATATTTGGCTGGCATGTTGGTTGTCAAAACACTCAAGAAGCTTAATGTTTTAATATTTTTAGGGATTTGTTGAACATTATGTAGAATTCAGCTAATTTTAAGGGGGGGTTGAAATTTTTAAATTCCTCTTAATATTCTTTCTTTATTTGTTCATTTTTGTCAAAATAAATATTTTCCTGGCATGTTGGGTGTCAAATCACTCAAAAGCTTAATGTTTTAATATTTTTAGGGTTTTATTGATCATAATGTAGAATTATAAAAAAATTAAATGGGGGGTTGGAACTTTTAAATTCCTCTTAATATTCTTTCTTTATTTGCTCATTTTTGTCAAATTAAATTTTTTTTAGGCATGTTGGGTGTCAAATCACTCAACAAGCTTAATGTTTTAATATTTTTAGGGTTTTGTTGATCATAATGTAGAATTATAAAAAAATTAAATGGGGGGTTGGAACTTTTAAATTCCTCTTAATATTCTTTCTTTATTTGTTCATTTTTGTCAAATTAAATATTTTCCTGGCATGTTGGGTGTCAAATCACTCAAAAGCTTAATGTTTTAATATTTTTAGGGTTTTATTGATCATAATGTAGAATTATAAAAAAATTAAAGGGGGGGTTGAAACATTTAAATTCCTCTTAATATTCTTTCTTTATTTGCTCATTTTTGTCAAATAAAATATTTTGCTGGCATGTTGGTTGTCAAAACACTCAAGAAGCTTAATGTTTTAATATTTTTAGGGATTTGTTGAACATTATGTAGAATTCAGCTAATTTAAAGGGGGGGTTGAAATTTTTAAATTCCTCTTAATATTCTTTCTTTATTTGTTCATTTTTGTCAAATTAAATATTTTCCTGGCATGTTGGGTGTCAAATCACTCAAAAGCTTAATGTTTTAATATTTTTAGGGTTTTATTGATCATAATGTAGAATTATAAAAAAATTAAATGGGGGGTTGGAACTTTTAAATTCCTCTTAATATTCTTTCTTTATTTGCTCATTTTTGTCAAATTAAATTTTTTTTAGGCATGATGGGTGTCAAATCACTCAACAAGCTTAATGTTTTAATATTTTTAGGGTTTTGTTGATCATAATGTAGAATTATAAAAAAATTAAATGGGGGGTTGGAACTTTTTAATTCCTCTTAATATTCCTTCTTTATTTGTTCATTTTTGTCAAATTAAATATTTTCCTGGCATGTTAGTTGTTAAAACACTTAAGAAGCTTATTGTTTTGATATTTTTAGGGTTTTGTTGATCATAATGTAGAATTATAAAAAAATTAAATGGGGGGTTGAACTTTTAAATTCCTCTTAATATTCTTTCTTTATTTGCTCATTTTTGTCAAATTAAATATTTGGCTGGCATGTTGGTTGTCAAAACACTCAAGAAGCTTAATGTTTTAATATTTTTAGGGATTTGTTGAACATTATGTAGAATTCAGCTAATTTTAAGGGGGGGTTGAAATTTTTAAATTCCTCTTAATATTCTTTCTTTATTTGTTCATTTTTGTCAAAATAAATATTTTCCTGGCATGTTGGGTGTCAAATCACTCAAAAGCTTAATGTTTTAATATTTTTAGGGTTTTATTGATCATAATGTAGAATTATAAAAAAATTAAATGGGGGGTTGGAACTTTTAAATTCCTCTTAATATTCTTTCTTTATTTGCTCATTTTTGTCAAATTAAATTTTTTTTAGGCATGTTGGGTGTCAAATCACTCAACAAGCTTAATGTTTTAATATTTTTAGGGTTTTGTTGATCATAATGTAGACTTATAAGAAAATTAAATGGGGGGTTGGAACTTTTTAATTCCTCTTAATATTCTTTCTTTATTTGTTCATTTTTGTCAAATTAAATATTTTCCTGGCATGTTAGTTGTTAAAACACTTAAGAAGCTTATTGTTTTGATATTTTTAGGGTTTTGTTGATCATAATGTAGAATTATAAAAAAATTAAATGGGGGGTTGGAACTTTTAAATTCCTCTTAATATTCTTTCTTTATTTGCTCATTTTTGTCAAATTAAATATTTGGCTGGCATGTTGGTTGTCAAAACACTCAAGAAGCTTAATGTTTTAATATTTTTAGGGATTTGTTGAACATTATGTAGAATTCAGCTAATTTTAAGGGGGGGTTGAAATTTTTAAATTCCTCTTAATATTCTTTCTTTATTTGTTCATTTTTGTCAAAATAAATATTTTCCTGGCATGTTGGGTGTCAAATCACTCAAAAGCTTAATGTTTTAATATTTTTAGGGTTTTATTGATCATAATGTAGAATTATAAAAAAATTAAATGGGGGGTTGGAACTTTTAAATTCCTCTTAATATTCTTTCTTTATTTGCTCATTTTTGTCAAATTAAATTTTTTTTAGGCATGTTGGGTGTCAAATCACTCAACAAGCTTAATGTTTTAATATTTTTAGGGTTTTGTTGATCATAATGTAGAATTATAAAAAAATTAAATGGGGGGTTGGAACTTTTAAATTCCTCTTAATATTCTTTCTTTATTTGTTCATTTTTGTCAAATTAAATATTTTCCTGGCATGTTGGGTGTCAAATCACTCAAAAGCTTAATGTTTTAATATTTTTAGGGTTTTATTGATCATAATGTAGAATTATAAAAAAATTAAAGGGGGGGTTGAAACATTTAAATTCCTCTTAATATTCTTTCTTTATTTGCTCATTTTTGTCAAATAAAATATTTTGCTGGCATGTTGGTTGTCAAAACACTCAAGAAGCTTAATGTTTTAATATTTTTAGGGATTTGTTGAACATTATGTAGAATTCAGCTAATTTAAAGGGGGGGTTGAAATTTTTAAATTCCTCTTAATATTCTTTCTTTATTTGTTCATTTTTGTCAAATTAAATATTTTCCTGGCATGTTGGGTGTCAAATCACTCAAAAGCTTAATGTTTTAATATTTTTAGGGTTTTATTGATCATAATGTAGAATTATAAAAAAATTAAATGGGGGGTTGGAACTTTTAAATTCCTCTTAATATTCTTTCTTTATTTGCTCATTTTTGTCAAATTAAATTTTTTTTAGGCATGATGGGTGTCAAATCACTCAACAAGCTTAATGTTTTAATATTTTTAGGGTTTTGTTGATCATAATGTAGAATTATAAAAAAATTAAATGGGGGGTTGGAACTTTTTAATTCCTCTTAATATTCCTTCTTTATTTGTTCATTTTTGTCAAATTAAATATTTTCCTGGCATGTTAGTTGTTAAAACACTTAAGAAGCTTATTGTTTTGATATTTTTAGGGTTTTGTTGATCATAATGTAGAATTATAAAAAAATTAAATGGGGGGTTGAACTTTTAAATTCCTCTTAATATTCTTTCTTTATTTGCTCATTTTTGTCAAATTAAATATTTGGCTGGCATGTTGGTTGTCAAAACACTCAAGAAGCTTAATGTTTTAATATTTTTAGGGATTTGTTGAACATTATGTAGAATTCAGCTAATTTTAAGGGGGGGTTGAAATTTTTAAATTCCTCTTAATATTCTTTCTTTATTTGTTCATTTTTGTCAAAATAAATATTTTCCTGGCATGTTGGGTGTCAAATCACTCAAAAGCTTAATGTTTTAATATTTTTAGGGTTTTATTGATCATAATGTAGAATTATAAAAAAATTAAATGGGGGGTTGGAACTTTTAAATTCCTCTTAATATTCTTTCTTTATTTGCTCATTTTTGTCAAATTAAATTTTTTTTAGGCATGTTGGGTGTCAAATCACTCAACAAGCTTAATGTTTTAATATTTTTAGGGTTTTGTTGATCATAATGTAGAATTATAAAAAAATTAAATGGGGGGTTGGAACTTTTAAATTCCTCTTAATATTCTTTCTTTATTTGTTCATTTTTGTCAAATTAAATATTTTCCTGGCATGTTGGGTGTCAAATCACTCAAAAGCTTAATGTTTTAATATTTTTAGGGTTTTATTGATCATAATGTAGAATTATAAAAAAATTAAAGGGGGGGTTGAAACATTTAAATTCCTCTTAATATTCTTTCTTTATTTGCTCATTTTTGTCAAATAAAATATTTTGCTGGCATGTTGGTTGTCAAAACACTCAAGAAGCTTAATGTTTTAATATTTTTAGGGATTTGTTGAACATTATGTAGAATTCAGCTAATTTAAAGGGGGGGTTGAAATTTTTAAATTCCTCTTAATATTCTTTCTTTATTTGTTCATTTTTGTCAAATTAAATATTTTCCTGGCATGTTGGGTGTCAAATCACTCAAAAGCTTAATGTTTTAATATTTTTAGGGTTTTATTGATCATAATGTAGAATTATAAAAAAATTAAATGGGGGGTTGGAACTTTTAAATTCCTCTTAATATTCTTTCTTTATTTGCTCATTTTTGTCAAATTAAATTTTTTTTAGGCATGATGGGTGTCAAATCACTCAACAAGCTTAATGTTTTAATATTTTTAGGGTTTTGTTGATCATAATGTAGAATTATAAAAAAATTAAATGGGGGGTTGGAACTTTTTAATTCCTCTTAATATTCCTTCTTTATTTGTTCATTTTTGTCAAATTAAATATTTTCCTGGCATGTTAGTTGTTAAAACACTTAAGAAGCTTATTGTTTTGATATTTTTAGGGTTTTGTTGATCATAATGTAGAATTATAAAAAAATTAAATGGGGGGTTGGAACTTTTAAATTCCTCTTAATATTCTTTCTTTATTTGTTCATTTTTGTTAAATTAAATATTTTCCTGGCATGTTGGGTGTCAAATCACTCAAAAGCTTAATGTTTTAATATTTTTAGGGTTTTATTGATCATAATGTAGAATTATAAAAAAATTAAATGGGGGGTTGGAACTTTTAAATTCCTCTTAATATTCTTTCTTTATTTGCTCATTTTTGTCAAATTAAATTTTTTTTAGGCATGTTGGGTGTCAAATCACTCAACAAGCTTAATGTTTTATTATTTTTAGGGATTTGTTGAACATTAGGTAGAATTCAGCTAATTTAAAGGGGGGGTTGAAATTTTTAAATTCCTCTTAATATTCTTTCTTAATTTGTTCATTTTTGTCAAATTAAATATTTTGCTGGCATGTTAGTTGTTAAAACACTTAAGAAGCTTATTGTTTTATTATTTTTAGGGTTTTGTTGATCATAATGTAGAATTATAAAAAAATTAAAGGGGGGGTTGAAACTTTTAAATTCCTCTTAATATTCTTTCTTTATTTGCTCATTTTTGTCAAATTAAATTTTTTTTAGGCATGTTGGGTGTCAAATCACTCAACAAGCTTAATGTTTTAATATTTTTAGGGTTTTGTTGATCATAATGTAGACTTATAAGAAAATTAAATGGGGGGTTGGAACTTTTTAATTCCTCTTAATATTCTTTCTTTATTTGTTCATTTTTGTCAAATTAAATATTTTCCTGGCATGTTAGTTGTTAAAACACTTAAGAAGCTTATTGTTTTGATATTTTTAGGGTTTTGTTGATCATAATGTAGAATTATAAAAAAATTAAATGGGGGGTTGGAACTTTTAAATTCCTCTTAATATTCTTTCTTTATTTGCTCATTTTTGTCAAATTAAATATTTGGCTGGCATGTTGGTTGTCAAAACACTCAAGAAGCTTAATGTTTTAATATTTTTAGGGATTTGTTGAACATTATGTAGAATTCAGCTAATTTTAAGGGGGGGTTGAAATTTTTAAATTCCTCTTAATATTCTTTCTTTATTTGTTCATTTTTGTCAAAATAAATATTTTCCTGGCATGTTGGGTGTCAAATCACTCAAAAGCTTAATGTTTTAATATTTTTAGGGTTTTATTGATCATAATGTAGAATTATAAAAAAATTAAATGGGGGGTTGGAACTTTTAAATTCCTCTTAATATTCTTTCTTTATTTGCTCATTTTTGTCAAATTAAATTTTTTTTAGGCATGATGGGTGTCAAATCACTCAACAAGCTTAATGTTTTAATATTTTTAGGGTTTTGTTGATCATAATGTAGAATTATAAAAAAATTAAATGGGGGGTTGGAACTTTTTAATTCCTCTTAATATTCCTTCTTTATTTGTTCATTTTTGTCAAATTAAATATTTTCCTGGCATGTTAGTTGTTAAAACACTTAAGAAGCTTATTGTTTTGATATTTTTAGGGTTTTGTTGATCATAATGTAGAATTATAAAAAAATTAAATGGGGGGTTGAACTTTTAAATTCCTCTTAATATTCTTTCTTTATTTGCTCATTTTTGTCAAATTAAATATTTGGCTGGCATGTTGGTTGTCAAAACACTCAAGAAGCTTAATGTTTTAATATTTTTAGGGATTTGTTGAACATTATGTAGAATTCAGCTAATTTTAAGGGGGGGTTGAAATTTTTAAATTCCTCTTAATATTCTTTCTTTATTTGTTCATTTTTGTCAAAATAAA
The DNA here is from genome assembly GCA_956483605.1 of Tuberolachnus salignus. Lineage (NCBI taxonomy): Eukaryota > Metazoa > Arthropoda > Insecta > Hemiptera > Aphididae > Tuberolachnus > Tuberolachnus salignus. Next base: position 10,239 of record CATQFH010000047.1, on the reverse strand, counting down.
TATTTTCCTGGCATGTTGGGTGTCAAATCACTCAAAAGCTTAATGTTTTAATATTTTTAGGGTTTTATTGATCATAATGTAGAATTATAAAAAAATTAAATGGGGGGTTGGAACTTTTAAATTCCTCTTAATATTCTTTCTTTATTTGCTCATTTTTGTCAAATTAAATTTTTTTTAGGCATGTTGGGTGTCAAATCACTCAACAAGCTTAATGTTTTAATATTTTTAGGGTTTTGTTGATCATAATGTAGAATTATAAAAAAATTAAATGGGGGGTTGGAACTTTTAAATTCCTCTTAATATTCTTTCTTTATTTGTTCATTTTTGTCAAATTAAATATTTTCCTGGCATGTTGGGTGTCAAATCACTCAAAAGCTTAATGTTTTAATATTTTTAGGGTTTTATTGATCATAATGTAGAATTATAAAAAAATTAAAGGGGGGGTTGAAACATTTAAATTCCTCTTAATATTCTTTCTTTATTTGCTCATTTTTGTCAAATAAAATATTTTGCTGGCATGTTGGTTGTCAAAACACTCAAGAAGCTTAATGTTTTAATATTTTTAGGGATTTGTTGAACATTATGTAGAATTCAGCTAATTTAAAGGGGGGGTTGAAATTTTTAAATTCCTCTTAATATTCTTTCTTTATTTGTTCATTTTTGTCAAATTAAATATTTTCCTGGCATGTTGGGTGTCAAATCACTCAAAAGCTTAATGTTTTAATATTTTTAGGGTTTTATTGATCATAATGTAGAATTATAAAAAAATTAAATGGGGGGTTGGAACTTTTAAATTCCTCTTAATATTCTTTCTTTATTTGCTCATTTTTGTCAAATTAAATTTTTTTTAGGCATGATGGGTGTCAAATCACTCAACAAGCTTAATGTTTTAATATTTTTAGGGTTTTGTTGATCATAATGTAGAATTATAAAAAAATTAAATGGGGGGTTGGAACTTTTTAATTCCTCTTAATATTCCTTCTTTATTTGTTCATTTTTGTCAAATTAAATATTTTCCTGGCATGTTAGTTGTTAAAACACTTAAGAAGCTTATTGTTTTGATATTTTTAGGGTTTTGTTGATCATAATGTAGAATTATAAAAAAATTAAATGGGGGGTTGGAACTTTTAAATTCCTCTTAATATTCTTTCTTTATTTGTTCATTTTTGTTAAATTAAATATTTTCCTGGCATGTTGGGTGTCAAATCACTCAAAAGCTTAATGTTTTAATATTTTTAGGGTTTTATTGATCATAATGTAGAATTATAAAAAAATTAAATGGGGGGTTGGAACTTTTAAATTCCTCTTAATATTCTTTCTTTATTTGCTCATTTTTGTCAAATTAAATTTTTTTTAGGCATGTTGGGTGTCAAATCACTCAACAAGCTTAATGTTTTATTATTTTTAGGGATTTGTTGAACATTAGGTAGAATTCAGCTAATTTAAAGGGGGGGTTGAAATTTTTAAATTCCTCTTAATATTCTTTCTTAATTTGTTCATTTTTGTCAAATTAAATATTTTGCTGGCATGTTAGTTGTTAAAACACTTAAGAAGCTTATTGTTTTATTATTTTTAGGGTTTTGTTGATCATAATGTAGAATTATAAAAAAATTAAAGGGGGGGTTGAAACTTTTAAATTCCTCTTAATATTCTTTCTTTATTTGCTCATTTTTGTCAAATTAAATTTTTTTTAGGCATGTTGGGTGTCAAATCACTCAACAAGCTTAATGTTTTAATATTTTTAGGGTTTTGTTGATCATAATGTAGACTTATAAGAAAATTAAATGGGGGGTTGGAACTTTTTAATTCCTCTTAATATTCTTTCTTTATTTGTTCATTTTTGTCAAATTAAATATTTTCCTGGCATGTTAGTTGTTAAAACACTTAAGAAGCTTATTGTTTTGATATTTTTAGGGTTTTGTTGATCATAATGTAGAATTATAAAAAAATTAAATGGGGGGTTGGAACTTTTAAATTCCTCTTAATATTCTTTCTTTATTTGCTCATTTTTGTCAAATTAAATTTTTTTTAGGCATGTTGGGTGTCAAATCACTCAACAAGCTTAATGTTTTAATATTTTTAGGGATTTGTTGAACATTATGTAGAATTCAGCTAATTTAAAGGGGGGGTTGAAATTTTTAAATTCCTCTTAATATTCTTTCTTTATTTGTTCATTTTTGTCAAATTAAATATTTTCCTGGCATGTTGGGTGTCAAATCACTCAAAAGCTTAATGTTTTAATATTTTTAGGGTTTTATTGATCATAATGTAGAATTATAAAAAAATTAAATGGGGGGTTGGAACTTTTAAATTCCTCTTAATATTATTTCTTTATTTGCTCATTTTTGTCAAATTAAATTTTTTTTAGGCATGATGGGTGTCAAATCACTCAACAAGCTTAATGTTTTAATATTTTTAGGGTTTTGTTGATCATAATGTAGAATTATAAAAAAATTAAATGGGGGGTTGGAATTTTTAATTCCTCTTAATATTCCTTCTTTATTTGTTCATTTTTGTCAAATTAAATATTTTCCTGGCATGTTAGTTGTTAAAACACTTAAGAAGCTTATTGTTTTGATATTTTTAGGGTTTTGTTGATCATAATGTAGAATTATAAAAAAATTAAATGGGGGGTTGGAACTTTTAAATTCCTCTTAATATTCTTTCTTTATTTGTTCATTTTTGTTAAATTAAATATTTTCCTGGCATGTTGGGTGTCAAATCACTCAAAAGCTTAATGTTTTAATATTTTTAGGGTTTTATTGATCATAATGTAGAATTATAAAAAAATTAAATGGGGGGTTGGAACTTTTAAATTCCTCTTAATATTCTTTCTTTATTTGCTCATTTTTGTCAAATTAAATTTTTTTTAGGCATGTTGGGTGTCAAATCACTCAACAAGCTTAATGTTTTATTATTTTTAGGGATTTGTTGAACATTAGGTAGAATTCAGCTAATTTAAAGGGGGGGTTGAAATTTTTAAATTCCTCTTAATATTCTTTCTTAATTTGTTCATTTTTGTCAAATTAAATATTTTGCTGGCATGTTAGTTGTTAAAACACTTAAGAAGCTTATTGTTTTATTATTTTTAGGGTTTTGTTGATCATAATGTAGAATTATAAAAAAATTAAAGGGGGGGTTGAAACTTTTAAATTCCTCTTAATATTCTTTCTTTATTTGCTCATTTTTGTCAAATTAAATTTTTTTTAGGCATGTTGGGTGTCAAATCACTCAACAAGCTTAATGTTTTAATATTTTTAGGGTTTTGTTGATCATAATGTAGACTTATAAGAAAATTAAATGGGGGGTTGGAACTTTTTAATTCCTCTTAATATTCTTTCTTTATTTGTTCATTTTTGTCAAATTAAATATTTTCCTGGCATGTTAGTTGTTAAAACACTTAAGAAGCTTATTGTTTTGATATTTTTAGGGTTTTGTTGATCATAATGTAGAATTATAAAAAAATTAAATGGGGGGTTGGAACTTTTAAATTCCTCTTAATATTCTTTCTTTATTTGCTCATTTTTGTCAAATTAAATTTTTTTTAGGCATGTTGGGTGTCAAATCACTCAACAAGCTTAATGTTTTAATATTTTTAGGGATTTGTTGAACATTAGGTAGAATTCAGCTAATTTAAAGGGGGGGTTGGAACTTTTTAATTCCTCTTAATATTCTTTCTTTATTTGTTCATTTTTGTCAAATTAAATATTTTCCTGGCATGTTAGTTGTTAAAACACTTAAGAAGCTTATTGTTTTGATATTTTTAGGGTTTTGTTGATCATAATGTAGAATTATAAAAAAATTAAAAGGGGGGTTGAACTTTTAAATTCCTCTTAATATTCTTTCTTTATTTGCTCATTTTTGTCAAATTAAATATTTTGCTGGCATGTTGGTTGTCAAAACACTCAAGAAGCTTAATGTTTTAATATTTTTAGGGTTTTGTTGATCATAATGTAGAATTATAAAAAAATTAAATGGGGGGTTGGAACTTTTAAATTCCTCTTAATATTCTTTCTTTATTTGTTCATTTTTGTCAAATTAAATATTTTGCTGGCATGTTGGGTGTCAAATCACTTAAGAAGCTTATTGTTTTAATATTTTTAGGGTTTTATTGATCATAATGTAGAATTATAAAAAAATTAAATGGGGGGTTGGAACTTTTAAATTCCTCTTAATATTCTTTCTTTATTTGCTCATTTTTGTCAAATTAAATTTTTTTTAGGCATGTTGGGTGTCAAATCACTCAACAAGCTTAATGTTTTAATATTTTTAGGGTTTTGTTGATCATAATGTAGAAGTATAAAAAAATTAAATGGGGGGTTGGAACTTTTTAATTCCTCTTAATATTCTTTCTTTATTTGTTCATTTTTGTCAAATTAAATATTTTCCTGGCATGTTGGGTGTCAAATCACTCAAAAGCTTAATGTTTTAATATTTTTAGGGTTTTATTGATCATAATGTAGAATTATAAAAAAATTAAATGGGGGGTTGGAACTTTTAAATTCCTCTTAATATTCTTTCTTTATTTGCTCATTTTTGTCAAATTAAATTTTTATTAGGCATGTTGGGTGTCAAATCACTCAACAAGCTTAATGTTTTAATATTTTTAGGGTTTTGTTGATCATAATGTAGAAGTATAAAAAAATTAAATGGGGGGTTGGAACTTTTTAATTCCTCTTAATATTCTTTCTTTATTTGTTCATTTTTGTCAAATTAAATATTTTCCTGGCATGTTAGTTGTTAAAACACTTAAGAAGCTTATTGTTTTGATATTTTTAGGGTTTTGTTGATCATAATGTAGAATTATAAAAAAATTAAATGGGGGGTTGAACTTTTAAATTCCTCTTAATATTCTTTCTTTATTTGTTCATTTTTGTCAAATTAAATATTTTCCTGGCATGTTGGGTGTCAAATCACTCAAAAGCTTAATGTTTTAATATTTTTAGGGTTTTATTGATCATAATGTAGAATTATAAAAAAATTAAAGGGGGGGTTGAAACATTTAAATTTCTCTTAATATTCTTTCTTTATTTGCTCATTTTTGTCAAATTAAATATTTTGCTGGCATGTTGGTTGTCAAAACACTCAAGAAGCTTAATGTTTTAATATTTTTAGGGATTTGTTGAACATTATGTAGAATTCAGCTAATTTAAAGGGGGGGTTGAAATTTTTAAATTCCTCTTAATATTCTTTCTTTATTTGTTCATTTTTGTCAAATTAAATATTTTCCTGGCATGTTGGGTGTCAAATCACTCAAAAGCTTAATGTTTTAATATTTTTAGGGTTTTATTGATCATAATGTAGAATTATAAAAAAATTAAATGGGGGGTTGGAACTTTTAAATTCCTCTTAATATTCTTTCTTTATTTGCTCATTTTTGTCAAATTAAATTTTTTTTAGGCATGTTGGGTGTCAAATCACTCAACAAGCTTAATGTTTTAATATTTTTAGGGATTTGTTGAACATTAGGTAGAATTCAGCTAATTTAAAGGGGGGGTTGAAATTTTTAAATTCCTCTTAATATTCTTTCTTTATTTGTTCATTTTTGTCAAATTAAATATTTTGCTGGCATGTTAGTTGTTAAAACACTTAAGAAGCTTATTGTTTTATTATTTTTAGGGTTTTATTGATCATAATGTAGAATTATAAAAAAATTAAATGGGGGGTTGGAACTTTTAAATTCCTCTTAATATTCTTTCTTTATTTGCTCATTTTTGTCAAATTAAATATTTTGCTGGCATGTTGGTTGTCAAAACACTCAAGAAGCTTAATGTTTTAATATTTTTAGGGTTTTGTTGATCATAATGTAGAATTATAAAAAAATTAAATGGGGGGTTGGAACTTTTAAATTCCTCTTAATATTCTTTCTTTATTTGTTCATTTTTGTCAAATTAAATATTTTGCTGGCATGTTGGGTGTCAAATCACTTAAGAAGCTTATTGTTTTAATATTTTTAGGGTTTTATTGATCATAATGTAGAATTATAAAAAAATTAAATGGGGGGTTGGAACTTTTAAATTCCTCTTAATATTCTTTCTTTATTTGCTCATTTTTGTCAAATTAAATTTTTATTAGGCATGTTGGGTGTCAAATCACTCAACAAGCTTAATGTTTTAATATTTTTAGGGATTTGTTGAACATTAGGTAGAATTCAGCTAATTTAAAGGGGGGGTTGAAATTTTTAAATTCCTCTTAATATTCTTTCTTTATTTGTTCATTTTTGTCAAATTAAATATTTTGCTGGCATGTTAGTTGTTAAAACACTTAAGAAGCTTATTGTTTTATTATTTTTAGGGTTTTGTTGATCATAATGTAGAATTATAAAAAAATTAAAGGGGGGGTTGAAACTTTTAAATTCCTCTTAATATTCTTTCTTTATTTGCTCATTTTTGTCAAATTAAATATTTTGCTGGCATGTTGGTTGTCAAAACACTCAAGAAGCTTAATGTTTTAATATTTTTAGGGATTTGTTGAACATTATGTAGAATTCAGCTAATTTAAAGGGGGGGTTGAAATTTTTAAATTCCTCTTAATATTCTTTCTTTATTTGTTCATTTTTGTCAAATTAAATATTTTGCTGGCATGTTGGGTGTCAAATCACTTAAGAAGCTTATTGTTTTAATATTTTTAGGGTTTTATTGATCATAATGTAGAATTATAAAAAAATTAAATGGGGGGTTGGAACTTTTAAATTCCTCTTGATATTCTTTCTTTATTTGCTCATTTTTGTCAAATTAAATTTTTTTTAGGCATGTTGGGTGTCAAATCACTCAACAAGCTTAATGTTTTAATATTTTTAGGGTTTTGTTGATCATAATGTAGAAGTATAAAAAAATTAAATGGGGGGTTGGAACTTTTTAATTCCTCTTAATATTCTTTCTTTATTTGTTCATTTTTGTCAAATTAAATATTTTCCTGGCATGTTGGGTGTCAAATCACTCAAAAGCTTAATGTTTTAATATTTTTAGGGTTTCATTGATCATAATGTAGAATTATAAAAAAATTAAATGGGGGGTTGGAACTTTTAAATTCCTCTTAATATTCTTTCTTTATTTGCTCATTTTTGTCAAATTAAATATTTGGCTGGCATGTTGGTTGTCAAAACACTCAAGAAGCTTAATGTTTTAATATTTTTAGGGATTTGTTGAACATTATGTAGAATTCAGCTAATTTTAAGGGGGGGTTGAAATTTTTAAATTCCTCTTAATATTCTTTCTTTATTTGTTCATTTTTGTCAAAATAAATATTTTCCTGGCATGTTGGGTGTCAAATCACTCAAAAGCTTAATGTTTTAATATTTTTAGGGTTTTATTGATCATAATGTAGAATTATAAAAAAATTAAATGGGGGGTTGGAACTTTTAAATTCCTCTTAATATTCTTTCTTTATTTGCTCATTTTTGTCAAATTAAATTTTTTTTAGGCATGTTGGGTGTCAAATCACTCAACAAGCTTAATGTTTTAATATTTTTAGGGTTTTGTTGATCATAATGTAGAATTATAAAAAAATTAAATGGGGGGTTGGAACTTTTAAATTCCTCTTAATATTCTTTCTTTATTTGTTCATTTTTGTCAAATTAAATATTTTCCTGGCATGTTGGGTGTCAAATCACTCAAAAGCTTAATGTTTTAATATTTTTAGGGTTTTATTGATCATAATGTAGAATTATAAAAAAATTAAAGGGGGGGTTGAAACATTTAAATTCCTCTTAATATTCTTTCTTTATTTGCTCATTTTTGTCAAATAAAATATTTTGCTGGCATGTTGGTTGTCAAAACACTCAAGAAGCTTAATGTTTTAATATTTTTAGGGATTTGTTGAACATTATGTAGAATTCAGCTAATTTAAAGGGGGGGTTGAAATTTTTAAATTCCTCTTAATATTCTTTCTTTATTTGTTCATTTTTGTCAAATTAAATATTTTCCTGGCATGTTGGGTGTCAAATCACTCAAAAGCTTAATGTTTTAATATTTTTAGGGTTTTATTGATCATAATGTAGAATTATAAAAAAATTAAATGGGGGGTTGGAACTTTTAAATTCCTCTTAATATTCTTTCTTTATTTGCTCATTTTTGTCAAATTAAATTTTTTTTAGGCATGATGGGTGTCAAATCACTCAACAAGCTTAATGTTTTAATATTTTTAGGGTTTTGTTGATCATAATGTAGAATTATAAAAAAATTAAATGGGGGGTTGGAACTTTTTAATTCCTCTTAATATTCCTTCTTTATTTGTTCATTTTTGTCAAATTAAATATTTTCCTGGCATGTTAGTTGTTAAAACACTTAAGAAGCTTATTGTTTTGATATTTTTAGGGTTTTGTTGATCATAATGTAGAATTATAAAAAAATTAAATGGGGGGTTGGAACTTTTAAATTCCTCTTAATATTCTTTCTTTATTTGTTCATTTTTGTTAAATTAAATATTTTCCTGGCATGTTGGGTGTCAAATCACTCAAAAGCTTAATGTTTTAATATTTTTAGGGTTTTATTGATCATAATGTAGAATTATAAAAAAATTAAATGGGGGGTTGGAACTTTTAAATTCCTCTTAATATTCTTTCTTTATTTGCTCATTTTTGTCAAATTAAATTTTTTTTAGGCATGTTGGGTGTCAAATCACTCAACAAGCTTAATGTTTTAATATTTTTAGGGATTTGTTGAACATTAGGTAGAATTCAGCTAATTTAAAGGGGGGGTTGAAATTTTTAAATTCCTCTTAATATTCTTTCTTAATTTGTTCATTTTTGTCAAATTAAATATTTTGCTGGCATGTTAGTTGTTAAAACACTTAAGAAGATTATTGTTTTATTATTTTTAGGGTTTTGTTGATCATAATGTAGAATTATAAAAAAATTAAAGGGGGGGTTGAAACTTTTAAATTCCTCTTAATATTCTTTCTTTATTTGCTCATTTTTGTCAAATTAAATTTTTTTTAGGCATGTTGGGTGTCAAATCACTCAACAAGCTTAATGTTTTAATATTTTTAGGGTTTTGTTGATCATAATGTAGACTTATAAGAAAATTAAATGGGAGGTTGGAACTTTTTAATTCCTCTTAATATTCTTTCTTTATTTGTTCATTTTTGTCAAATTAAATATTTTCCTGGCATGTTAGTTGTTAAAACACTTAAGAAGCTTATTGTTTTGATATTTTTAGGGTTTTGTTGATCATAATGTAGAATTATAAAAAAATTAAATGGGGGGTTGGAACTTTTAAATTCCTCTTAATATTCTTTCTTTATTTGCTCATTTTTGTCAAATTAAATTTTTTTTAGGCATGTTGGGTGTCAAATCACTCAACAAGCTTAATGTTTTAATATTTTTAGAGTTTTGTTGATCATAATGTAGAATTATAAAAAAATTAAATGGGGGGTTGGAACTTTTAAATTCCTCTTAATATTCTTTCTTTATTTGTTCATTTTTGTCAAATTAAATATTTTGCTGGCATGTTGGGTGTCAAATCACTTAAGAAGCTTATTGTTTTAATATTTTTAGGGTTTTATTGATCATAATGTAGAATTATAAAAAAATTAAATGGGGGGTTGGAACTTTTAAATTCCTCTTAATATTCTTTCTTTATTTGCTCATTTTTGTCAAATTAAATTTTTATTAGGCATGTTGGGTGTCAAATCACTCAACAAGCTTAATGTTTTAATATTTTTAGGGATTTGTTGAACATTAGGTAGAATTCAGCTAATTTAAAGGGGGGGTTGAAATTTTTAAATTCCTCTTAATATTCTTTCTTTATTTGTTCATTTTTGTCAAATTAAATATTTTGCTGGCATGTTAGTTGTTAAAACACTTAAGAAGCTTATTGTTTTATTATTTTTAGGGTTTTGTTGATCATAATGTAGAATTATAAAAAAATTAAAGGGGGGGTTGAAACTTTTAAATTCCTCTTAATATTCTTTCTTTATTTGCTCATTTTTGTCAAATTAAATATTTTGCTGGCATGTTGGTTGTCAAAACACTCAAGAAGCTTAATGTTTTAATATTTTTAGGGATTTGTTGAACATTATGTAGAATTCAGCTAATTTAAAGGGGGGGTTGAAATTTTTAAATTCCTCTTAATATTCTTTCTTTATTTGTTCATTTTTGTCAAATTAAATATTTTGCTGGCATGTTGGGTGTCAAATCACTTAAGAAGCTTATTGTTTTAATATTTTTAGGGTTTTATTGATCATAATGTAGAATTATAAAAAAATTAAATGGGGGGTTGGAACTTTTAAATTCCTCTT